>ML795101.1:311491-326568 GCA_009831015.1 Picea engelmannii
GTTTTTGTTTAATTCTTGTTAATAGTTTAGTTGTTTTCTTTCTAACCCTTTACATCACAGCTGTCATGACTAGCAGAGCCCAACTAGGCATGTAAGCACTCACTTTTTGCTCACACATCGACGAAAAGAGTGCAAACAATCGTGGCTCATTTTTTGTTAAGAGTATCATCAGTTTTCATTTTTTAAAATAACAAGCAGTCTGATACTGGATTTTTTATGATTGATGATGATGTTCAAATAGTTTTCTGGTTTTTTTCGATTTGGAGTTTTTCTCATTATCCTAATCTGGACTTGTTCGTTTGGCAGAGATAACTACTTCTACTAGTGTGTCGCCATTGTTGGCAGCCATATTAATCTCTATATTTTTCTTTACAAGATGCCTGCACAAGGTTTTTAAACCCTCATCAATAATCGCAACTGTTTAAATGATATTTTTGTTCTTCACTTTTTGCATACTTGCTTTGCGTTTTCATTTTCACGACTGCAAGAGTGAAAACCCACAGTTAGAATTCATGTTGATTACATCAAATGATCATTTGGTTTATCATAAACCTATTTGTTTATGTGGGTATAAATCCTTGACCTCAAACACACCACTGATCACATATTTATCGAAACACCAAACATTTATGCATTTGATTATTGTTAATATGGTGTTGATTTATATAATCTTTGACACAATGGTTTGATTGACACATTGATTTTTGGGTCAAATAGTGGTTATATAATGGTTCATTTGACATGTTGATTAAAATTATTTTGGGTATGCACTGTTATGATTCGAATGTACCATTACACCAAGGCGTCGTTCCAAGTACATCCCGATAGTGATGTTCTTGCATGGCCTCGATTTACACTACTATCCTCGCATGCATAGCATTAACGCTCTGCCCTTGCATTTCGAGTTGCATTAGCATTGTGTTGGGGAAGCTTCAGGACAATGGTTTTGTGTCTATCCCATCAAACCCTATCACCGAATACCTTGTTGATTGTGTGCTATTATCTATGGATCCTGTAGTGAGAATCGAACCCAACGGTGTCCAAACGTTGTTGTTGTTTGATAATTCCCGAGAGGACCTAGAGAATAATGGTTGGCGGGTCTTTGTTGAGAAGTTCGAGGGTTTCAACCTTGCATTTTCTCAATAATTCACGCTAACATTCGATGGTTGCAGAGACAAAATTGGGGACGTCCAGCTCGAATTGAATGAATATTTCCTTAGCTCAGCCACTGGTCTGCCAGCCGAGGGACAAAAATGGTTTAAAAATTCAAAGGTTGACGAAGTACCCTGGCCACTGTTATTTACCTCAAGGAAGATTAACAGTTGTGACAAAGGTATGCCCGTTACAGCTTTGAAACCTAGATGGCATGATTTGTTGGCTATTATCAAGCAGTTCGTTACCTGTGAGGGTAGATACGATT
This sequence comes from Picea engelmannii, assembly GCA_009831015.1. Classification (NCBI taxonomy): domain Eukaryota; kingdom Viridiplantae; phylum Streptophyta; class Pinopsida; order Pinales; family Pinaceae; genus Picea; species Picea engelmannii. The sequence goes on from ML795101.1 coordinate 312,912, forward strand.
TAGTTTTCCTATACCACCTATGGCTTCTCATGAGTTTCATAGATTTTCCCTTAAATATGCCATATTTTCTCCTTAGGAGTTTATATAAAATGGCTAAGCACTTCAAAAGGGAGAAATCCGACTCCAGCCTCTTCCACCATTATTTAATTAAAATTATTATGGTTCATCAGTTGAATTTGAATGGCGATTGTTGGGATGCTTTCTTGTTGAGGAATGGTTTTGCCAGTCCTGAAATAAAACAAGTTGACAAATCAATTGTTACAGAAACCCTTGTCAGGCCTGTCATTCCCCCTCCTACGCTCTTTCCCTTTGTTGAACCCTCGACCTACCCAAACACCACCCAACCCGACACCCTGCCTGATTCATGTCCAAAAGACGGTGGTAAGCCTGTTAAAAAGTCTGCAAGGAAAAAGGGTAAAGGTAACAGTGATATCAACTACAAGGGTAAAAAGGATGCATGTTGGGTTTCACGGTGTGCTTGTAACAAACCTAAAGAAAAAACAGACCAAAAACCAATTCTGTTAAGTGAAGATTTCGACTCTGAAATCGAGCGGTTTCTAACCGAAGAGTATCCACACTCACACAGACTTTTCTCAGTTAAGCCCTATGACTATGTGACGAACCTCCCACCGTGTCTTAGAGACGACCCTAACTTTCCTGGGATTAAACTCAACAGAGAACCTACTCGTCAATTAAGAAGTTCCTCACCTGTAAATACACATCCCGTTCAACCACAATGCAATGAATGTAAGTCGTGGCTCAACCGATATTATACGGACATCCCTTTGCTCCAATCTCGGATCAAATCCTTGGAGGACCGAGTGAATGTGCAAACTAAGGAAAATGAACGATTGCAAGCTAATGATAAAAGACAGAATACCACAGGCTCTGTTGTCTTTAAAAATGTGGAGGCGGCCACTGCCATTGTCAATTCAAAAATAGCTTGATTAAAATCCATGAATCCGAGGTATGTTATTTTAAAAGAGATTTTAAGATGATTTCATTTTTGTTTTTAATTAGCATATAAGATTTGTTTGATCAAATTGCATCTATTTCTGTCTTGATTGAATTGATAATACACTATTCTGTTTATAATAATAACTAGCTACAAAATTGTGAGATTTTGTAGCTAGTTACTAAAATTCGAATTTTTTGATTTTACAATTAAATTGCAATCTAAAATCATGTATTTTTGTGTGTTTTCAGGTACATTCGAATTCTAAAGGAAATTGGATCGCTAGTGGCCTATGAACATGCTATTTCTTTACATGGTTTTAGATTAGGCTGATAGTTTTGGATAGAAATGAGAATTTGGGAGATTGTATTCCCCACGATTTTTGGAACAAATTTGATAATTTCCACAAGGAATGTTTTGATCCTGTGGCCTTTATCAATGTATTATTTAGTAAACAAAAACCATCTCTACTTGGGAACAGTAACTATGGGATTATGATTGACAAACTTGAATGGAAGGTTGATGTTGGTACAACTTTAGCTTCAATATATCATACTTTCATTCAAGTGTTCCTCATTTTGATTTGCAATTGAATTGTGACTACTTTAGATATCACAGTTTGTTACAGATTGATGTGATTAGATTTATATGATACCTATGTTTTATGTTTCTCATATTATGTATAGCAATTATCCTGTTTCAATTTAATGAACAGAAGGTTAATCTTCTTCATTAAATGAGCAGTTATATACAAATCTTTGCAGTGAGATTTATCTTAATGTAATCATTTGTTAAATTATAAACTTGTTGTTGCTACATCCTTTACATGTTCTGTCATTAGCATTCAGTTGTTACTACCTCGCGTTTACGAGAAGCACTGGTAAATATCTGATGCAGGTTGGCCTTATCAAACAACAAACATGTATCCTATGCACAGGATGAATAGGAGATAATATTTCAGGTCAGTTTGCTAGTTTCATTTTGTTAGTTTAATTAATGTAAGAATTTCCTGTAGTCCAATACATTGTGTTGATTATTATTTTTATTTCTCAACTAGATAGTTGCCATTTCATTTCCTGTTTATAAAAGTTATAAAAAGTCAAAAACACTAGCTTCATTGTCATAAGTCAATTCATGTATGATTTTGCAGATTTCGATTAAAATTTGCATTTTGTGAATACTGTACATATAATAGAGATTTAATCATATCAATACACTGTACATTTAATAAGTAGGATTACTATTTTATAAATATTTAGCAAACTGTGAATATATATTAGCTTTGTATATAGTTTGCAGTAGTTGTTTTTCAATTAGTCAATTTCTTTAGTTTTGTTTTTTCACTTTCCTAGGACTTATATCGTTCAACGGAGCTGCTAAACCCATCGAAGTGTATTAATCCAAATGGCTTGGGTTATTTAGACAACCCCGGACCGGATTCACTCCTCTAGTTGACAAGTGGTCAATTTCGCCCGTCAACAAATAGCATGTGGACATATGGGTCCTTCCTAATCCTTTAAACTCCCTAATGTGGTTTACTCTAAGAAATCTTTGAAAAACTATCCTAGATTGCAAGTGTTGTTCCAGAGTCTATACTTAAGGCTTAGAAGTACAGTGTCTAGGCATCCGAAAGTGAGTAAAAGTGATTAAAAGGTTGGCATTGTCTAGCTTCCAACTGTTCCTGGATGTTTATATCTCGTTCAATCGTTGCCCATGAACATTTGAGTTCAACCCAGGTAGTGGTTGTTTTAAGGATAGTATCAAAAAGGTTCAAGGCAATATGTGTCTGATCTGATAATCTGGGTTTGATATTAGGTTGTCTTGATACAGGGACAGTCATGGAGGAACAATAAAATAAGAAAACCTCAGGGGGAATTTAAGTGTTGTCTCAATTTGGTCATATAAAAGAGAGTTTATGGTTTCAGGAGTGAAAAAGGGGTGCAAACCAAAGGCCCTTTCCCGTAACTAAGTTATAATTTAATAAAAATGTATGAGGTGGGAGAAAACATTAAGTTGTCTATCGAGTAAGGCTCCTATCAAGGGAGAATCTCACATATAAACAGAAGAAGAAAAAAGTAAAGGAATAACCCGATGAAGCATAAAATATATATAGAATTCTGAAATGTTGACTGGTCTTATACCTGCTGATAGCTGGTACAGAGGAAAAATAGTAAATAATATAGAAAACCAAAATTCATTCACTATAGTAGAGGTTATACTAAATTATAGCGAAGCATTCATTAGATACAAATATGAAATGAAACGAAATATGAGATACAAGGAAACAAACTCATAACACAGTCGTGACAGAATTGAGAATCTTCGGATTTGCTCTATATTAACTCTCAAATTTGGAAAACCTCTATTACAATTGACACAAAAAGGTCCAGCCCTTTTTCTTTCTTTCTATGATATATTTATACAGTTTTACAATAAGATGGAATCTCAATCGTTGCAAAATTTTCAGGTATGATAAGAAGGAGAGCAATCGTTCCATTTCTTTATCTCTGTCTTTACTTGGTGCCAGAAGCTTTTCCTCGTGCATGCTCGATACAAGTGACACACCTTTCCACCAGTCGAGATATCAACCTTGACGGTTCTGCTTGACAATTGGCTTCAAAAGAGTAACAATCTCAGGCTAAATGCAGCAACTTGTCTTCCATTTTTCTATCTATGATGTCGATAGCGTGCAATTGCACACTTGGTTTAATCATACATTTGTCTATTTGGACTATGTTTTCCATAGTCACTTGTGAGATCTCAACCGAATCTCTTTCCTCTTTTTCATTTAAATCAAGTGAGATTTTTGCCATATTCATTTGCCTCGGCATTACCTCTGCTATCAATACCTAACAGATTACCATCTATAGAGCTAAAAGCCTCTTCTAAGGATTTCATTACCCTCTTGGCTTGTAACTTACCTTCTGAGATGTTGTGCTCCCATTCTTTTAATAGAATATTTCCTCTAGTCTGCTCCGAAATGGGAAACCTGGGAGTACTTCCCGATTCCCTATTGTTTGTAGCTATCACAGCCTCTTGAAAGGTGACCCGTGCTGCTCCAACTTCTCTTTCTCTAACAGATAAATTTTTCAAAACTTGATTAACCAGTAAGCAGTTGTCCCGAATCACCTCTACCTTGGCGAGTAAATTTCGTTGGGCTGCAGAAACTCTGCTCCGAATCTCCATCACCTGGGACTGGAACATCCCGATATTTATAACTTTACTTTCGGCGATTTCCACTCTAGCCTGTAACTGTTCGATCAAGTCTTTTTGCTGACTCCCTTGTATCTGACCACTCCAAACCACCAGCAAACCACCAGCTCTTCTTGTTCAAGCTTAGTCTTGAACAGATCTATCTCACTTTTATCGGCCAACCTTGCTTGCTCTATCCCTACACTCGCTTGGTCCTTGGCATCCTCCGTTGTTGTGGCTAGTCTGGCTTCTAGGGTTTTGATGAGGCGATTTTTTCGTTTCAGCTGGTTTTTCAAAACCTCGACTGAAAATTGATTCGTTGTGGCATATGCTCCTAATGTTCCAGCTATTTCCATCATGAACTGTTCACTCTTCTTGTCTTTCCCATCAGTCAATACTTTGTATTTCTTGGTTGTCGATTCCCCTTCCTGATAGAATTCTCTCTTTACCACTACCTTTCTCTTCTTATCAAATAAGAACTCATTTGGAGGGATCTCTTCCACCCTTATAGGCCTCAATTCTTAATTTAAGATCCACCCTACGTTAATATTTCCCTATGTTGACTGCAAGGGAGTAATGGATGCGATAGGATATATGATTTGCTTCACTGATTTCCCTGGAGTAGTAACCGGTATTTGATTTTTCGACGGGTCGGGAGTCTTTATCTTTTCTTTTGTACTCTTAGTTTGCTCTTCCCCGTCCTGGTGTTTTTCTTGACTAGGAATCACATCTTTGGAGCCTTCGGAATATTTTTGTTTCAGCTCTGTTGTATTCAGATTCTCACCCCGTAAGACTGTGGGAAGGCAACTGCGTTGATGTTCTTGGAACTTCAGAAAATTGGCCCTCTCTTTAGGTGCCAAGGTTTGTATCTGAGCTAAAATCTCGGCATAAGATCTTGCGCCTGAGAAAATGTCATCTGAGGGTGAATTTTCGTGTTCAAATCTCTTGAGTCCGCAACTGGCCAAATGATTACTCACGACCCTTTGCGGATCGTGCTTCTTGAATTCGATAAGAACCAATTTTAGGTCTTCCAAGGTTGTTGCCTCAGCTTTAGCATGCCCAAAATATAACAAAGAATATGAATTTAAATGAACAGGAAAAGGTGGCCATACCTTTTTTGAGTATCCCTTAAGCTCCTTGCTTATGCCACCGATTACTGTTTGTCTAGCAACCTCACGACAAGTCATCTTGTCGGGGATGAATAATGGCAATGCATGCGGGGGAACAGAAGCCCCGAAAACTCTAAGATATGAGAATTCAACTTCTACATACTAGTCAACTATATTGCTCAAATTCATCACTATATTTTTCGAGATCCTGGGTGGTGGGTGGCCGAAAATAGTGACATGCAGCAGTACCATCACCCAGTTGAAGATTTCATATACGAAATCTGCCGCTTTATTTTCCCATAATTTTGAATGATAAACGTGGATGGTCTCGGCCTCTGCTGGAGTCCAACTCTAGCCCATTAAGGGAAATGGTGTAAGAAAGCACACGGTGTCCATAATGTATGCAGACATAAAAAATAAAGAAATTTTTCCGCTCTCTTTCTGTGCCCGATACTCTGTAACCTGACTGGTCAAGCTATCAGACAACATTTTTGCCCAGTCGAAGGAACAATCTTTAGAGACTTGATGTATTAGAGGAACCCATTGAAGAAATAAATGTGAGGTGTCCTCCCTCCCGTATAATCTGCATGTCATCATAGCTATATACTTGAACTGTGGTTCCAAGGAAGCTATTGAATATATACCATTGTTGTCTTCCCTGAACTTCGCAGGGTGCAAAACCCAATCTCTAATTAAGCTGGACATAGTCTTGTCATACTGCACACATTCCTTCTATTTGAACTTCTCCAAGAACTCAACATCGTATGTAAGGTCGGACGCGATAGGCAACTTGTACATAGCCCGCAGTTGTTCAGGTCTGAAAGTCCTGATGGTGACCTTCTGCTCATTGATGATGGTTCTGGTTGGCATCCCTACATGGTCTAATGCCCATCGGACCATATCATAGTAAGGGAGTAGTCGTGGCCTGGCCGCTACTTTATGAATTCCCGATTGAATGACGATCTTATATTTAGTGGTTATGTCGTCTTTTTCATTGTCACTGGAATCATCAGAATAATCCACTAATTTGGCCTGTAGAACATCAGAGACAAACGACCAATTCGAGATAGAGTCGACACTTCGAGGTGAAGTATCAATGACTCTATCTGAACCTTGTCCTGAAACCTCAATGTTGGCTTTCGACGCTTTTCGTGGGGCTATGATGGGAGATCCTGCTTTAGCTCTTATGCGATAAAAATATGTATACATACAGAAATTAGCTCACTGAGAAAGTGTGTTTTGCGTAATATAGAAATGAATTTGTTATAACGAATAACAGCTCTATATATTCAAAAACTTGGTACCTTTTAAGAACGGATCGGTCAAATCATGCTTAAAAATAAATTTAGCAATAAAAACCGAATCTTTATTTGTCGATTTGCCTTGTTTCTAATTAATGCCATAACTTTTGGCGGTTCGAAATGTCAGTTGGTGTAAGGAAGAATTAAGACTACCTCATAAACTGTGCATGCATCAAATCACAGGAGATACCGGTTTAGCTTAATCAATCCGGTTTTACCAAAGTTAATTAATCTTTCGATACTCATTGTATCGGGAATTTTTTCTTTAACCCTTTGAACCTCTAACACCCGAAATTGTGATGATTGACTTTGTTTAATAAAAAATTAATTGAGATTAGGTGCTTAATTAATTACATAATTATTTATATCGCCATATCGTGACTCGGAGCTTCGAAGGTATAGCTTCCGGGAAGTTTGCATGCCGAGTTGCCAAACTACAAGATCGCGATGATATGTTTTAATTAAAAGGGAGGATAAAATCAGATTAAGTGTTTAATTAATTATGTTCATATATTTATCGCGACTTCACAACTCGGGGCTTAGACAATGTAGCTTTTTAAAAGAGAACACGCCGAGTTGCAAATTTCCGATAGAACTTAACCATGGCTAAGCTTTTACCTTTAACCTTGACACAGGTTACTAAAATAAGAACTTCATGATTTCGGCTATCAGGGTTACGACAATAAGAATTTTGGATTTAGTAAATGCCGAGACGTGAAAACCTGATGATGTTTAACTGTGATTTAGGAAAATTTTACTATCGTTACTACCCTGGGTAAAATTTTAGAACAATTTCGTCGTTTCGTTGCTCAGGACTTGTGAACTACGTGATCTATAGCATCCGACATACGAAATCCCGAGGTAGAACAAAGGGAGAAAAATATTTTGACGAAAAGTAGAACTCGCCTTGAGAGTACGATAACTATTGTTGCTCGCGTGATAAGACTTCTCAGATTTTGAAACCACGGATGGAAAATACGAAAACCATCTTTCGATTTCGAGCATTAAGACATGAAATTCGAGACGGGCTAGAAAAAACAAAGGCGGCTCCAACAACAAGCATATGGGCATGTATGGGCCCATTGCTTTGATCTTTAAACTCTCCTAGTGATGTAAACTAAGAAATTAATTTCAAAAACTATCCTAATTTTGCAACATGTGGGCATGTATGGGCCCTTAAAAATTCAATATGTTTTGAAAAAGAAACTAAGAGGAGCCCTAGGGGGGATTTTTCCTCTCCTAAAGATTTTGATAAGGGAGATGAAATATCCCCTTAATCACCTTTCTGATTCTCAATATCGCTCTACGGTGTGAGAGAAGAGCATACTCAATGATTAAAGTTTGATTTCTGGTACCAATGCAAGTTTTTTTATATGTGATAGCAAAGAATCTCACCTTAACATTTACAATCAAAACAAGCCATCCATGTGGAAACTAAAGAAAAAGAGGAGAATGTGGTTCTTTTTAAACCCCTAAGTGCCTATGTTTTGACTAACCTATCATGTGGGAAAGGAATCTAAGTGTAGTGCATTTACAATTTGCAAAAAAGCAATATTTTGAAGGCTAGGGGCCTTCAAATCATCACAAAAACTCTTACAATTTTGAAATTCTGGATAGATGCACGGGTGAAAGTTCAGACAGAGGTGTAGTGGGCTCACAATGCGTAGACAATTGAGGACCTTTTGGCACACAATGCACACAATGCACATAGAAACGAAGTGTTGTTGGCACACAATGCTCGGAATGTGTGTCTGTGGGTTGAAACACCCGCGCATGTTTTGATACGCGTCGGGAAGGGGGCGGGGGTTATTTTAAGTGAAATCCTTCTCCTCCAACTCCAAACTTAGCTCTTGACAGGTAGGTCTAGGCTGATTATGGTTCCTACAAGGAAAATGGGTCAAAAATAAGTGCTCAAACAACCCACATAGGGAGGAAATTGATACCTTATCCCTAGTATGGTTGCCAATCTATTGTGTTTTTTTTGCCACTTGGGTGAGAAAAACAAGGGAACTTACAAGTCTAGTTGGGCCTGCTAGACAAGACAAAGGTTAGTGCATGAGTTATATAATCCAAACACATGAAATAAACAAGGAAATAAACTAAAAACAACTAAGGAAATAAAACTACAATGCATAAGAAACTTTGAACCAAAATCAATCAACCAAATGACTAAGATTATGCCACCAATGGATAACTATATTAGTCAGAAAAACACCATAGAGAAAGGAGAACTTATGGATTCCCTCTTCCCCCTTGGGAGGGATCTTGAGTCCCCTATTTAAAAGCTCTTCTTATAATGATAAACAAGAAAGAAAATGGTGAATAAATCCAAGCCTATTCCCTCAAGAGGTGAGTGGAATAGCTTAATGGAATGTTGCTAGAATGTTCCAAGAAGAAAAGAGGATCCTTGAAGGAGGATTGAGACAGCATAACAATACTATGAGATTCTTAAATTCTTAGTGCACCCATGGCCTCCATTTATAGCATGTATTTGAGGCAATATCCAACTGATTCTTAGTGTGGACAAGGGGCCCTTTAGGGAACCCTTAGGTCTTTGACCAACCCCCCATTTGGATTCAGCTCAAATTTGAGGGTCAAATCAAGTTGGGAGTTGGTCCATAAGTGGGTGAGGGGATGACAAGAACCATAAATGTGGCATTCACAGGAGTGCGTGGATTTTCTCGTACACAGTCGCACATATGGCCCATTGTGCACTCTATGGGATTCTTTGTCCTGTGCACTGTGCGCGCGCTTCCTTTAGTGATTCAATGCATGTTAATTTTTGTCCATTTGTATAGTTTTTTCCTCTTGGAAATGCATTTTTAGTGTTGTGGGTGAACTAATAGGTGTTTGTATATGTTGTATTTCTGTAACCATTTGCATGCAATGTTGCAGACGAAATTTTAGTGATAACAGTTATTTAAATTGCTTATTTAAATCTATTAAGTCAAAATTTAAAAAAAAAATGCAGGAAAATTGAGAATATTTTTACATACGAGTTCAAATTAGTGTAACAAAATAGTTTTAGCACTAATTTTGGATCAAATAGTATTCCTATGTTTGAAACTTGTTAAAACCCCTCATTGGTTGGCCTTGTTTGAATCACCTCTAATATACAATTGAACATCCTTTTATTTGTTTATATTAATAGCAAAGATTGAATCCATGCACCATTTTCTATATTATAAATTCATTCTGATCTTCATCTATCTAAACAAGTTCTCCTTGGGTGACAGACAAGGACCCTTGCCTTATGAAATATTGATGGTACCCCTCGTTGGATCGAGAGTTGGATCAAATGCATAGAGTGGTGCATGAAGGTGCATCTTGCACATTATACCCTAACATTTGGCCCCTCTATAAGAGATAAGGGATAACCTAGGGGACAACATAAGATCTATAATGTACCCAACAACATGTGTTCTCTATTGGGGATACATTTTACTTATTGAAACCACAAATTTTACATCATATTATTTCTTTGATACCACTTTATCATATTCTCATCCATTTAAATGAGCTAAATTCATCATTATGTTGTAGGATTAAACCACACTCCAAGACTTAATTGTGAGTAGTAAATACTACACTAGTTAATTGCAAAAGAAAGAGAGGAGAGAGAAAAATAGAATCAATCTTCACACATAAGAGACTAAGAAACCAACTCGAATCACATTTTATTAATCCTTGATCATGAGTACAATATATAGGAATATCCACAAGAGGAGTAGTGTGCACTAGGTTGGGGTTTCCATGTGCATGCTCAATTAAAAAAGCAACCACTCCTACTAGCAACAGTTAATTAAAGTCAAAAGTTGATCACAATAAGAAAACATTAAAAATATAGGTGTGAACTCAATGAAAAATATACATGAGGTCAACATGCATTCAGTAATACAAAAAATCTCTTAGAATAAGACTAGAGTCCAAGAATGGAACTAAATTCCTAATTGAGAGATAATTTCATAAATATGGAAAGTCACTAAAAATAGGTAAATAAGTGAGATGGATTAACTCCAAGAATAAGATGGGTAATCACACTAACTGTTCAACAGAATGCCTGAATGAGGGGGATGTGTGTGAGTGTTGGGTTTAGGCATGAGAAACACCCAGAAGCCGAGTTCAATCATTCTAGGTGTGTTTTGGCGAGCAAAGACAACAACGAATTGGGAGAAACTTCTAGGGAGTGATTCCAACTCAGGTTTTGGCCAAACCAGGTGTAGAAAGAGCCCAACTAGGGGTTTTGGGGCATTCCAGAGCCATTGAATCCATCCATTTCTCATTCTGAGCATTGTAAAGAACTAATTTTGACACTTTTAGTATTAATGAAAATGATCCATTGGAAGTTGGACCAGGAGATGTATCCCAAGAGAGGGGTGAACTCCTTTATCATTTTGTTGTGTTAATGTGTGTATTTTGATGGTTGTTTATGAATGTTTATGTTGCTCATGATTAAGTAGAAACTCATTAATTTTATGTGTTTGTAACTTGATCCTATTACCCAAGAACATACAAATTTCACTTGCATTTTTAAAGAGACTCAAGCATTTCATTTTCATATCAAGTTGGTATCAGAGAATATGTTTTTGAAGGTTTGATTGTTTTCAAGTGTTTGTTTTCTGATGCTTACAAGTTTGAAGCTCACAAGAGGATAAGGTCAACTTGTAGAACCAAGTTCTCAACTATCAAGGAGGAGAACTACAAAATCACCTCAAGCTTCAAGGAGATATTCACCAAGTATGGCTCATAAGGACAATCATGAAACTCTTACTTCAGAGGATGAAACTTTCAGAAAATATTTCTATGATATGACATAGATAGTGAAAGTTTTATTTGAAGAAAGAAATGCAAGATTGCAAGGTGAAATCTCAAACCCTCCAAAGGGTAATGGAGATAGTGGTGATAAAACTCCAAAAGGAAATGGAGGGAATGGTGATACTCCACCTCCATCACCTCCATCTTCCACCTCTTCTACCATTTCACAACCACCTCCAAATTCTCCAAAACAACATGGTAAAATTCCTCTACAAACTCATTTGCTTAAGCTTGATATTATGTTTGAATTTCCTATGTACAATGGAGAGGTAAATGTTGAGAAATTGGATAATTGGATTTGTCAGATTGAAGTGTATTGTAGGATACAAAGGATCAAATATGATGAAACTAGGATTCATATTGCTTCTCTTATATTGGAAAGTGCATCACTCATTTGGTGGGAAGCCAAAACTAAAGAGGACATGAAGAAACATGGTAAATTTTTATCCTCTTGGAATGATTTTATTGTTGCACTTAAAATTCAATTTTATCCATTAGCATACATGCAGAAAGCTATTATGGATTGGAAAAACTTTAGACAAGCTAAAGGGAAAAGTGTTCAAAGCTACACTCAAGAATTTAGAAGAAAAAAATTGATTTGGGGTATAGATTTATCTTCTCAAGAAAATTTACTCAAATATATTGGAGGATTGCATAGCTACTTGAGGCACATAATACTTGTGTTTAACCCTACAAGTCTAGATGAAGTTTGTGTACATGAAACTCATTTGGAAGCAAGAGGGAGGAATGAAACTCAAGAGGGAAGCAAGAAACTTTTTGTTCATGGAGACAAAGGAAAGAATAAGTTCAAGGGAAATGGAAGAAAGAATGTTCTAGTCAAGAAAGAGGGAGAAAAACTAACATGTAAACATTTTTCAAAATATGGCCATGATGAATACCATTGTTGGAAACTTCATCCTAAAAAGAGACCCAAAAAGTTCAGCCATAAGGGGAAACCAAAGACTACTGCAACCATGCAACATGATTTAGGTTCTGATTCGGGTGATGAAACAAAGATTACATCCATGGGTTTTCAAGGTAAGGATTCTATTGAAAGTACTAGTTCTTCAAGTAGTAGTAGCCTCAATGAAACTCAACATAAAAAATAAAGAATAGAGCTTTTCCACATAAGGGTGATTTCAAAGAATACCAAGATAGATACTCTTTTTGATACTGGATCTCAAGAAAACCTCATATCTAAAGACATTGTCAAGAAATTAAAATTGGAAACTACTCCACATTCTAAACCATACCCTCTAGCATGGATATGTGACAATGCAAAATTGCATGTGACACGAAGGTGTAAACTTCGATTTGTCATCACTACAAATTTTATAGATGAGGTAGAGCTTGAAGTTATTCCATTGGATATTTGTGGTATTGTGTTGGGAAGCCCATACTTATATGATAGGAGAGCCATCTTTCATCGTCATGAGAACAAGTATCATTTATTTAAAAATGGAGCCAAGTACATTATTAGAGCACATACAAAGAAGTTGAATTTGTCACTTGTAAATGCTGGACAAATGAAGAAATTAGTCAATGCTAGTAATAATTTTGTCCTCTTGACGATCAAACCCAAAGAGAATGTTGAAAAAGAAACTTTCCAAGGTTGTGATGCAAATTTTAAATCTGATTTATATGAGGTTGTTAACCAATATGATGAGATGTTTCAAGAACCAAAAGAATTTCCTCCAAAAAGGGCTATCCAACATGAGATACAATTGCAGCAATATTGTCCTCTTCCAAACATTGGTATGTACAGTATGTTAGTCATGGAGAATGCTAAATTAAAAAACAAATCCAAGACTTTCTTGACAAAGGGGTCATCATGCCAAGCACATCGCCATGTGGATCACCAATTGTTTTAGTGCCAAAGAAAGATGGTACATGGCGCATGTGTGTAGATTTTAGGGCCTTGAACAAGATTACGGTAAAGAATCATTATCCTCTTCCTAGAATTGATGATTTGCTTGATCAATTGAAAGATTATAATTATTTTACTAAATTGGATTTGAGAAGTGGATATCATCAGATTAGGATTGTTGAAGGAGACACTTGGAACACAACTTTCAAAACAAAGCAAGGTTTGTTTGAGTGGATGGTAATGCCATTTGGACTTTGTAATGCTCCTGCTACATTCATGAGAGTCATGAATAATGTTTTAATGCCTTTTCTTGATGATTGTGTGATTGTCTACTTGGATGAAATTTTGATATTTAGAAAATCTCGTGAAGAGTAGGTTATGCATGTAAAGCAAGTTTTGGAAGTCTTAAAGAAAGAAA
>ML795101.1:367806-384045 GCA_009831015.1 Picea engelmannii
GGGGGGTTGAATGAGTGTGGGGATATTTTTCCCAAAACTTCCCTCTTACACAAAACTCATTAGTTAGAATTCAACATTTTACTCATTATTGTTGTCATTTATAACCAGTTATATGTGAACATATATCAGCAACAAGTCGCCACCACAAGGAACACAAAGAATGCAAGATGTTTGTACAATTTTCTTTTTATTACGGACTACAATCATTGGGTTTTTCAGCAACAACTGAATATAGTAGAACTCTACAAGAGCACTAGCTCTATCATGCAAGACTCAACTTACACTCAACACCAACTAAGATGAGGCAACAATCCTCAACAGATATCAATCTGCAACAAGTATGTGACCTATAGATAGTGCAACACGCGTATGTACACACCCTACCAGTAGTACAGCCCGCGTGTATACGCGCCCAAGCAGTACTAAATCTTGTGTATACCTTGTGAGCTATTAGGGTTTATCATTTTCATCACATGCTCAGATCCTCTGCAACTTGCAATCATATTCTCTTATGTATTTCACTGTCCAAACTGACCCACATCCAGTCACAACATATCCAAGATCTCCAATAGTCTACTCATGCTCCACAACCAATCAATATGAATGTTATCTCAATCATGTATAAACAACTAGTATACCATAGAAATCATGTCACCACTAAATCACAAGAGTACTGCTCATTCCATCAACCAACATAGACCACATCACAGCAGCCATACCAAGAATTCCATAAGCATTCACAACACAACAAGCTATACTATCCATCAAGACAATAAGGTAACCATACCAGTGTCTCAGTGATAGATCTAAGCCCATAGAATGCAGATATGGAACCTGCTTCAGTATTCAATAGATTATCATTAGCTCAACCACAAATCCCCATGAGTTTATCCACTATACGCTCCCTATACATTGACATCTCATATAGTGTACGCACCCTGTACACAGACAGCTTGCGTATACGCACCCTATACACAGAATGCCCGAGTACGCACCAGAAAATAGGGTTTTTCTGTGATTCTGATAATTTCGTTGTCATGATCTCAGACTTGAAGAAAATTCAATGCGTCCATGAGATCCTCTTGATCTCCTCTCTCTTATAATATATCGTCAATCATGCTCAAGAGATCCACACCAAAATGCTCTCACAAGAAGCTCTCCGTCAATACTCCAAAACATATTCTCACAAGAAGCTCTCCATTGATCCACTAAATAGATATTCTACAAGAGACCATTGCTATCTTATTTATACTTTCATCCTCTACGTCACTTAACCCATTTCTAGGTCACTTAACCTATTTTCCTTATTTTAGGGTTAACCAATTTCCATAAGTAGAAATTTCTCCAATACTTTATCATTTAAATATTCCTTCTTCATTTTGTCACCTTGCTTTATCATTTCTTGATTTTGTCACTTCTCTTTATTATTTTAATAATCCACCTTGACTTTGTCACTTTAATTTATCATTTAAATAATGATTTCTTCTTTTAAATCACTTTGACTTCTTTGACCTTTTGGGGCTTCAAGCCAACATGTGAGGGTCCTCCAACTTCATAAGGCCATAACTCTCAAACCGTGAGGAGTTATGTGACATTCCACATACCATTGGAAATGGAATGACAAGCACTATCCATCTAGGATAGTTTCACCAACAAATTCATTGATCTTCATATCATTATTCCACATACAATCATGGGTCCTCCAACCATTCTTCTAGGATAACTCAATCCGCAAAGAGTCTTCCCATGAGGTCTTTCACCATAAGGGGAACACTTTGGAGTTCATCCATTTGTGCACCTTATCAATCATGATAAGACAATAATGAGTCATCTATACATTTTTCCAACAATGCATCATATACCAATGAAACCACATCTATCCATGTTCATCATGTATCAATGACAACTCATTGATCCATCTTCATCATATCAATGACAACACATTGATCCATCTTCATATATGCATTCTCATCAAGGAAAATACATATTACATTACATCAATCATCAATCAATCACTTGACATCAATCAATCAAACAATCACTTGACATCAATCAATCAAACCATTGGCATCAATGACAACATGATCCAACAATCTCCCCCTTTGGCATTGATGGCAGTACCAACATTGATGTCAACACCAATTACCAATTATTGAAGTCAACATGTAGATAAAGCATGCTCTACATCAATAGTCAATGTGACTATTTCTCCCAAATGTGACTATCTCTTCCAATCAATAATCATCAATCACATCAATGTGATTATTTCTCCCTATTTGACATCAATGGAAAAGGGCCATTCTCATCTTGGGGCTGCTCCCCCTGCTTGAACTTTCCTTGGGGCTAATCCCCTTGTCTGAGTGCCTTTGATCTTCCTCTGAATAATATCTCCCCTTTGAACAAGGGATATCACTCTGATGTAATGTTGAAAATACATTGAACATACTCCCCCTGTGACCATTGCTCCCCCTGGAATTATGCTTATGTTCTCTTTCTTCAAATATAGGGCTCTTTTCTAGGTATGCATCTGATAAATATCTCCTCCTAGAATCATGGGAATAAGAATGACTCCCCCTATGGGTATGTCTCCCCTATATTCTCTGCAAGATGAACAATGTGCTACCATATAATGATCTTTGGACCTATTCATGCATCAAACTCATGCCATACCAAGCATCCTGAAGCAAAAGATATGTCAACAATGAAATAAAGAATCGTGAGAAAACTATCAACCAAGTACATCATGTAAAAAAATGTGTGCTCATCATGCCCAACACCTATGTACATCAACCATGTACATCAACATCATGCAATGTGCCAAAAGATATGATCCATGGAATGTATCGATCATATGCCTCTATCAACATGCCAACATGTGCATCTACCAATATGCCAGCCATGTGCATCCACCAATATGCCAACCATGTGAATATACCAACATGTCAACCATGTGCATCTACCAACATTCCAAACAATGTATCATATCACTCATGATATGTCTCCATCATGAACCAAGTGCCACAATCATGTATCTCAAACAAATACCAATTGTTGTGCTAATCAAGTAGTACCAATGGTGTAGTATAATCAAGCATATTCCATCTATGAGTGTAACAAACATGTACATTACCATGCACCAATACCAAAAAATTATGAATCCCGTATATGTATGCCAAATCCTCCATAAAACATGTGCCAATCAAACTGCTAGTAGGTGCCTCTACCAATGTACTAGAAAAGTACCAATCATGCATCAACTATAGATCAACAATGATGTACAACATAATCACCTCATCAACTCACCAACCACATGTCCTAATGTGTATCCCATCCATATGCTAAATACATGCATCAAGCTTTCCAACAAGTAAGATTCCAATACATCATCAAGATATATCACATAACCAAGGTGTCATAACTTCACTGTCATAACCAGCATTGTTCTTCAACAGAAAATGCATCAATCCATACTCATGGGTTAGTGCCATGCTACCAAGATTTTATTTTACATCATCACCTTACATAGTCCAATATAGAATCATGAAAACCTGCAGCAAACAGTTTCATAACCTGCAATAAACCATGTCAGACCCTGCATCACAGAGTTATACCATCACATCAAACTCCAATCCCTATGCATAGCCCTTTTCCTTAGGCTTCACCACATATACGCGGCATGATTCACAGACAACTCACGTATGTACGCAACCTATAAAAGGTCAGCATGCATATGTATGCGACTGATACCACTGTCACCCACGTATGCCTCAGTAGATGAAACTTTTGAACTTCCCTTCAGTCTTTCATTTTGTTATGGTTGCTCTGTCTTCTTCACCCACTTCTGTAGATGTACCTGCTCCTTAGAAATTGAGCTCTGAGCATCCATATTTTCAAATATGTCTCCTTTCCTTACTTCATTCCTTCTCGTAGCCATGCTATGTGAAGTCCTCATCATGGAATTTCTTCTTGTGTTTCATCACTCTTGGGATTTGTGGCCAAATCCACTACGGTTGTAGCATCTCATGGAGTTACAATGAACAACAATGTGTCCTACTTGATCACATCTCCAACACCTCATGGTGTTATAAAATCTTCCATTATATCTCCTTTCATAAGATCTACATTCAAAATATTTTTTACCATATCCATTACATGAATAACAATTCCCATGAAAAATACTTTCATACCTTTTCTTTGGTGTCCCAAGAATAGATTCTTGATGTCTTCATTTCTTTGTTCTTTTGAGATTTTCTTTGCCTTGTGTAAATGGTTGTTTTGCAACATTGTCTTCATTCTTTCATGGACTTATCTCATGCTTCTTTGAGGTGATTTCTTCAGCATGTGTATCTTCTCCTTTGTATCCAAGTCCTAATTTATCACAAGGTGATCTTTGACTTTCCAAGATTTCATCCAAGATTCTTGAGCTATTCAAGAATTTGTTTGACTTCTCTAAGGTCAACAACTTTAGCTTCTAACTTATAACATGACTCTTCCTTTTCATTTATTTGATCCTTCAATAGTTCCTCTACCCTTTTGGCTTCTTCAATTTGGGTCTTGAGATGAATAATAGTTTCAAAAATTTTGCTAATCTCATCATCTACCTTCGTATCTTCTTTTTCATTATTTAGTCTTGTGATCTCTTCTTCCTTTACTTCTAATTTGGTCTTATTTCTCTCTTCTTGTTCTTTGATAATTCCCTTTAACTTCAATATGTGCCTTTTATTCCTCCTAAGAAACTTCTTAGTGTTATCCAAAAGATAGTTATAGTGTGTATAATAATGATCACTGCTATATCTATATAAACCCTCTTCAACTTATTTTTGAAGTTCTAATATATCTTATTCTATTCTTTTCATGGGATAACTACCATCAAACTTCACACAAACGGTTTCTAGATCTTCTTCTTCACTTGAGTAGAAACATTCAACATCATCACATTTTTATTCATTGCAATCAAGAGTCTTTGGAAATTTTTTACCTTCATTTGAATTACTTTTAAGATCTTCCTTTTTTCCAACATCATCACATGATTCTTTGCGTTCCTTTGTGCTACCATTTTCACTTGATTCTTTGTCTTCATTTGAAATTTTTTTAAGATCACATTTAGAAATAATGCATTCAAGAGTCTTTGGAGATTATTTACCTTTAATGATCTTGATGGAGTGGTCTTCATCATCTTCTTCCTTGTTTTGATATGTCTCCTCTAGCTTTAGCCATAGATCCTTGGCGGAAGTGCATTGTCCCATGCTCTCTTTGATAGGGATTGAGAGTCCACTAAGAATGGTCTTGAGATACAATACATCATTATTCTTTCCTTCTCTTTGAGTTGCAAACTTTGAATTGTTCTTCAAAGGAACTGATCCACCAATGGTTGCCTTCCAAATTGTTGCTCCCATTGTCTTGAAATGTAATCAAATCTCTATTCTCTGAGTAGAATAGTTTTCCTCATTAAGGATAGGTACTTCATCATCCATTTGTGTGTCTATGGATATCCTACAAGCTTGTTAAGGCTTTTAGTGAAGGTCTTCTCTGATTCCAATTGTTGCACACACCTACCACACTTAGAGGGGGGGTGAATGAGTGTGGGGATATTTTCTCCCAAAACTTCCCTCTTACACAAAACTCATTAGTTAGCATTCAACATTTTACTCATTACTCATTTATGTCACTTATAACCAATTAGATGTGAACATATATCAACAATATATCATCAACAAGTCATCACCACAAGGAACACAAAGAACACAAGATGTATGTACAATTTTCTTTTTATTACGGACTACAATCCTTGGGGTTTTTCAGCAACAACTGAATAGAGTACAACTCTAAAAGAGCACCAGCTCTATCATGCAAGACTCATCTTACACACTCAGCACCAACTAAGATGAGGAAAAAATCCTCAATGGATATCAATATACAATAGGCACACAACTTGTTGTTAGTGCAGCACGCATATGTACACACCCTACCAGTAGTACAACCCGCGTGTATAAGAACCCAAGCAGTACTACATCCTGCATATACCTTCTGAGCTATTAGGGTTTATCATTTTCATCACATGCTCAAATCCTCTGCAACCTGAAATCATATTCTCTTTTATCTTTCACTGTCCAAACTGAACCACAGCCAGTCACAACACATCCAATCTCTCCAATAGTCTACTCATGCTCCACAACCAATCAATATGAATGCTATCTCAATCATGTATAAACAACTAGTATACCATAGCAATCATGTCACCACTGAATCACAAGAGTACTTCTAATTCCATCAACCAACATAGACCAGATCACAGTAGCCATACCAAGAATTCCCTAAGCATTCACAACACAACAAGCTATACTATCCATCAAGACAATAATGTAACCATACCAGTGTCTCAGTGATAGATCTAAGCCCAAAGAATGTAGATCTGGAACATGCTTCAATCTTTAGCAGCTTCTTATCCTCTCAACCACAAATCTCCATGAGTTTATCCACTGTACTCTCCCTATATATTGACAACTCGTGTATTGTACACACCATGTACACAAACAGCTTGCGTATACGCACCCTATACACAAACAGCCCGTGTATGCACCAGAAAATAGGGTTTTGCTGTGATTCCAAGAATTTTGTCGTCATGATCTCAGACTTTCTGAAACTTCAATGCATCCATGAGATCCTCCTGATATCCTCTCTCTCAAAATAGATATTCAATCATTCTCAAGAGATCCACACCAAAATGCTCTCACAAGAAGCTCTTCATCAATACTCCAAAATATATTCTCACAAGAAGCACTCCATTGATCAACTAAAAGGATATTCTACAAGAGACCATTGCTATCTTATTTATACTTTCATCCTCTAGGTCACTTAACCTATTTTCCTTAATTTAGGGTTAACCACTTTCCATAAGTAGAAAGTTCTCCAATACTTTATCATTTAAATATTCCTTCTTCATTTTGTCACCTTACTTTATCATTTATTGATTGTGTCACTTCTCTTTATTATTTAAATAATCCACCTTGACTTTGTCACTTTACTTTATCATTTAAATAACGAATTATTCTTTTAAATCACTTTGACTTCTTTGAACTTTTGGGGCTTCAAGCCAACATGTGAGGGTCCTCCAACTTCATAAGGCCATAAATCTCAAACCATGAGGAGTTATGTGGCATTACACATACCACCGGAAATGGCATGACAAACACTATCCATCTAGGATAGTTTCACCAATAAATTCATTGATATTCATCTCATTATTCCACATACAAGCATGGTTCCTCCAACCATTCTTCTAGGATAACTTAATCCACAAAGCGTCTTCCCGTGAGGGCTTTCACCATAAGGGGACCACTTTGGAGTTCATCCATTTGTGCAACTTATCAAACATGATAAGACAATAATGAGTCATCTATACATTTTTCCAACAATGCATCATATACCAATGAAACCACATCTATCCATCTTCATCATGTATCGATGACAACTCATTGATCCATATTCATCTATGCATTCTCATCAAGGAAAATGCATATTACGTTACATAAATCATCAATAAATCACTTGACATCAATCAATCAAACAATCACTTGACATCAATCAATCAAACCATTGGCATCAATGACAACATGATCCAACACCTTGCACCTGGTCTAAGTTTCCTTTGTTCTCTCTGAACTTCTCTGAGTCAATCTGAGACTCAGTCGATGCATTCCTTGTGTTCGATATGCACACCTTATATACAACTGTCATAAGAGAAACAATTGAAACTCATCCAAATTCGTCACAAATTCATACTAACACTTCTCGAACAATCACACATGAACAAAAATGGAATAAATCACACACATAGAGTATAAAATTAATTCATCCATAAATCAAATGAATGCAGTCCAAGGATTTGGGACAATTTTTTCTGCTTTATTCCTTCATGAAAACAAATTACATAATGTTTCATCTACTCTACCCTATTCTACTGATCTCTCGTATCTCTTACAATACTCATACATTCTCCTCTATTATAATGCAACAATAAACTATCTAAGGACCGGCTCCATGAGCTCTCTCATCTTGTCTGCAACGTATCATATCAAATCATAGCGGTTACCTACTTCATCCTATTACAATAACTAACAGTTATTCCCAGATAAGAGTCAACACTCCATATCTGCAACCTCTTACAGTCCTTCACGAATTTTACAGCAAGTTACATTTTTAAAATGTTGTTTACAAAATATCTCAACAACCCGATTTAATTCTGAGTTAATTGTTGATGTGAACTCTGTCATGCTGAGATGTCGTTCCTTTGCCTCCACACTTTCGTTTTTTACTTTGAAGGCGATGCTCCTGCATCATACTCCTCTGGTTAAAATTTTCATGGACTCCTGTCCATGAGTTCCTACACTGCCTTTCCATGCTTAAAAATATCAGGTTCTATGACCGAACTTGCATATTCCATTGGATGATCTTTCCACTTCACTAAGTACTCTGGATATGTATTCTTCCTGGTCTTCTTTCCATCTCTTTGTTCAATGATTTTCTCCATCTGAGGTTTTTCTGTTGTAGGAAATTATTCTTCCCACTGAACTTCTTTCTGGTCATTTGATTCTCCTGCCTCATCTCTCTTGTAAGGATACATGTCTGCAACATTGAATATCGGTGATATCCCAACATTGTCTGGCAAATCAATTTCATAATCATTGGCTGCAAATTTTCTGAGAATCCTGCATGGTCCTATCTTCTTCATCTTCAATTTGTTATACGTGTTATCACACTGTAAATTCCCAGTGGTTGTTGGGAGGTAGAATAAAATTATCAGAGGTAACTTTATCTAGCCCTTCCATCTTTAGAGAGGTATATCTTTGTAAGAATTAGATATGTTTAGGTTTCAGATATTAGGCTAGTTAAATAAATAAGACTGTAATGTTTTTTTTTATAAAATGGCTGAAATATTGCTTATGCATCCATTGGGCTATGGGATCTGTGTTAAGGTTTGAGATCTGAGAACATATTTTATTAGGTGTCTTCACAGGGCAGGATAATGTCAACGTTGGATTCTTTATAAATTGAAGTGATGGATAGCAAAAATATATGAGTAATCAACTATAATAAAGAAGGATTCAAGAATTTATTTATCGCAATATCAGAAGATAAATATTTAGATATTTAAAAGCCAGAAAGAGAGTATACGAAGATAAATTCTACAACTTTAACTTCTTTTAAATGATCAGATGTAGAAAACCAGATGATAAAGAAGAAAGATAAACCATTCAACGAAGAGGAGTAAACATCACCAACAGTTAACATGCAGGAATCATGTGAATCGTCCCTTTTTATTACTGGTAGACCTCTTTGAAAAAAAATTATAGTGCTTACAACTTTCTTGGGCGTAAAGATCAACCCTCAGTACTTCGAATTTTGAAGTATTTATAAGAAAGATTACAAAAAATCCTGTCATTAATGATCAGGACGTGGTAGAGTCCAAATCTAACTAACTAGATAAAAAAATACAAAAATGTAGGAGTTGCTAATGATCTGTCAGATTCTTCATGTTGATTTCCGGGGAAGGTTGTTGGTGAGTCATCAACTTGACTTTGACTGTTCCACATGTTGATTTGTACATCCAGCTCATCTTCTAGTCGATCAAGTCACACAAATCATCCCATCTCTCTTGATTGGGAATGGTGACTTTGAGCAGCCTTCGATATACCTCATCCGTATCTGTGTATTTGGCGAAACTTGGCTTGGTGATGAAAATATAATTGATTTCATGCTGGATACTGAGGTCCAACTGTAGAGCCTCGAAAAATGCCTTGCTTTTTATGCTACCTTGTATTCTTGAAAACTTAGAGCTATCTTTTGCCACCATAGCGATCTTTTTCTTGTATTCGGAAAGAGCCATCAGCTTTTCATTTAGAACCAGTAAAGTAGGAAGACCTTTCTTTTGCAAAGCATCAATATTGCTGAAGAATATTTGAATTCTGACATCCATGGTCTGGGATCTCTCCTTCAGTTGTATCATTAGTCCTCTCTTGGTCAAAACTTTATTAACCTCGAGGATAGTCTTTGTCCTATCTTCAATTTGCAAGGTTTCAAGATCCTCCTTTGTCTTCGAATTTAGGAACTTCATGATTTCATTTGCCTCTGTGGGCATTTCTCCCAATTCTCCCTTTGTCCTATAAATGGCCTATGTGCTCCTCAACACCAATTCATGCTACTCAAACATGATCTGCACAAGTGGCCAGATTTCTGTCATGGATTTCGAGATATCCATCCAAATGTTCTCCTTGGCTTCTATTAGTGTTTTGCCCAAAATTGTTTGCTTCTACAGTTGTTGTAGTTCCTGCTTAAGTTTTTATGATGTGTGCCTCTCAGTGTTGTAGCTAGCCTAGAAGGAAGATTTAAGTTTCTGGATATTCTCTATCTCGTGTTTCGGTCTTTTGATTTCTTCTCCTTGTATGGTCATCTCCTCCATTGACTTTGTTATAGTTTCAGATGTTTCTAGAACTGTTACTGGGGTAGTTGATGGAAGTTATGTTGTGGTAGTTTTTGATGTTGTCGATGTGATAACTCTTGTGAGGGGAAATGCACTCAGTGGAATGACCTCCATAGGCATTGCCTGTTCCTTTTCCTTTACTAATCTTTCCAACTCTGCTTCCATATTCTTGATCTAGGCGTTCTGCTCCATAATTAACTTTAACATTTCTTCTTTCTGGCCTTCTATCTCATCTATCTATTTGTTATGTGAGTCTTCAGTAGATGGAAATTTTAATTGTTTCCTCAAGGATGTTATTTCAGCATTATTTTTCTTTAGCATTTCTTTAGTTACTTTCACATTGGAGGGGTCGTACCCAATTTTAAGTACCATCTCTTATAAAGATTTGATCTTGTTGTCCTTTGCAAAAGATGAAACTTTCTCTAGCTTTACTTGAGTCTGAACATTGTTCAGAGAAACCTGGCACTTTGCAACAGTTATGGAAGTGTTTTCCAATGTTGAGAAAATCATTTCTCTAGTTTCTCTGTGCAATTCCATCTGGCCAGTTGGGTGTACCTCTGCAGCATCAAACTCAAAAGTTGACCTTTTGTAATAAAACATTTCCTTTGGTTGAGGCACCTGCGCCTGCAAGAAGGCCATATGTATTCTCCCCTTTTATGTATCGAAGGTGGAGAGAAGTCTATGCTATGTTTTTGATGTTTGTTTCCAGAATTGGGCATAGGTGTTGCTAGTCAACATCTCATTCTTTTTCTTAATCAGATTGTATTTCTCAAAAATACTTAGTCCTGCAAATCCTTGTGATGGTTGAGTGGTCAAGGTGGTATAAGCCTTCTTCTTTGATGAAGAGGTAGACATCATTTGCTGATTTCTTGAGAACAATGGTGAGTGTTCTCCCTCTACTATTGTGGTAGACTGGGTCTCTTCTTCCCTAGATCTGTCAAGGGTATGACTAGTCTTGGGATTTTTCCTGTAAACCCAGAAATCCATTGCTAAGACTTCAGTAACTGATGGGGAGACTTCCTTTATGGGCCTCTTCTCTACAGGTACATGTGGAGTAGAGGTTTGTGAAACATTGGCTAAAGGAGGCTATTGTTTTGAGTCTTCCAAAGTGTTCACTTCCCACTCTGTCTGGTTCATGAATTTCTCAATTTCTGGCTTGGGAACATGAGCATATGGAGAGATTTTATTCTTTAGCCTCGTTTCTGCGATGATTCCAAAAGGATCATAGTTCCATGGGAAACTGATGCTGAACTTAATCTCCTTCAAAATTTTATCGGCCATTTCCCATGCGGCTCGGCTGTTACAGATGAAAGGTCCTATCTGTCCCTTGATCCTCAATTGATGTTTCTTATTGAAGGCTACAAAATGAATATCATCTGAGTTAATCACTTGCCTAATATATTCCAAGGCGAATATGCACACAAGAAAACATATAGGCATTTTGTAGGGAGCCAGATCACATCCATAAATTCTAATCTCTATGGGGTTCTAGTACAGGTACCATTCTTTGATCTTAGTGAGGTCTGTGAGATGTGGAATTCATTGGATTTCTTCGTTTATCCTTGGTTCTTGTCTGTCGTTGAGCATGCTTACCACTGGGTGGTAAAACTGATCTATGAATTGATTAAAAGTGAATTCTGGTGAATTCTTTCTCACTAGTGACGTCCAGAATATGATCGACTGTGGTTTTCCATTCTGATCTAGCTTATGCATGGAAAACAGGAACTTGTTTGTTTGGAAAAAATCAAACATATATGCCAGTATTGAAGAGTACCGGAACATGCCTTCTGTGGGAAACTTGAAAAGTTGATCGTGAATATTCTTGGCAAGAAAACTGTTGTAGTCGAACTACATTGTGGCCCTCTCCTCGGTAGGAAAAATATATATATAACCCAAGATTATCTCATCTACCAACTCATGTGAGTAGTATCCAAGTAGACTGCAAAGAGAGGAAATAATTTGATTTCCTTTTGCTGAGAAAATCGATGACTGATACGAGGGATTTGCTTTGGGTAAAGGGGCACTATCAGGGAGGAAAAGATCAAAAATATGCACTCTCTGGGGAAAAGACAACTTTTGATACATTTTGGTTAGGATCTCAATGGTAAAAGGAGAAAACTATTCGGCTCTAGGTATTTTCAGCATCTGGTCAATGGCTTCAGGTGTGATAGTGAACAGGGTGTCTCCAGAGGATGAAACAATATCTCTCTGATTGGGAAGATAGTGCGCCTAGCACTTGAGGGCGAACTTGAGAAAATGATGAATTTGGGGGAAAATATACAATGGGAGATTGGACTCCCAGAGTCCAATCTCGTCACTCTGGTCTGAGTAAGTGTCTTTGAACCACGAGTGTAACTCAATAAAATCAAATTCACATTTGGGCTCTGAAATTAGGTAATCTCTGTCGTCCAGAGGGATCCAATCGAGGTCAACAGGAGGCGGGAGGAAAGGATTTTCATCAAATTCTGATTGTTTGGACTTTGGCACCATTGCTTCGACTGATACTTGTGAAATTTGAAAAAGAAATGACGTTGACTGTAGATTCCAGGAATTAATGGAGGTTTTAGATGGAAAAAGCAAAGAGAATAATGGTTTCATATTTGTCTAGATCGTGAATGGTGAAGGAATGGCGAGAAAAATGGGATTGTCTGGGAAAATGAATATCTGTTGGAGGCGTGGGGGACAAGTTAGCAGGCTAATGGATATGTTTGTCTGTATTAGTTAGCCAACAAGTACCTTGGTATGAGGTGGAAGGTAAAGGATGGGGGATGGGTGCGCGAGGATGATGTGGAAGGTAGTGATTGGAGGATAAGTGAATGGGATATGACATGTGACGAGTGAGTGGAGGAAAGTACGCTAGTGAAGTAATGAGGCATGACTTATAAATGGTGGTAGTGGAGTGTGATGTCACGGGATGATGGTGGTATGGGAAAATGGTATGGTGGTTTACTCGGAGGGGGGGGGTAGGCGGTAACCGGTTTAGAGCAAGGGGGGTCTGAGTTAACACAATGGCGACACGTTAGGATGGGGCCCACCGGGAAATGCCACCAACTCGGACCCCCGCCCCCCTCGCCATTAAAGGTAGAATGGTCGGGGGGTTCCGATATTACTTGTCGATCGTCGATATGAGCATTTTTTGCTCAACCATAGATCTTGGTGGACTTTTTACCTGCAGAGCACGAATCATATTACACTGCAGAAACTTAGGATAGTGTCATTTTGTGGTTTTTTTGCGATGCTCCCTTTTCATTTTTCCACCAACAAGTTAGAATACAACCTTCTAACATCAAAACAAAGATCCTCACCCAAATTTGTGCTTGTTTTATTGAAAGGAAAGACAACTAACCTATATTCTAATCTATTTTCCTAACATATTTAACCCAAATTAGATTGTTGGGCTAAAACTTACTCTATCCTGGGGCTATTTGATCAAGGTTAAACATTTTGATCAAATCAGCAAACAATGTAGGCCAGTAGAAACCAACTCTAAGAATCTTGTTTGTTGTGGTCTTCCAACTTAGATGCCCACCATAGTCCCCTACATGGAAAACCTGCAATACTCTGTTAGCTTCATCCTTCAATAGGCAATTAAGCAAAATACCTCCAAGGTATTTTCAATAAAGGTTTCCATTTAGAATACAATATTTCAATGCTTTCATTTTAATAAATATGGCTTTGGTCTTAGTCAAACCAGGAGGAGCTTGTAAGTTATGAAGTACAAAAATGAGGTCTGCATACCAAGGAGAGTTTAAGAATACCTCTTTTACATTTGGAGTCACCTTCTCTTCCTGCTTGTCAACTGCAGCCAAATAATTAATGTCTAGAGCATGAAAATTAGATTCAGCCATTAGTTTGGCCAAACCCTGACCTTTGATCAGTTTAGTGGGTTTTATTTCTATGTCATATTCCATAATAACCGCAATCCACTTTCCTCTCCTACCATCTGGATTATCCTGAGTCAGGATATCTTTTACCACAACATTCGGAACATATGCAATTGTGTGAGACTGGAGAATATAGACTATGAAATCTTTTATGGCCCTTACCAGGGCAAAAGCTTGTTTCTCCATTATGTTGTAGTTCAATACAGCATCTCTCAAAGTTTTGTTGAAAGAGGCTATGGGTTTTTCATACCCTTCATTGTTTTTCTGCAATAGTATTGTTGCGATGGTGTGTTCAGATGCAAAAGAGAACAAAAAGAAATCTTTGGTGTAATCTAGACTGATCAAAACCGATTCTTGGGTGAGTGCATGTTTCACTTGCTCAAATGATTGTTCAAACTCAGTGTTCCATTTAATTTTGGTGTCCTTTTTCAGTATATTTGTGATGTTCCTAAGAAGTTCGACCAAGTTGGGTATGAATCTTCTTAGGAAATTTCTTTTACCAATGAATGATTGTAATTATTTGATGTTCCTAGGGTGTTCACTTTCTGGATGGCTTCAATTCTACTGGGGTCTATTTTAATTCCATCTTTAGAGATTATGTGACCCAACAGCTTACCTTCCTCTAAACTGAAAAGGGTCTTCTTAGGATTCAATGAAATCCTGAACTTTCTGCACTTCTCAAACACTCATCTGAGATGTTGTAAATGTTCCTCATCAAATTTGAAGTAGACAGTCACATAATCTATATATATATGACTATAAATCTTACAAGATCGTCCACAAAATAAATATCCATTGCTCTTTGGAAAGTGGCACCAACGTTCATCAAACCAAAGGGCATTTTCATGTACATGAAAGTTCCTTATGGTGTGGTGAAGGTTGTTTTCTCCTGGTCATATGGGTGGACAAGGACTTGGTTATAACCCAAGAAACCGTCTAGTAAAGAGATCCTACTGGCCCCAACTACCTTTTGTAAGAGTGGTCCATTTTAGGCAAAGGGTAATTGTCTTTGAGGGAAACCTTGTTCAGGTTTCTGAAATCAATGCAAAGCCTGATTTCGCCAGTCTTCTTCCTGGTAGGAACCAGATTAGAAACCCATTTGGAAAATCTCAGGGGGGCTATAATTATGGCATCATACATCTTTTAATTTCCTTTTCTATCAGGGGAAGAAACTTGGGATTGATTCTCCTAAATTTTTGCCTAAAAGGTGTGTGTTCTTCTTTTATTGGAATTCTATGTTGTATGATACTTGTGTCATAAGATTTTAAATCCTCATAACCCCAGGCAAACACATCAACATATTCCTTAAAAAGTTCAATGTATTTGCTTTTTTGCTCAGGGGGTAAATATTTGGAAAGTTTTATCATCTTGGGTTTTGTTGGGCCCCAACAACTCCCCCCTAATTTTTTACAAAATTTAAAGGGCACCCATTAGAATCTTGATAATTATAATGAGCTACAAAATCAACCTTTTCAAATAGTTCCATACCTTGGCTTGCTTTGAGAAAAACTTAAGACATTCACTATAGTATGAGACATTCATTACAAGAGTATATGTCAAAATTTAGAAACGAGCATAGAAATCTCAATTTAAACAAAAACGTTATTTTTTCTCAACTGTTTACTTTCGTTTAAATTATGATTATGTGTTCTTTATTTTGCTTATTAGCAAGTTTGACTATTTTGAATAATGGGTTCAATACTTCATCAAATAATATCTTGGTTGGTTTCTTATTTTCATGAAATCATTTGGTGATATTAATTAATTAAATTATTTTTTCATTTTGCATCTCATTTCAAAATAATAATAATAAAAGAATTATCTATCATTTGTTTGATTTTGTAAAAAACCAAAATTAATATTTTTCTCTTCTCC
>ML795101.1:413750-424838 GCA_009831015.1 Picea engelmannii
AAAAAAAAAAAAAAAAATTACAAATTCCATTCAATAAACTAAGACAGAGTCAGTAGTGTTTCAGCAAAGCAGAATCCATTAAAAACAGTGTTTCAGCAAACGACAGTTAAACTAAACATGAACAGAAATTATGCTAACACACTTCTAACTAATGGGTGAATCTAATGAAGAAGGTGGGCCCTCCCTTCTCACAAGATTCCCCTGAACGAAAATCTAGAGAAGGATACTCAAAGCAGTCTTATATTCATCTGTCGAAATATCACATTACAAATTGGAAAAATAGAATACGTCCCGCTCTCTGGAGTTTCTTCAATACATAAAAACTTCGATGCCTCGAATGGTGATTTCCTCTAATTTAAAGAGGAAATCCCTTCGATACAATCATTACAATGCATATCTGAGCCTACCGTAAATCGGATCTTCTTTCTAAATCAGCATAGGATGTCCTGGTCTCACGCAACCGAATGCTATTACAGGAACTGAACGAGGTATTGTTGTTATGGCTCGTGTAACAGTTTCTTCTCATCGTTGTTGATGTCGTTTCAGCATCGTAATTCGCAGGCTGTTTCAGCCACGTGAATTGTGCTCTGACTGCGTTGACCACTAACTGTGGCAGCTTCCTTGTGTTTCAGCATCGTCGGTTCTGGCGGTTTCCTCTGTGTTTCAGCATCTGCAACTCTGAACGGTGTAACAGCTCCGTGTTTTAGCATCTGCATCCTCGCACTGTGTAGGAGCTCCGTGTTTCGGCATCTACATACTCGAACTGTGTAGCAGCTCTGTGTTTCAGCATCTGTTCTGTGTTTCAGCAACAGCGACCTTGGACAGTTCTTTGTTTCAGCAATAGGCCTCAAATGCTAATTTGCAATTTTGGACACTTATGCATTTATAATCAATGGTTAAGTACGAGAGTAATGTAAAATATTATGCAAAACAGATTAAAAGTATAGTAATGAGAAGGGACGTTGTATACCTTTGAAATGATCAGTTAAAGTGATAGTATGAGTCTAAATGTAGGTGATCAAGAGTATAATGGTGGAAAAAAGTATAGGCAAAAAGGTACATTGTGTGGTCCTAACACCCGGGTCTTCCCTTGTGCCAACAAATGGTTCCGTTGTCGGGACCTGAAACTGTGATTGTTGGGAACTATAGAATAAGAAGCTTTGTGAAAAGAAAGCTTTGTGAATAGATTTGTTTCCCTAGTGCACAGTGTTCTACTTGACCTGTGAATATTTGTGCCAAGAAAGAAAGGTCAGATTTGAAGAAAAGAGGTCAGATCTGCAAGAAAAGAGGTTGATACTGAAGAAAAGAAGCAATATCTGAATGCTTTGTACTCTAAGAAAGGTAAAAGTGGAATTTTCTTATTAAAAGAGGTAAGATTTGTAAGCTATGTGCTCTGATAAAGGTAAGAAAGTTCTAGATATGAAAGCTTTGTGCTCTATAGAAGTAAGATAAGTGGAAATTTTTGTTTCTAAAGTATGGATCTAGGTATTTTTGATAGATTTTGTCCTAACTTAAAACCTAGGGAATTAATAGATGAAAGAAAGCTTGATATGAATAGATCTGATAAGTATAATGATAGATATGTTATACCTATGCATAGAAAGAGTGTTTGGGCTAACAAATGGATGCAGGATCCTAGAAAGAATTTGTTGCAAATTGGCCCCTATGATCATGATGCGAAGTACAGAAGAGGTTGGGGATCAGTTACAAGAAAGAGTGGATTAACCCTCTATTACAGTTGCAGAAAATCAGGACATCTAGCTAAGGAATGCCCTAGTGGAGGACCTAGTTGTCTTTGTTGCAAAGTTCTAGATCATGAAGTATTGGATTGCCCTAGAATGATTGCTAAGCTTGAAAGAATGAATATGCATGAAGAAAACCCTAAGACATATCCAGAGATAGTAGAATCTCAGAAAGAATTAGAGAAAGTATTAATTCAGATGAAAGAAACCCTAAATGAATATCGACATGTTAGATTATCAGAGTTCTTTAAAGTAAAAGAGTGCATCGAATTAAGGATAGGGGACTTTGACATTGATTGTGTTCTAGATAAGGAAACATAGATGAATATCATGACAGACAGAACGTGGGAAGCTATAGGGAAGCCTACCATGATCCCTTCACTAGGAGGAATAGGACTCTTCAGAGGAAAATTGGTAAACCTATGTGGAAGGCTCACTCAGATATCTACGGATACCAATGGAACTTCGACTAAAGAAGATTTTGAGATTATTAAATTTATTTAGGACAACTCCCTATTTACTATGTTACTTGGAAAACCTTGGATTGACAGATATCAAGTTAGACAGAAGGAAGAAGTAGAAGTTTTGGAATAGAAGAAACAAGAATTAAAATATGTTATGACCAAGAAGATTGCACAGTCGATTGAAGAATAGAAGAACAGATTGAAGATCCTTAAAACTAGAGACCCCAATGTTGAAGCTGAAAGAATGTCAGAAGGCTCGCAGAAGACTGAAGCACATGTCCCAGAGAAAGAAGAATTATTACCCCGGAGAGAATCTCAACAGTGCTCAGTGACTATGCTAAAAGAAGATAGGAATCAGAACAGAAAAAGACAGACCAAGTTGAATATTATTGGGAAGAAGGATAGAAATTTAAGTAAGAAGAGGGCGAATATTGAAAAGTTACAGGAGATTCCAGATGGAACATCGTAGAAATAAAAAATGCAGAATTTGAGCTTCGTCGGGATATCAGAACAGCAGCCTATGGCACTTCGTCGTGGCAAAGAGATATAGTCGTTGGACCGATATACCTGTTCGACTTCCTCCCCAAACAGATAGGAAAGCATTAAAGGATCACCACCAGACCATTGGACCTCGCCATAATGGACAGATCAACGTTAATAGAAGCTTCATACCCATTGCAAGCAGACTGTTGTCGAATTTCTTATTTAGCTCGTCGTGCCATGCCCGAAGAACACTTTTTCCAACTGAGAATTCGAAGCCTGCAGAACTAGTGATTGTATACAATGGTCATTAAGATATGATTGTTCATCCTAATGTAGTATCTAAGATCATCGTGGCCCCGATTATTTTTCCTGAGCACATATGTCCGACAAGATCACCGCAGTTGAAGAATCTATCACAGAGGTCCTCCTTGATTTAATGACTGAGAGATTCATGTCAGAAAGAGGAATGTCCACCGGATTCCAAGAATCATCGACAAGAGGAGTAGCAGCTTCTCCATCCACTACTCGAGCTGGACCGTCTCGACAGGCCGATGAGAAGTGAACAAAGCATAAGGATGATCTTGAAAACGCTAAACTGATTTTGAGCATTTTTCTCGCTTACCTACCCCCTCTGCATGGTGAAATCAACCATGACAGTGTGCCCCGAGAATTTGAGTATGCTATGGTCACTACGTACCTGCCGAAAGGGGTGCATGCAGTTTGTGCCAATTAGGAAAAGATCACAGCGTTGAAGTTTAGCGACTTCAACCTCGGCGATAGGAAAGTCTACAGTATGCTCACCCCGCACAAGTACCTAACGAAGATGAAGGGAAAGAACTTGAAGATTGTCCCGCAGTCTTGGACCCAGAACCTCGCACAGTCAACATTGTTGAATGCCATGAAGATCTCGTACTTTGGTAGGCACCAGGAGGTGAATGCGTGCATAAAGTTTCTTATGTCTTTCTATCATGGAGGCTACTTGTGGTTGAACCACTATGTCACAGTGGATCTGACCTTGATCAATCGGGTCACAGGACTCAGCATGCACAGCCTTGACCCACAGGATTTTTATCCTGGAAAGACCACAGACAAAGAACTAGCAGTGAAGATCAAAGAAACCTATGGAGAAGTCGAGAAGGACACTCAAGGCTACAAGGTAGCCTCTATTCAGAGCGGTGTAGTGCGCCTTTCCTGTCAGTTGATCGCAGGCAAGCTAGTTTGCAAGAACCAGCCCACCCAAGTGATTGGATTCGTAGTTGATCTCACAGAGAAGTGCGTAGAAGGACTTCAAATGAATTGGACAAAGTACTTGGTGAATTAGCTCCAACTGGATTGTAGGGAAGCACAAGACCAAGGGTATGAGTTCCATTTCAGTTGGCTTCTCATACTGATCACCTTCATAGCATGGGAGATGTCGGAGGGTGTCACTTTTCCAGAAACCGATCCATTTGAACCTTTGGCTGTGAGGTTCAGTACCCTGTGGTACTCGACTAATATGAGCAAGCAATGGCAGTCGAATGTCGTCTTCCATGTATACTACAACCAGTTGAAGACCGTAATCTAGTCTATGTCTTGCATTACCTTGAACACGCTCCACAGATTCAGACCCTTAATGAAGTTCAGTGTGGATTGCCACTTCATTTATATAACAACGCGAGTTGATGAACACAAGCAATATTTGCAGTATTATTACAAGTTGAACGAGGAAGACATCGAAGAGATCACCAAGGATTGGTCAGCAGACCTTCTCATTCCAGTGAACCCCACAGATTTTTCTGATATTGATCCCAGAGACTGTACCCGATACACCGGGACTAAGCAAAACGAAGAACCCTGAAGAGGTTCACGAAGTAGACAGTGCATCTGTAAGGACTACCTCTATCACACCAGATGAAAGAGGTGATGGAAAAGAGAGAGAAGGTGCAGAAATTGAACAACAAAAAGGCGAAGTACCACCACCTAGGGACAAAGAAGACTCGTCGAAGAAAAGGAAGCTCGCACCTCTTAAATCTTCCTCTCGAAAGAAACCTAGAACCCCTGTAACCAAGATGCGAACTACCCTCATGTTGGATGACTTTGATTTCATCATTGCAATGGTAAATGATGCTTCAAAGGATATAGTAGAGAAGTGGGAGGAGAAGAAGGAGCAGATGTATAACCGTATAGATATTGAAATCCAAGGAGTGCAGCAGGCACTCCAATCTAGCCACGTAGTCCCCACTGCAACTCTAACAGCAGGGACAGTAGAACCAGGAGATGAGCCAGCTCAACTTCAATGGATTGTTGATATGGTCAAAGCTCGCCTTCGACAAGATCAAGAAGACACAACACAAGCCGCCCAGGATTTGACATAGATACAGGGAGTACTTGTCGAGCAATGTAGTGTTGTTGAATGAGAAAATCTTTCTCTTCAGGTACAGTGGGACAAAGAGAAAGAAGAGATAAAAAAAAGAAAGGAACAGTTGCTCGCAGAGCAACTTGAAGTCAAGGAAATAGTCAATAGAGCACTCCGCTCTGTGACTGTTATCGAAGTATAGGCTTAAGAGAGAGTTCCATAGTAGGTGGCACAACTTGAAGAAGTTATACAGAAGCTTCAACAGCACATTGTCGATCTAGAACTCCGCCATGTGCCCGAGACCCCTCAGGATATAAGAAACCAGTGAGAAGAAACTGCTCACAGTGCAGTTGACCGATTGAAATCTCTTGCCTTGGAGTGCAAGCAACTCAGTAACCAGAGCGCCCAGACTTATGAGAACATTACAAAGAATCTAGAGTTACAAGCGCTAGAGTCACATCTTCAGGAAGCAAAGCAGCATGCAGATACATTACAGGAATAGTTGAAGGCCCTATCTGCAGTGGATAGAATGAAAATATCTCATGAACAACGCACAGCTCAGTAGCAGATACATATGATCCAGAGAAAAGTGATGGAATTCACTCAACGAATCCAACCAGTGCAAGACAAGGCATGCATGTTATTTTCCGAGATCGAAAGCCAGGGAGCAGAGCTTGAGCAAGTCATCATCACTGCAGAATAGTACCTGGAAGGACCAGTAAATGACACAGTGATCCTGTAATTCACCCAGTAAGAGGCCATAGCGAAGCAGCTCGAGCCAAGATTGAGGATTTCGAAGCAGAATTGCGCAAACCAGAGTGACTTGGGACGAGTCACAGGTGAGTGTTGGGGGCCTGTTGGCCCTTGACCAAGTTTTGGGATAACCTTGGTCATTTTAACCTATTTTGGGACTTCGACAGCTAGTCAAAGAAGGAGCGCAAGACGAAGTGGAGATCAAGGGATCTCGGCCCACTTCGAGTCCATTTTGGGTTTTTGGTGATATATAATGGGAAAGGGATGTCGTCCCATGGGTTTACCCATGCTTAGGCCCACTTTTGTAATGTATAAATAGATACTTAGGCAATGTAAGAATGGTTGATGGCTTAGTGCTAGTAGTTAGATCTATGTGATTGGATGTGGATTGTAAATGCTCTATGCATGATTGTAAGAGGCTTGCAAAGCTAAGTGAAAGTTGTTGTAAGAGGTTGTATAAGGCTTTGAGCTGAAGTGTAAGGAAGAAGGATCTAGCGAGCTGTGCAGATATTCTATCCTATGCGAAGAAGGGTTTGAGGCTCTGTGTTATAACTGACGATTGAAGATACTAATAAAGAATAAGAGTTGGTGGACGTAGCCCCAGGGAGGGGGTGAACCATGTAAATTTGTGTATTATGCTTTGTTCTTTATCTTGATTTGCTTATCTCTTTCTTTGCTAAGTGCTTTGATATATTTAGATAGATCTACTTATGCTTTGTGCTTCTTATATGTGTATGGATGTTAGATATGATATGTATGAAGATGCTTAGTGTCGATCTATTGGATCTTATCTATTTTAGTATTGCTAAGTGATGAAATATCTTAGATCTAAGTGAATGTTGCGATGCTCTGTGCTATCTGCGAAGTATAATAAGGGTTGAATATTGATGAATGATTGATGCTAAGTGCGTTGTAAGTGATATAATCACATATCTATGTCCCAGCTAAGGTTGCAGACACTTGATTCTTGCAACCACCCCTGCCTCTACCTCAGGCGAGACTACATCTACTTCGCAGGTGTTGCCGAAAGGGCTGATAGTTAGGGATTTTTTGGTGCATTGTTGTAGCATTGAACCCCGTGTCTACCCCTATGCCAAAACTAGTTCCCCTTCCAGGATGAAAGTGGTGGAAGTCTTGCTTTGGCTCTGCACTTCTGGTTTTTCTGTCATAGTTCTTTGGGCAGAATTTTTTGGCTGGCTAGTAGATGTGACCTCGGTTTGATTTGATCTTTGCAAGATTTCAGGGTTTTTCTTCGTAGAATATTTGGCATTATTATTCTCAAGGACTTTCTTGAGAGAGGTATCTGAGGTTTTCTTGGCCTCAGATGTCTTCTTCACTTCAGTAGCCTTCTTTGTAGGATTTTCATTAGTCTTCTTGCTTATTAAGTTATATTGTCTGTGCACCTCCATAACAACATTCTCAAAGGCTTGTTGTTCTGTTTCCTCTTCCTCCTCATTTACCTTTGTTTGTGAGAGGAGAAAAATCTCTTGTTCTTCCTGAGTAATAAAAATAGAGTCGTCATCATGGACGCCCATGAGGTTTATGTGAGTATCATCCAACTCATCGATTACCTCATCCCCATAGTCAGTGAAGTTATCCTGAAGAGGTGGTCTAATCTGTTGATCAGACCCCCTTTGCTCTCTTTGATCTCTCGAATCTCTCTGATCCCTCTGTCTGATCTGGGGAGGGTGCCTTCTGAAGCTTGGATTTTCTATCTGAGGGGCTGGCTGATTTTCCCTGGGCGGATTCATGTCAGTGATGGTTAGTCTTTCCATCATCCTTTCCATACTTCTCTATGGAATCTAATTTGGCATCCGAGTAAGATGTGGAAGGATCTTCTTTGATTGTAACCCTCCTCTATGTTCTTTGTCTGGCTCTTCTGGCTAGGGATCTCCCCAATAGCCATATCTGGGATGTCAGTGGTCAACCCCTCCAAGTTCTTCTCCACTGCTTCATAGTCTTTGACATCCCATCGTGCCACTGGAGCCGCCTCTCCTCGCTGCTGAATAGGAGACGTTCCTGGAGGTCGATATGGCCCCACATATGTGTCATCAAAAAGATATTTTTTGATTAGGTCTTGGAAAAACATAAAAACATTTTATATGATAAAAATTACAAAATCATTTTAAAAGAACAAAATGTATACTTCTTACCTAGGTCACCCCAATGAGCATCCTCAGGTAGGGCCAAATATGGATCCCCTCGGAAGTCCAAACCCACGTATGCGTAGTCATCAATCATCAGCATCTATGGCCGCAACCATTCAAAAAATGAATTATTATACTTGATGATGGGCCCAACTACGTGTCGGGCCATGAGGTTGCACCACCTCAGCATCCTCGGATCCTGTGGGGCTGGTAAGCCCCAATCAACCTGTAATCTTAGCAATGGGACCCTCTCAAGAAAGAAGGACACAAAAATTGATTTGTACCCAAACTGCATCAAGTTTCCCCTCCTACACTTCATCAATTGCCTCTTCATACTGCGAAGAACTGCATCTGACCAGTTGAAGACTCATGGCTCTGTGCACTCTATGGCGTATTGGAAGTAGCTCTGGAGAGCCATGTGTGGAGTTGTGCTCCCGGCCATGCATGC
This sequence comes from Picea engelmannii, assembly GCA_009831015.1. Lineage (NCBI taxonomy): Eukaryota > Viridiplantae > Streptophyta > Pinopsida > Pinales > Pinaceae > Picea > Picea engelmannii. The sequence goes on from ML795101.1 coordinate 422,123, forward strand.
TATAGTGAACAAGATGGTTCGCAAGGTCAAGTTTTGGACCCCCCAAATAGAAACCTTGCCCTTGCTTCTTTCTGCCTCAGGAACACAGTACTGATGACAATACTCACTCATAGGGAGTTTGCCACCTCGGCTACCAGTCAAGCTAGTGTGGTACCCATGTCGTGATAACCCTGTTAGAAAGTAGATATCCTCGATATCTAGGGTCAATGTGTGGACTCCCACGTGAAACAATTGTTGGTCCACGTCCCACATATGAACCAGGTACTCCAACAACCTGAGTTGGGCCCTCATGCCCAGAATCCTAAAGAATTTCAAGAGCCCACAGTCTCGGAGAGTAGCAACGGTACCTGGGTCATTCCCGACAATGGTATCATCCTCCTCATGTTCTCTTTCTTTCCACTCCAACATCATGATGGTCAAATGCCTGCACAAGAACCATAAGAGAAGGGTCAGCAACTTATTTCAAACCTTGGCATAATTTTTATTGAGCAAAAATCAAATTGAAATTTCATTTTTCGGCCCCCGCAGGTGCCCCTTTAGCACAGTCTGAGATTATCGCAGGTGCCCTTAAGGCCGCCTGCGATAATCCTAGATTCTTGCAGGTCCCGCATGGCTAGCCTGCGAGAATGCTCGGGCACAAGTTATGGCCCTAAAATGAACTTAAAACCTTGAAAATTGCCAATAAAAACTAAAACTAAACCATGGAAAAGGTAGAAGATCAATGATGCAGGAGCATCGCCAACTCATCAAGCGAGTCAGCACATCAAGCAGAGATCAGCTGGATAAACAAACCCAAATTTTTGAAGTGCTTTGGGATTGTAGCACAAGTCTTTAATGAACCATTTATGAAGGCGCATTTGTATATTGTATTGGACCTTGAGCCTTTAAGCTCTCGTCCTTTGGTAGATAGGAGGCATTTAATTTAGTTAATGTTGGTAGATAGGATTTTAAGTCTATATTTGATAGTTTAGAGTCCGAGAGGGAAAACGGATATAGACACCCTCATTGTGCATGATAATATTATCAACCCAGGAGAAGAGAAGAGCAAGCAGAGAATATTGTATGAAGAACACCCATGTACAGGCATTTGAATTAATAGAAGGAAGCTCTGATTCAAATTCATGGTTCGTGTTGCTTTCTCTGTGTATTGATTTTATACTCATGAATGTTTGCTTTCTTGTTATGCATTTGCTTTGTATATGTTGTGCATGTGATTTCATGCTTCAAACGGAAGTCTGAAAGGGAGAGAGAATGAGGTTCAATTGTTTCTCTATCTGAGCCAGGAGATTCCTGCAAGGTGTGCAGTTGAAGTCATCCGCAAGGAGTGCGTTGATGAAGGCTCAGTAGTTTAACTTTTGTTCTCATTCACCCAGAAGTGGAAGTGGGTTGTTGAAGCCGTGCACAGAGAGTGCAGGCTGAAGCAGAAGTCTCAGTTGTAAATCTGAGCAAAGGAAATCAAAGACTGTTGCTGCAAGAGTGCGCAGAGTCGAAGGGATTCAACACTTGGGAGTTGTTGCATGATTGCCGCAAGGAGCGCGTGCAAGTCTCTCTGAAAGAATCAGAGTGGAAAAAGCTCAGGAGGAATAGACCTTTGAACTCCCTAAAGGCTAAGTGCAGGGAAGTTGTCATTGGAAGTCAGAGGAAAGCGTCGCAGGTTGGCGAGCGAGCAAATGAGTCTCGTGGAGAGACACTTCTTTATTTCGCAGAATCCTCAAGGGGAGAACGGACGGACGAAATATTTGGAAGATATTTCACGAGGTTCCAAGAGTTGTTGGATCTTCCAGAGGTGCAAGGTAGTTACAACGTTGGTGTGGAGAGGATCCAAAGCTCAGGAGGGGCAGCATCGTTGATCCAAATCGGTCAGGGCCATTGGATTGTTCATGATATCGCCTATCGGGACCTCGTGAGGAAAGTGTCCTAAGTTTGGTAAGGAGAGTCGCGAGATTGCGAGAAGTGATATCTCGACTACTCTGAGGATAGTGTGGATCCACATGAGTTGGCAGTGGACAGGTGGCACCTCGCATCTCGGGAGCTCGTAAGTGGAAGGGTTGAGAAATTTGTGTTAAAAGTCGCGAGGCACGAGGGCAGCAAAGTGGCGAGGAGGCTAGGATCCATCCATCTGAGAAGGACAGGTGGCGGAGATCTAAGGATCTCGCGAACTCGAGATCTCACAGGGTGAGAGCCCAAGTATTGGGTATTCAAAGTCATGAGGACGCGAGAAGCGAGAAGGTGAATAATCGTTGGATCCGGATCGCGAGAGGACCACTGGATCCGCACGTGGGATCGTTCATTAGAACCTCGTGAGAAAAGGCTCGAGAACTTGGCCATGGAAACCGCGAAGTTGTGAGGGAACGAGGTCACAAGTTTTGGCATCTAGAACATCAGGAGTCGAAGTGGAAGTTATTCAACCTCGCGAGTAGTGAAGTCACGAGCGGGTCAATGCAAGCATGGCGCCAAGACAACTTCGCTGGGGTATTGAACAGGCCTGCTAGCAGCGAAGCAATGTCGGGTAAATGAAAATCTAAAAAATTACATGAAACCTCTTTTAAAGTCCTTATTCTAATCTAGAGCTTCTTGACAGGATAAAGACATCCGAGTGGGTTAAATGGCAACCTTGTCGAGGCTATGAATGCCTGTTGGCAGCAGTGGCTATGCCAACAGTATTGAAGATTCTATCATAAAAATCATGGCTTGCTGATCTTTAAGACTGTTATTG
>ML795102.1:0-26934 GCA_009831015.1 Picea engelmannii
CCAGAGAACTATTTTGGGGATAAACTTTAATGATATCTTTGAACTCTAAGTTTTGAGCATAAGATATTTAAAGTTTTTCCTGTCATATTCTATGTCGTTTTGAATGAAAAAACTCTTTTAAAGTTCTCTCATGTGTGGGCCTATATCTTTCTTTCCTTTGAATGTGATCAAAATTATGAATGTTGTGATGAATTTGAGAATCATAATATTTTTCTTGTAACTCTTATTTATTTCTGTACAATATTTCTGCATATATTATATTTTTATGAGTGAAGATTCTCGATCCTCTTCACTAGAATTCTTTTGTGAATATCTATTATTTTCAATCAACAGTATTTTACATTTTCATTGGGTGATAAAGATCGGGGTTTGCTATTTTAGTAGTCTCCCATTTTCATATTACAGTTCCAAGATATTCAAGATTTATTTTTAAGAAAATATAGAGGAGTACCACCTCTATAAAAACACAAGGGGGTATTTATATCCTCGTGAGGTTGTTGTTTGTACCTTAACCGATCTAAACTTCAACAATCCTATGCATATGCTTCAACACTTTGATTCTCAATCATGATTAAGGTTTTGATCATCATTCCTACACTTATTGAATGCCCATGTCAATATTGCACTCTCAACTTTTTAAAGGTTAGCAACAAATTGAAGACTATCTAAATCCCTCGAAGAGGCATCATAACTTTTCCATTCAATTTTGACTAAGTTTATGAAATCCTCATCTTCTAACCAAGTAGAGTTGCATTTAAATGGACTAGGAGGTTTACAATCCTCTTTTTCAATTTGGAGCAAAATTAGAAGATGGTTTGATTCTCCTCCTACCTCCACCCTTGACCTAGTCCTTTTAGGCTCATTCAAATGTCAGGGATCTGGATCTCCCACTTATAGAGAAGCATTCACTACAATTGTCACAACTTGTTTCTACTACTGTTGAACATGAATCACCATTTTTTGCATGGATTCAAATAAATGGTCAGTAAAACAATGAATGAGAACGAAGGAGAAGAAGAAAAAGACAAGTTGCAAAAATAAAGGCACATACTAAGAAAATGAGAGAGTTGTGGCATATTTTTGGGGGTATTTATCCGAAACCTTAAAATTTCATGTCGAGTCTTTCTAAGTATGGATCCCGGGCATGCATAGTAATGCTCTGACACGTCTAAGATTCATGGATGCTTTCCCTATGGGCCTTGTTGTAGCAAAAAACAAGCAACATGAGTTTATCATACTGGCCCTAGGCTCGAAGTCAAGAAGGATGGATGGTTAAATAAGAATGTTTCTAGAATTTTTAGTTTTGATTCTTGTATATGATAGTCACTAGGAGTTGGTGGGAGAAGGTTATCAACAGAGGGTCAAGATCAAAGTAAGAAGGAAGGCAATGTTCTTGTAACAAATAAAGGGAATTGCATAGATTGCACTTGGATAAGTTGGAGTAGTCTTCGAGTGATTAGATGCTCTCGAACAACAAGATTGGCAATGTAATACTTGTAGTGAATCTGAAGGTATTGAACGGATCTAGATTCATGTTTTACTGATCAAGGTTTTCAAAGTGCCAAGATCATGTACCTCTATGGATTCTGACCTCTCTACTGAAAAAGGATCTAAAAAAATTGAATTACAAATATGACTACTATGGATATGGGTATTAAGGATCTGATGCTCTTCTTAAACAATTGTATGGAATCTTAAGGTAATGGATTTGAAGGTATTGAATGGATCAAGATGCAGGGATTGTGGATTTGACTACTATAAATCTATCCAAACATGGTATTACAGATCCAATGCTCTTCTTAGATATATACAACGAATTCAAAGGTAACCAATTTGAAGGTATCAAACAAATATGGATCTGGGTATTATGCTTCTGGGATTTAATGGATCTAATTATTAAATTTGTAATACTTTGTATTGGAACATGAGTCTATCTATTAGATATGCCCATAAGTTATTGAATGGAGCGAACCAAACTATAATATTTTGTTACTGAATGGAGCATAGCCATTCTCTCAATGATTAGTGGATCATATCGACTACCTAAGTTAGAAGAGCATATGCAATAATGTATCGTTCGAAGACAGTGATCATCATAAACTAAAATAGGTGATGTGGGATATATTGTAGTTGAGGATGGAGGATGGAGAGGAGATGGTTTGTAGAATTAGGTTTTTGTAGAGTTCATAGGTGGAAGAGGAAATAATGTTAGGATATTTAGACACTTAGAAGTTAGTTAAGATATACTTGGTCTAATGCATCATTAGGTGAACACATGTTTCTTTAGTATGCATTAGTATGCATTTGTAGTTAGGAAATCCGGTGGTCACGATATGTTCCCGACATAGAGTGATCTGACAATTCATATTCTCCTCGAGCTTAACAACTACATTAAATTGTGGCTTAACACCCGATTGGTCCATAATCTCTATTTAAAGAGCATGGAGGGTCATTTGTCGATGATCGATTGTGAGAAACTCTCTTGTAAAATCTCTCTGTAATATTTTTCTTTTGCATTGATAAAATGCTCCAAGTGGTCGTGTTGGTTGGGGTCGTGGATGTTTCCCTGTAGGGGTTTTACCATGTGAAAACATCGGTGTGTTGATATTTGATCTGGTTGTGTGAGTGGTTACTAAAGGTGTTCGTCCTCTGTTGGAATACACATGTTGTCGAACATGGTATCGGATAATGTTTGAAGACCCACTCTTGTTGTAGATCGAGATCATGAAGTCGAGTTGAATCATCTCCATTTTAAACCATTTCCGTACATTTATGGGCTGAGAGGACAATTCCATTGCGTCCAGAGCGCTCATTTCAGTTAGGAATTCTTTTCATTTCACTCAAAAAAGTTTCTGTTTGCCCAAGATATCGTTATTTCAGATAGGTCTAGAGGTATAAAGCCTAAATACGCCCTTTTTAAATTTTTGCAGAGTATTGTTTGGGTTTTATATTGTTTGTTTCTAGATTTCTACTCTTTTAGATCTGTGTATGCTCTTTGCCCCATGCCCTGTGTGATCTCAGAAAATCAGAAACAAATAGGAAAATGTGCATTTTCCAGGTAAGCTAACCAAGATCTAACCCTTGTTGTCGAACAACAACAACAATCCCAATCCTCCTGCTATACAATGCAATATGTTTTGCTAGCCCACTTGGTTAAAAGTTGTCTTATTAAGTTAGAGGTCTTGAGTTCAAGTCTTTTTTTTTGTTACATTTTTTGAAAAAGTTCATGCTCCATTGTAAAGTGTATTTCACTTCAAATATAAAAGTAAATCACTATAAGTAGCTTTAATATTTTATTTTAGAGTTATTTATTTTGCATGCAGCTTTCTTTTATAAAGCAACTTCATTGTAAAAGTGATTCCCACTTCTTTTAATAAAAGTGGGTCACTTCATAAAGCAACTTATTTGTAAAAGTGAGGTTATTTGGAGGGGTATCACCACCACGTGGTTATTTGGTTACCGTTTATGCCTTTTTTTTAAAAGGACATAACTTTCACATCCGAAGTTCGTTTTCAATGTTTTTTTTTTAAACCGCCTAATTTTTCAAGATATTTCCATCCATATCATCAATTTCGGTTTTTAAATCCATATTATCTGTATATTTAATATGGCTTCTTCTAGTAATCTTTTGCTTACCAACACCAACTACTTCTAATGGAAATCTCATATGAAGGATTTATTAAGAAGTAAATACTTGTATCAGATTACCTTGGGAAAGGAAAAAGAACCCATTGATGTTGATAAGAAAGTCAAATGGTCTAATAGGAGTGACAAAACACGTGGACTGATTAGAATGTCCATCTCTCATGATTTAAGGTTCCATCTATGTTTGGTAAACACAATATTATTCGAGCACATCCGTTAGAAAATCAAATACTGACTTTAGGTCCAAATGATTTTTTTTTCCATTGAAGACTATCTATCTAAGTTTAAATGTTAGGGACCTAACCCCTCATGTAGGTAGAAAAATATATTTCGATGTAATAAAGGTCAATATTAATAAGGCCTAACAATAAGGAAGAATAAGTCGAATTTAAGAAGACCTAATAGAAGCTTCCGCTTCTAGAAGGATCTTCCTCTAGATGGTTCTTTTGATAGACATATTTAGTATAAATAGGAGTCAAGGGTACGAGAACTTTTGTCTTGGATATTATTGTAATAGAGCTCTGCTCAACTGGAGGTTGCCCCCTCGAAGAGGCAAGTGAACATTGCTCTCAGTAATCAAAGTGCTCTTTCTGGTGTTATTCTAGTATCGTTTCGATATTATTGTGATGTTGTTCTGGTTATATTATTGTTCATCTGCCATTTCTAGCATTTTATTTTTGTTCTGCATACTTTTTATATCAGAAATATTACATTGAAACAATCATAATTTTATGTGAAGAATGTGAGATAAAGTTGAAGGAAGAGCGTTGCATCTATATTATTCTTTCTAAGCTAGGAAGTGCATATTATGTGTTTGTATCTACCTTTTATGCCATGAGAGAGGCTCTAGGGAAAGCTTATCAAAAACTCACTCTTGAGTCATTTTGTGATGCTTTGATTAGAGAGCAAGCTAAGCTTGTACAACTTGGAGTGATCTTCATTGTAGGCACCTCCAATAAAGCCTTAGTCGCCCAACAAAAAGACAAACCCAAGAATCCAAGAAGCAACATCCTCGCCACAACAACAAGCAACATAAGGGTCGCAAACCCACTCGGACAACTTTAGCTCCTAATGGTGACAAAGGAGAAAAATCTAAAAGTAAGAAGATAGGTAGACATTGCAACTTTTGTGATAAAGACGATCATGATGAGTCCAAATGTTTCAAGAATATGACAGCTTTAGAAGCAATGATGAAGAAGCACAACATCAATATTGATTCTACTACTTCTTCTTCTTCTCATGGACATGCACTTTTTGATTCTTGTTTCTCCTTCAATGCAACTTTTTCTTCTTCTTCTGATGAGCGACTTATTGATTCTAGAGCATCTTATCATATGTCTAAGGATAAAGACATGTTTTTTGCTCTAAATGAATGTAACACCAAGAAAATATTTGTTGGTGATGATAGATCTCTTAGTTTTGTAGGATCTTGATCAATTCAAGTAGATAATGGTCATTTCAATGATGTGTCATGTGTTCCAAGTATTTCTTGTAACCTTCTATCAGTATATCAAATCACTCATTCAGGTGAAGGTAAAACCGTAGAGTTTCCACGTCACCAAGTTGTAATCAAGGATATAAAAGATCCTAAGCATGTTCTTGCAACTGGAATTGTTGATGATATTACCATGTTGTACAAGTTTGACCACTTTGGGTCATTATCCTTACCATTAGTTTTTTTTGCTCATAGCGATGACTTGAGTAAACTTTGGCATGAGCGGTTTGGTGATCTAAACATCGCTCATTGCAACAACTATGTAATGAACAAATGGTGAATGGTCTTCCTCTTGTTTCATGTAGAGATGGTGTTTGTGCCAGTTGTGTTCTCGACAAACATCATCGAGACAGTTTTGACAAACGTGCCTCTTGACACGCCTCGGGCCCTTTGTAGCTTGTTCACAGTGACTTGTGTGGTCCACTTTCTTCTCCTTCTTTTTCTAGGTGCAAGTATTTCTTAACTTTCATTGATGACTTTTCCTGATGTACTTGGGTTTACTTATTAAAAATTAAGAGTGAATTTTTGACAAGTTTATGGCCTATAAGGCTCTTGTAGAAAAGCAATCTGCACATAAAATTCAAAGGTTAAGAACATATAATGGAGGCGAATATGTGAACAATAATTTTACAAGTTACTCCACTACACAGGGCATCCAAATGCAACACATTGTTCCATATACACCACAACAAAATGGTGTTGTTGAGAGAAAGAACCACACATTAACATAAATGGCTAATTGTATGATCCAACCTAAGAGATTAAGTCTAAAGTATTGGGTAGAAGCCATCAACTATGCAAATTACATAGTAAATCACACTCCCACAAAGGTTCTTAAAATTATAACACTGGAAGAAACTTGGACTAAAATTAAATTAGATGTAAGTCACTTTCGTGTATTTGGTAGTATAGCATGGGCTCACATTCATGATGAGAAAAGGAAAGCATTGCAGCCCAAAAGCGAGAAGTGTATATTTGTTGGTTATTCTGAAGATGTCGGAGGTTATAGACTTCTTCAACCACATTGTAATGAAATTATTATTAGAAGAGATGTTAAATTTGATGAAAATCTATTGGCCTGCGAGCCTAATTCGACGATTGTGCCTTCTTTGGTCCACGAGCCATCTTCGGCGTTTGTGCCTTCTTCTGTTCTTATTATGGTTTCTTCTTCAGATGATGAAAGTGAGGATTAAAATCCACCTACGCTTGCTCACCTTCCTTCAGATGAGTCCATTGAACCTGAACCAACACCAACAATACCGCTTCCTAGATGGGTATGTTCAACACGAGAAGCAGATGGTGATCTTGTTGGTGATCCTTAAGATCAACTTCAGACACATTCTCGGTTCCAGCGAGTCTCTTCTCTTTTGGCTCAAGTTTCAGAGGCTCGTGATCTAGAGACATTTGCAAAAGCTTCAGGTCATCCATATTGGGATACACCAATGAATGAAGAGTATTGTTCTTTAATGGAAAATGATACTTTGGATCTTTTACCTCTTCCAAAAGGAAGAAAACTTGTCAGATGTAAATGGGTCTATAGAACTAAGTATGCATCAGATGGAAGCGTTGAAAGACACAAGGCTCGATTAGTTGCCAAAGGATTTCCCAAGTTGAAGGAATTAACTATAATGAAACCTTTGCCCCTATAGACAAAATGAATTACATCTGCCTTGTTCTTTCCCTTACTGCCTCACATAAATGGCAGGTCCATTAAATGGATGTTAAATTCGCCTTCTTGCATGGGGATTTGCAAGAATAAATCTACATGGAACAATCTCCTGGCTATGTCCATAATGACTCTAGCCTTGTTTGTCGCCCTAAGAAATCTATTTATGGTCCTAAGAAAGCTTCCTGAGCTTGGTATGCCAAAATGTACAACTTTCTTATTGACACCGGATTTTCTAGATGTCATTATGATCCTAATGTCTATACCAAGAAAGTAGGAAGCCATATCATAATCCTTGTCCTTTATGTTGATGACCTTATCCTTACTAATAGCGACTTAAAACTTTTAAACCATGTGAAAACTGGCCTTGAGAATAAATTTGAAATGACATAATTAGGGTTTTTGCACTATTTTGTTGGCCTCCAAGTTTTGAAAACCAATGAAGGAATTTTTCTTTCCAAGTCTAAGTATGTTTGTGACCTTCTTCGTCTCTTTCACATGGAATATTGTAAACCAACCCCTTCTCCCTTCCAGTTTGGAGTCAATCTTGTTGCCACCTGTACTTCTCCTAAAGTTGATGCCACCTTGTATCGACAATTAGTTGGTAGCCTCTTATACTTGACTCATACTCGTCCTGATCTTTCCTTTGTTGTTGGTCTTGTTTCCCGGTAAATGCAAAAACCCCATGAAAGCCATTGGAAAGCAGCTAAAAGGATACTTTGGTATGTCCAGGGTACAATTCAGTTTGGGATCCATTACAGTTCAGAGGGGACTCCTTTATTGGTTGGTTTCATTGATTCAGATTGGGCCGACGACCCTGATGATCAAAAGTCTACTACAAGTTATGTTTTTAGCCTTGGTTCAGGACCTGTCACTTGGGCCTATAAGAAACAATAGGATATTACACTTTCTTCAGCAGAAGCAAAATACCGAGTAGTAGTAAATGCAAGTCAGGAAGCCTTGTGGCTTCGATAAATCCTTTTAGAGTTTGGATTCCAATAGCAACATCTGACCAGCCTTTGGTGTGACAATCAGAGTGCCATCAAGCTCGGTAAAGACCCAATTCAACATCAACGTAACAAACACATCGAGCTACACATGCACTTCATCAGAGAACTCATTCATGATCAAGTTATTGAAGTGCTCTTTTGCCCTACAGAAGATCAAGTTGTAGACATTTTCACAAAGTCTCTTATAGAAGCGGAGTTTTCCAAACTTCGATCTATGTTAGGAGTTCATGAAGTTGTCATTAAGGGGGAATAGGCTCTAATGCCTCCTTTCTTCTCCTATTGTGTCACTATTGTAAATCCTTCAATCCTATCCCAAGTTGTTCTTAAGGGGGGATGTTAGGATATTTAGACACTTAGAAGTTAGTTAAGATCTACTTGGTCTAATGTGTCGCTAGGTAAACGTGTGTTTCTTTAGTATGCATTTGTATGCATTTGTAGATGGGAAATCTGACGGTCACGATATGTTCTCGACATAGAGTGATCCGACGATTCATATTCTCCTCGATATTAACGACTACATTGATCTGTGGCTTAACACCCGATTGGTCCATGATCTCCATTTAAAGAGCATGGAGGGTCATTTGTCGATGATCGATTGTGAGAAACTCTCTTGTAAAATCTCTCTCTCTCTGTAATCTTTTTTTTTGCATTAATAAACTGCTCCAAGTGGCCACGTTGGCTGGGGTCATGGATGTTTCCCTGTAGGGGTTTTACCACATGAAAACATCGGTGTGTTGATCTTTGATATGGTTGTGTGAGTGGTTACTGAAGGTGTTCATCCTCTGTTGGAATACTTGTGTTATCGAACAAATAACATATTATTTTGAAGATTCATTTTCACCAAGGGGACATTGTTGGATAGGATCATAGGGGAATAATGGGAGGATAGGCCCCTAGGGGACATAGGGATGAACCATGACAAGTTTATAATGTCTACCCAAATCATAGGTCAAACTCATAATGAGTAAAGGATAAGTAATATATGTGGAAGTGACAGGTTTGTCAATTTCCCTACCACAATAGTAAATGTGTCGTTTGGCGTAGAGGGTGAAAAGATTTCAAGCGACATAAACCTTGTTTCCTTATGCCTAGTAAAACTTCTTTGTCTCCTACAGAACAAGGTGGTGAAGTAGAACTTGAAGATAGAACTCATGCACTAGTGGATTTGCTTTTCGTAAACCCTTAAAACTAGCATTGGAGAGAGAAGGAAGGAAACCCTAAGGAAGGTCTAACATGGATTGGAGAATTGGAAGGGATTATAGGTCATGAAAACAATACTCTAAGAACCATATGGAATGAAGATGTGGGTGATGTAGTGAAGAAGAGTTTTTCTTTAAAGGTGAACCCAAGAAATAAAGGTAAAAAATGCACTAAATTGTGAAAAAACAAGGTCAAGTTGGTTTTAGGTTTGGATATCGAGATGAATTAAGTTGTGGAATCAGTGAATTGGGCGATGACAAAGTATTTTTTTTGTACGAAAATCTCAAAAAAGAACCGAGGGGATTGGATACAAATGGAGTGGAGATCCATGTTAGCTTATTCTCCAAAATTTGATTTTCTAGTAAAGGGATGGCTTGCCTTTATATTCAAATTAGAAGAAGATGCAACCAAGATATTGGCTCAAGATGGCCATGGGGATTTACACCACTAACCTTGAAAATATGGACTCCTTGTTTTGATCCTTTAATATAGAGATCTATAATCCAAACTACATGGGATAAATGATCAAACTTGCCTTTAGAATTTTGTTCCCTGGAAGTTTTTAGAGCCATGGGAAATAATCAGTAATAGATTTTCTAGAGGTGGATGAAATCTATCAGAGGATGGATTCACAAATAATAACTCATATTTTAGTTGAGGTGGTTTTGAAGAAGGGTTTGGTGGAGGACATATAAATAGAGGTCGAGCATCGATAATATAATCAATCTCTAAACTATGCGGGAATTCCATTTTGATGCTCAAGGTATCACATACACGGTCGTCCAGCAAGTGCTTGCATTCTCAAATTAAAAAAAAAGTATTCATAAGGAAAATCTTATGGAATTTAGATCCCATTGGGAAATTATTAGTTTCTATATCAAAGGTCTTGGGGGATAGGTAGAGAATTAGCAGGGGGAGCAAAATTCAATATCGAAGGATATCCCAATTATTGTCAAAGACTCTGAGGAACTAGGATCAAGGGAGTAGTTGTTGGTAGGAGGCGAAATGGAAATGTTCAACATCAATCTCAAGCCTATGGAGGAGATAGATGCAAGTAAAATTAATTTAAATCTGAATATAATGTTGATGGTACCATCTAGTGTTAAGGCTCTTCAATCAATGGTAAATCTCATTAATCATCTTTCGTGCTCTATAAAATTTGAAGTAGAACCGTAAACCTTGGCCCTTGAGCAATGGTTGAGGTTGGGACTCTATAAGGATTTATCTTCCAAGGAATGTAGGAAAGTGAAGAAAAGAGTTAGTTGCTACCTATTCTGCAAAGTTTTTGGGGGATGCCTTATGTGACTGGGGGGTTAGATAATGGATAATAAGGAGAACTTTTGGGGTATCTCAATTCCAAATACCTCCATCATTATGGATGCCCCTACAAACTTGGAACAACCTAGATACTCATTGAGATCCAAACAAATTGCTATGGATTTCAATGAGATTAACACAGAAGGATGGTTAAGTTTAGACCTTGCAAAGGAGGGACTAGATACCAAAAGGGGAATGAAATAACATTTAACCCTAGCCCATAATAAATCTCGTAGGGAAATCCAACAAAGAAATGAACATGCCTTAAAAAGGGGCCCTTAAAGCAAGGCAAGCCTCGAAAAAGGTCTATCTTGGATTATCATGCCATTAATGCAAGGGTGTCAGGAAACTTCTTAAAAAAACTTGCCTTGGTTGGGTTGTTAGATCTACATAACCTCGATAATGTTACGATTCAAGAAACATTGGGGGAAGGGAAGAATATTAGAAGAGGATTCTTTAATGTCATGAAGGATTGGGACTTTTTATCAATAGATTTTGTAGGGAGATCTTGTAGATTAATTACTGGTTGGAGGAAAAGATTCACGAGGTTGATTAAAATGTGATAGTTCTAGTATAATTTTTGGATTTTAAATTTTGTCAAAGTTTGGAGTGTCCACTCGAAATGTTTTTAATTGAATGTTTCTAAACTTTGACATCACTGAAAGCCCATACATTATACTGGAACTATGATGAACTGCCAAAATATACATACTTAAATAACTATGTGATATTTGCCTCATGTATAAAAGTCAAACTCTTCTCTATGGAGTAGAGGGAATCTTTTTCCATAGTCAACATTTATGGATCTTATGAGGATGAGAGGGTGGCCTATTGGGAGGAGCTAACATCACACTATTTCTTGAGAAACAAGAAAGATATCCTAGGAAGGGATTTAAATTTTACCGTCAAAAGAACATAGATATGAGAAGTGTAGGCAGGGCAAATCCTTTGGTAGATTTATTGATTATTTATTATTACTATTTTTGTTTTATATTTATTTTGTTTTCTAGGTAACGTATACTGGGGAAAACCTCCTGGGAAATTCCCCTCATTCCAAGGATGGTATCCAGGGTAAACCCTAGATTCTTCAAGGCACAAGCCCATGGCCCCAACTTATGGATAGATCATATATAGCTCATCAATAATCAGCTCACCAAGAGCAAACATGTTATGAAGTGGGATTTGAACTTTTCCTCACAACCACTCGAGTTGTACCTAATTAACTATTTATTTTTATTTGTCATTTATTTATTTTGAATAAGATTGAGGAGGTTGGGTTGATGGATGTGGAACTGACAAAATGGCTCCCTATAGAGGAATACGAGAACATGGGATGTGAAGACTAGATAGATTTTTGGTGTCAATAAGTGTTTTTCATTTTGTTAAATTTTATATTTCATAAAAAAAAAAAACAATATGGTGTTTTCTTAGATTGTTGATAGATAACATCTATCCTTGACACTGACTCTAAACACACATTGTACTCCCATGAGCTTCTAATTGCTTACTCCATTATTTTGACTACTTATTTTTATGTAGTACAAGTATATTGAAAGAATCCATGATAAGTTAGTATTGACATTTTCAATGCCCAAAAAACAATTTTCAATAAATTCAATGCAATTATGGTAATAAGAAATGCTAATAGCAAGATGCATAGTCTTTAAATACATGGATTGAAGTATAGGCCCATGCCAATGAGGCAAGGTGGAGTTCCCAATTTTTCTAGTTAGTAAGTTAAATATCAATTGTAACATAGATAAACCCTTATATAGGGCGTTAGTGGGCAAGAGTAGAGATGATGAAGGCAACAAGACTAGCGCAAGGCACAAAACATCGCATGCATTATCTAAATTAGAGAAGAAGAGGCTCGAATCTACCTCCAATACACCAAATATACATGACATTACTGTTATGCATGAGTAGAGAGCAATGAGGTCGGAGGTTCATCATGATTGAAATAGGCAATCAACCTTTCTTAGATCATTTGAATGGAATACCTCAATTTATTAGGACCAAAGATCTTCCCCACATACTTGGAAAACACTGGAATGATTGTGTCCCTGGGACATGCTCTAAATCCTATCTCCATTTCTTTGTTTTCTATTGCTTTCCTTTTGCCAACAAAATTAACAAGGGGACACAATCTTGGTCTGGGAGAACCCTAACATCAAACACTGCGAGGATCAACCTTCCAAGCCTGCATACGAGCATAGCCTAGTATGAAGCATCCAACAAGCAAGCAACTTGTGGGAATTCGAGAAAAAGGAACACCATAGTACCCTCCATTATTCCTAAAGATGAAGTCTCATACTACATTTTATGAATTGGGAGTGCTTCCATCATATCAATAAGAAATAGGTAACATCATGCCTCTTTCAAGCATAATCACTCCAAGGAGGCCCACAAGGAAGTTGCAAGGTCGAAAAAGGAAACTAGGTTGGGACATAAGGGAAAAGACCCAGAATATGACTCTCCTTTTGATATTCCCTCCATGGATCCCAAGCACATTATAGGGCATTGCACCTGCTTTAGAACATATTTGACATAATGTGACATATGCACTATTTCTTTACCTCCAACATTAATGCTCAAAGGATTCAATATAAAGATCCCATTTTTGACATGGTTGCATATTGGAAATGATCTTGCTACCCATTTCCAAGGACTATGCTAAGTAGGTAAGGACCTCTCAAGGACGAATTCCCTTCTCACTCAAATCATGCACATCGAGGACACCACTACAAGAATGGCCATCTTCGATGTCAATACCCAGGATGGAACCTAGGAGGCTCAATCACAAGAATGCATCTTCAATTTTTAGGACCTCATGGTTTCATGTATGTTGTTTCTTTTGTTTCAAAGACTAACCTACATAGTTAAGATCATGATAGGGCATACTATTATAGGCCACTATATGTTAAATAATTATCTGCTTTTATTCCTAGGTTTTGTAGTCTGGAGCGATATTGTCAATACCATTGTTCCATGTGGAGTTAAGGTATATCATGGATATATCTTTGCTTTTCCCATACGAGCAATTTTTCGTAATCTATGTAAATCTTACTGTAACACCCCCCAACTTAATCGAGGAACATTACTAGTGGAAAATACACATAAATACAAAATTTCTCTACTAACTAAATTTCCTATAGCTTATTAGCTACAAATTATACATAGATTTAACTATCATATGACACCATATAAACAAATGCATTTGCCACATTTAAAATGAATGTGAAGGACACACCCTCACTGAGACAAACCACACGCGCAACCTCCTTTGTACTGCACGCGTCGACCATTCACAGTGCGCGCAACATGCTTGTTACTGCACGCGATAACTATACCCAGAGCACACGATGATTCTTGCACTGTGCTGGAATCTCATTATTGATACTATCAAAATTGATTAATGGATACATTTAAACCTCGATTATGAACAACATAACAAATCAAGCTGAAGCAATTGTCCATAGTAGTTAAAAACGTAACGCAACTAATAATTTCACCACCACAACATATAATTCATTCTTATGCACATAGTAAAACACACAACATTTAGACTCATACATTAACACAGGAAAGCAAATAAACACTTATCTTTTTAAAATAGTTGTGCAACTAGCTGCTTGGGAAGGATGTTCCACCTAACCATAGACTTGTTGTTCCAAATCTCAACAACAATTCACCCCCGAGCTGGGGCTAGGAATCCACAAGAAAATGGTGTCTCTCATAGTCCACTTGTAGCTCAATATTCCACAACCCATTGGCATTCTCCTATAGCTATCCCAAATTTCCTCAAGCTCTCTTTCTCTTGACCTGCCCAACCCGAGGGATGTACCCCTTCACTGTTCTCAGTCCATCGGACGTCCCATTCATTTATCAGGGTCTCTTTGACATAGGTAGCTAGGAATCTCTCTACTGGGAACTCAAGGGAACTCATTGCCAGGAAAACTACGAGTAACAACAACAAAACACTTGCTGCTATAGTGCAACTCACATAAGAGTTCACTCTTCAGGCCTAACAACCTGACTCTTCAATATTTAGCTCCAAAGCACTCCAAAACACTCTAGTATGCTCCAGAATTCGCCCAACCTTCTTGCTCTATCTCCAATGCTCTTTTGTTATGCCCTCTCCTTGTTGTTCATGTAAAACTCAATGTGTAAAAACTGTCTGTAACTACCCATACGAATTTCCTCTATTTTGGCTTACTCGCTTGACTTACACTCTTTCCCAAACTAATTGTACTCAACCCCATGCTCTCCAATAACTATGGGATGTGACTCTCACACCCACCCTCTTACATGAGTTTAATGACTGGGCTCTCATACACTGAAACAAAAAATTAGAAGTTATCCCCAATGGTAATAAAATTCAGGAAAATGGGTTGAATTAATACCCATATTTAATTCCCCCCTTGGATCCCTCTTAACCACTCTCTTCTCTTGTGGAAAACTCAACCCCCATCTCTATCCATATTCCTAGCAGCTGGTATCACGTTTTATTTATTTAAAAACATAAAATACATCCACATATTTCATAACTTGGCCATAACCACATTCATATCTACATTATGCATAAATTAAACTCGGGGTTATAGTGGGGATGTTACAATTACTCTTATAATAGAATGATACCCACCTTTTACTAATTAAAACAAACTATACCATTGACCAAAATGCTCACAACATTATAGAATATGGCATAATAGTTACATCATAAGTGTTGGGATGAAGCTAATGGGGATGACAAAGTGGGTGATTGAGCCTCTCGATGGTGGTAATAAAGGCATAAGAACACAATCACCCATGTCCATTATCCTTCATCATTGTTGATGCAAGGTAGTCCCCAACAATGAAACCTTCATTTCTTCAACGATACGTGACACATTATTCATATCATTTTCCATATAATCTACAAATCCTCTTGGTGCAAAATCATGATTGATCACCTTCATGTTGAATAGTTCCATCACGTTCAACTCTATCACTCCTTGGAAACTACTTGGAGACAACCAACCTTGCTTTGTGAGTAAACATGAGGCCCTCATTTAGACTGCCCAAATTCATTCCAACTGTAATTTGATTCACTATTTTGTAGCATTGTCATGAGCTCATAGGTCCCAATTATGTAACAGATTCCATGGACCTAAACATGGGTTCCAACTTTGTCACAGTCTCTATGTGACCCCTCATGAAGATGGCTAGATTGTCATCCTTAGCCCCCTTGTCACCATCCAACACTGGTGCATCGATGTAGTCACAACCTTTAACTTTGGCAAGAGGGCATTATTTGTCAGTTGTAGATCTCTTTGGCAAGAGGGCATTATTCATTAGTTGTATTTATTAGGACAATTTTTCCCCCAAAGTCCACACCAATGAGGATCCCCTTCATTCCTAGAACAACCTCACAAACACAAAGAAGGTTGTTGAGCATTATGAAGATGACATCGCTATGTTTTCCTGTTGTCGTGGGTGAATCCACCAAAACCATGCCTTATCGTACAAGCTTGTGATTTTGCTGGCATTCAAGCACAAATCATTTTGGTAGCTAGCGACCTGCATACACTCACACATTGGTATGCTCATTCCCACCCATCCAACCCTTGTATTCCCCGTCATGAATCGTTCCTGCATTCTCAAAGATTCACGACTCAAATCCTTTAAAATAAACCAACAAAATCTCTCTAGACCGTACTAAATATAAACAAAAAAAAAAAACTCATACATAATCCAATCCACTAATTAATAATAAATTACATCCATAACAAAATGAAGAAAAAAAATGACATAAAAAGTGTGGGCAAAAAAACCCAAACAAACTTCCACATAATATCATCGTCTATATCATACCACCAAATTTGAAACCATTGCATATCCATTTTCCTCCATCCCATTCTCATGATGATGTCCATTCTCTCGACGCCCCTTAATTTCTTGTAAATATCCATTCCCTTCATTCACACTATGCACTCTATGCTTCCTTTGCTCTCTCTCTCACTGTTAATGTGTACACAATGCAAACATGTGGAACAAGAACCCAATGAAAGCAATTATTAACTACATAGTTAAATATTTTACTTAGAGATTAATCCCTATAAGAAAATTGATGTGATGTGTGATGTTGACAAGTAATTGAAAAGTTCACCGGTCTCTTTAAATTTCACCGTATTATTTCCTATAAATAAATAACCAATATATGTTTTACTTTTTGAATTACACTCGAGTGTAGTTTCAAACCCTGGACAATTTTTACGCCACCCTATCCGTTCGATCCTGACCCCCTGACATAGCTGGTCCGTTCCTTCTTGTCAGTCCACCTAGACCTTCACGGGTTTTTGATGATCCGAGATGCCTAGTAGGTCAAAATCAAATCCACCATTCAAGATCAGGTTTCCCATTTGCGCACCCCCATAAAATGTCTCCCATCTCCCACAAATTTCATTAACTCACGGAGGGCATCAGAGCAGACGTTACACGAACATATTAAGGCCGACAATATACATTCCATACAATCATCCGAAGACGCCAAAATCGCCATGGATTCTTCCAAGTCCGAAGATGCAAACATTTTGCATGTGTTTTGGAACGAAGGAATGCTCAATCATGATTTAGGCACTGGGGTATTTGACACATTGGAGGATCCAGGCTTTCTGGAGGTGCTGGAAAAACATCCCGAGAATGCAGATAGAATCAGAAACATGCTCTCAATTCTCAGAAAGGGACCCATTGCTCCTTACATCCAATGGCACACTGGCAGGGCTGCATATCTCTCAGAACTGTACTCCTTTCACACACCAGGCACACCCATATTCTTCTTCCTGATTTTTATTTGTACCTGTAGAGCAGAAGTAGTAGAATTCATTTCAACAAATACAGTGATGCAGAGGAAAATAGACTTAACTATCTTGAGTAGTACATGCCATTCAGGTTATTACTTTTTGGGTTTGTTCTTCTGTGAATCAGAAAGAGGGTTTTAGAATAAATATTGCCGAACATGCTAGTAAAACTGCTTAACCGTCCTCCTTAAGTTCTTATTATGCAGTCACCTATAATTGTTTTTAACAAAATACAAATTTAGTTGTAAACTGACATATAATGTTTCATGAACCGAAATGGATCACTATATCGTTTGTCATCCATTTTGGTACTTTTTGAGTGGAAAAATTGGAGCTATTAACTTTGTAGGGCCCATTATAGGGGAAGATCCTATTTTGGAGATTTGTGGTCATGAAACTTTTGGAACCCATTTGGAACATTAAATGGACTTTTTGGGGTCAAAAATTTGTGGATGAAGTCTGCAACTCTTTGATGTTGTTCTACATGTCAAGAGTTCTCCAATGGAGCAAAGATCATCTCAATTAGAGTCCATATAAGGAATTTATGCCTCCCACAAGTTGATCTATTTATTCTTTTGGCCACTTTGGTATCAAGTGGATGCGACGTCAATGCCCATTATTCACACATCTGGAGCTAGTCATGTGTGGACTTTCAAGAAGATTCTAGGGGGTCTAAAACCCTAATCTTAATTGAGAGTTGACACATGCAAAAATCCTAACGCTAGACGACTATGAGGGCATGTTAAATACTAGGTCGTTGTGAAAGGAAGGGGTTCCAAAGGAGCAAGATATTGTGAGCACAACAGAGAAGGTAGATGACCTTGTAGTAGTAATAGAGGGCACAGTGTCTATGGTAACCCCATAGTGAATTCATCTTTCTTTGTATTTGCATTTAATACTTGAGAAGAAAAGAGCAAGGCATACTCCTCACCTTCTGGCTAGGTTTTCCCATATTGGGTTTCTTAGGGTATTATCTTGTGTTCATTGTCTGCATGGTGTGGTGTTTATTGTTTTATCTCCTCTTTATTGCATTATGAGTTTATTTCAATGATTTGAGTGCTACACTTGTAATATTAAATTATAATAGTAAGTGAACACTGCATAATCGATATATCTTGCAGAAACTTGTAATATTTGTTGTGATGAGCTGTTCTAGTGGAATATCCAAGGAAATTTACAGATCATATTGATATTAGAGCATTTTTCTTTGGGGTTTTTGTGGGAAATTGTAGGATCCAAAAATTGGCTTAAAGAAAGAAGTCTCAAACCCTAGCCATGGCAAATGAGTACAGTAAAAATCCAAGGGATGTCTCGAAGGAGAGATTTTCAAAGCTGGAAGCACATGTCTCTGACATTTCTTGTAGCGTGACGATTCTTATGGCAACTCTATAGAGAAAGTTCAGACCTTAAAGTAAAAGTTGACATTCTCCTTTATCTTTTCTTTTCTATCATTTTACGTAAATTTTTAACATTACCATTAATTGTTCCATGATGTTTAAGAGTGGTTCCAAGCTCATCTGACTTCATATGGAGAAAGTAGAATTTTATATCCCATACAAAATTCAGTAGACTTAACTGTTTTCAAGATTTTAGGATTGAGGGTAGGCACTAGGGTACCCATGGAGGGTAGGCACTAATGTGCAAGTTGTGATGTGCAAAAAGAGAAGGGTTAATGTCACAACTTGACGGGATCGAACCTAAAGCTTTGTGACGACAGAATGTACGGTTAATAATGCAAGATGGTATTGCAGGGAAAAACCTATCCCTATATGCCAGTTCGAAACATGTACCTCAAGTCCAGTGGAGTAACTAGTTCTGTTATGGAGAAATCCCCCCTGCGGATAGGTGAACACTCCCTCAGATTTGCCCGTGATCCGAGACAGACTACAGGATAGAGAACAACAAAGTATTCCACTAGATTTACTAGATTTGATCCTAATTTATGCTATGGGAAGGAGATAGAATGGTTCAAACCCGATTCCCTGGCGGTTGTCCTTGCGTATTCCTGGCTGATGCAGCTTCGAGATCGAGCTCTAGCTCCTGCAACCTGCTTCTTGCACACAATAAGACAATAAATACCAATCTCAAATCTCTTCAAGTAATAGGAATGGTGAATTTAAGCTAGATTTAATCTAATCTACTCAACGAAAGAACAAATCTACCGTTTACTATTGTGCATAGCTGAATACACCGACAATGGAAGGGGAAAACCATGCAGATCTATATTAGTAAGTGGAGAAAATGATACATAAACCAAGTATTACCTTGAGTCTTGATTGAGGCTTCTCCTAGTTCCTTGCTCCAACTCTTCCTTGACCCTTACGAGCAAGGCAAACTCAACATTGAAGGCTGAAGGCTTGTTGAAGCTCCTTTGAAACTCTGCAGCATAAGTCTATTATGAATTCTTCCTCCCCTCTACCCTTTGATTGCCTTCCTTTTATAGATTGATGGAGGAGGCTACGAGATGCTTCTAGATCTCTAGAATTCATTGAACCGATGGTATGACAAGGAATGCAAGGCTCTCCAACTCCAACTTCGACATGCATTCACCCATACTCACCCATCCTACCCCAAACTCAAAGCCTCCTATTGTCGTCTCCTCCGTCTCTCAAAGGAGACGAGACTTATGCTCTTCCCTTACTCACTCCCTTAAACACTTCTGGCGCACCATCGTCCCTCGCCACTCTCCCTTCCCATTCGACCTTAACCTCGGGTGCATGTTCTCTCACATATCCACTCTCTATGATATTCCTGGGTAGCCCCAGATTCAGGTTACCTCTCCACCCCCTTCATGCTTCTTATTCTTAGAAAGTGACATCAGAGAGGTCGTTTGGGTGATGGACAACAACAAAGCCGCAGACGAGGAGGGTTTCTAGGCAGAGTTCTTTAAGCACGATCTTCGTGCTCTAGTTTCTCACTCGGCTGATCTCTTCAACCATGAGATTCGTACAGGTTTTCCATTGGCATGATCACATCACATCATTCACTTGATAACAAATCGGGCCCTAGCTCAGATCCCAACAACTACAGGATGATCATGGTGGGCCACACATTCTCGAAGCTCTAAGCTATGGTTCTCCATATGAAGCTCTCTAATGAGCTCTAGCAGTGATACCTTAGAGCTAGGGGGTAAGCAGGATTTTGACCCGCTCATTAGACCATTAATCACATCTTTACCCTCTGGGCCATCATTGAGGCATAACATCGTTCTTTGAAAGTCTATTGTTGTTTTGTAGATTTTCGGAAAGCGTTTGAATCCGTCCCACAAGAAGCCTTGTTCCAGAGGCTCAAAGCCATTGGCATCTCCCAGACCCTATTGATTGCCATCATGTGCCTATATGAGTCGGTCCTTGATTGTCTCCGCACAGTTCACGGGATGTTCGATTTCATTAGGAGTACCATTGGGGTTAAACAAGGTTTCCCCCAATCCTCCACATTGTTTGGGATTTATATTGATGAGTTGGAGGCCTTTCTTCACGAGCATATCCAGGACAATGATGGGTGCCTCCTCCACCAAGTTCTGATATCCATCCTGCTCTTTGTTGATCACGTGGTCCTTCTAGCCTCATCTCCAAAGGGGTTACAGAGACATTTGGATGTCTTAGCTCTCTTCTGCGACCTTCGGTAGTTGACGGTCAACCTGGGTAAAGCTAAGGTTATGATCTTCAATGGGTTGAAGAAGACCTCGGATCTTCATGTCTTCTTTAGAGGGGAGGAGATCGAGATCACCATCACCTATATATACCTGGGAGTGCGATTCTCAGGACCCACCTTCAGTTTGCAACCAACCCTCCAACCTCGGATCAACAAGGGCTACAGATCTTTAGCCATTCTTTAGAGATGGTACTTTCGTCAACATTTTTAGGACATCTCATCTAAGACGTCACTCATGGAATCCCTTATTCGACCCATTGTTCGCTATGGCTTAGAGATTTGGGTGCCTTCTTTACTTGAGTCTGATTGGGCCTCAGTTGAGAGAGTCTAGACCCTTCTCTTTTGATGCATCATTTGATTTAAGCAAACAGTCCCTCAACAAATCATCCTAATAGAGTTTGGGGCTCGTTCCTTCTAACTTGAGACAATGTTCAGATTGGTCTCTTTTTTGCATTACATTCAGAGCTTTTTTGGCTCAGTGAAGGGGGCGAGACCGGTACCCGTACCTGGCCTATTGTTCTTCAGAGACCATTGCCCTCTCTAGCCTTTCGAGCCGAGCTCGATGACGATTGGTGAGGGTTTCAAATCTTTTAGAGTCTGTGGGCATTCAAATGGATCGTCTCCCTTCATTTAAATATTCCTTGGACGCACTTGGCCACCTCCTACCTCCTACTAGACAAGAGATGAACATGGTTAGTAGAGATGACATTTATAGGCAGTTTATCCAGAGCACTTGGGTTAACTCTTAGGGTAGCTTATGCCCAAAGATGGCCTTCTACATTGAGCACTTCTCGAAGCTTAGAGATGGGCTCATTGTTCAACCACAGTATACACTCCATCATTGGGTGCACCCTCGTCGCATTTCCCTAGGCCAATTCAGAGTGGGTTCTCATAGAATTTGGGTAGAGACAGACCACCAGATCGATTGATCAACCAACATTTGTCACCTATGCCATCTACAGGAGGTCGAGATTGAGGAGCACTTCATCTTTTGTTGCCCAATCTATTACGAGATCAGGGGGAGGTTCCATTGCCTGTTCAGGGGGATTTAGACCCTCACTGGCTTCTTCAGATATTCTGACCAGAGGTGCTTAGCCTTATACATGTAGGAGGCTCTCAAGCTTTGAGCCCATATTCTTGAGCCTCCTACTAGACCAAACTCTTCCCAACAGATCACTTCTTTCTTCACAGTGCTACCCTTAGGAAGGGGCACTAAGAGACAGACCGATATCCACGCAGCTCTAGATTCCAGATCAGTGCGGACCCGTGGGACCTTCCCTCGTCCCACGAGATTTCAACGACATGGACAGATCAGATCTCTTCCCCAGAGACGGATGAGATCCCACAAGCCTCAACGGCAAACTACCTCTTCTAGACAACAAAACAATGGACGATCCAGACATCCCGCTAGTTCTCCCTCTGGACATCATACTATACTCAACTTCCTTCATTCAGCCTCGGATGGTAGGAGAGATGGGTCTATTCCATGATAGACCTATCCCATTACTTTTGGTTGTTCCTGTTCCTGGATCTTCTCCTATACATCTCCACTTCAGAGCGGGTTTCTGAGCTTGGGGTTGAGGGTTGTTCATGCCTCAGCTTAGATCTCACTCTCTACTCTACTTTCTGCATCTTGCCATTTATAGGAGACCTTTTGGTATTCGTGCTTTGTAATCAGTGTTGCCGACATCATGTCGACGAAAATATCGTCGAGGGTCTGGAAAAGAAAATTTCAGAAACATTGGGGAAAATATCATAAAATGTAAGCAAAATTAAAAAAATAACAAAAATGTCGGATAATATAGTCTGCCCTCAAAAAACTGAAATTATCGTGATGTCGGAGATAACATTGCGATGTTGGAAACACTGTTTGTAATGATATCATTGTACTCAACAATCCCTTTGACCTACTTGTGTGGTCATTAGTCTGACATTAATAAAATTATCTTATCTTATCTTATCCAGTACGAGTTCCCAAGTTCTTATGATGAGATAAACAACTCACCTACCACTGATCTTCTTGTAACTCACCAAATCTAGAAGGTTACAGGGGCGGTCACAGGCTGCTAGTGGTGCAACTCGCAATTGGCCGCGCTTGCTAGTGGAGCAACTCGTGACCGGTTGCACCTTGGTATATATAGGACCCCTTGGTAACCAAGTACCTCAATTGGTAACTTGCTTTATATATCCTCTAGGAATTCTAGCAAGTTAATTAGTTTCAATTGCTATGTGATAGTTGATTTTGCTAGTTGAAGGTGGATCCATTTGGACCCCTTCCTTGTAGGGTCTTGGATTTTATTTTCAACTAGATTAGTGAGGAGGTTATTGAGTCTTTCATAGCCTTACCTCCATTCCCTAATCCTTAAAAAAATAAACCATTTAGGAGAAGTCTTCTTCTTGATCACATTAGCCCTAGGATTTTAGTACTAGTCTCTCCCATCAACCACCAAATATTTTAAAATCCAAAAATTTCATTCTTTTTCTATTTGTTTGAAATCTAAGTTGATTTATAGAATATCTTTAGTTTTTATTTCATTATTCAAGTAAAAATGTTTCTAACATTGATAGATCTATATTCTAGACTTGCTTATTTCAATTGGGTATTGCTTTAAAGTTTTTAAATTGAAACCCTAATTGAAAATTTTCCCTAATCTTGCATTTCTAGTGTTTATTTTCTTGCTTTGGGCTATTAAATTTGTTTAAGCAAATCTGGAAATTGATCTTTAGACACATAAATCAGATATGCACACATCTTCAAGTCAAGTTGATTTTGCATAAGTAAAATTTACTTTCTAGATTTGATTCAGAGTCACATTTTAGAGTTATTTGTCAAGGATTATGTGTTTATGCTCTAAAGGTGACTTGCTTAATTATGTATTTAATCCACTTAATTCTTAATCATCTCGCATCTAAGTGGTTCATGCGATGTATGTTTGGTTCTATTAAGGATAAATCATCTTGTATAAGGCATTGCTTCTGATCCAGATGGATCTCGGTGGCCATCCACCTTTTCCACTGAATCACCATTTTGAGCCTGTGGTTTTGATAAACCATGATATTCACCCTTTTGATGGGGAATGGAATGTAATGTCATCTTCAT
This sequence comes from Picea engelmannii, assembly GCA_009831015.1. Classification (NCBI taxonomy): domain Eukaryota; kingdom Viridiplantae; phylum Streptophyta; class Pinopsida; order Pinales; family Pinaceae; genus Picea; species Picea engelmannii. The sequence continues at coordinate 23,930 of ML795102.1, forward strand.
TTGTTAATTACAGACATCATGTAAAGATTTCCTAGTGGTCTCATGTACATGCCTACAACATAGCGTTAATGCACTGGATCCCATTAGAACTTTGTAGTTAAGCGCGCTCGGGCTAGAGAAGAACTGGGATGGGTGACTGCTCGGGAAGTACTAGTGTTTTACATGCCTATGGCATTTTATAAACTTAGTTCAATTTATCCCACGTGCATCATTGGAATTGTTCTCCTCTCACTCTCTCATATATAATTGAGGTGAAGGAGGCCCTTTAAGCATGAAATGGAGTGTGATGTAAAGCTTGTTGCGAATGAAGTGTAGCCAACATCTCTTTCTTTTCAGAGATAAGCTACCCCATTTTGCCAGTTTTTGTTCTACAGTGTTTTTCACTCTCTTGTTCATTAATAGAAGTTGGGTTTCACTATATTTCTGTGTTCTCCACATTATCTCTGTGTATTTTCCTTGTTATATATCGGTTATATTTTTGTCTTCATGTCGTTCTCAAAATAATCCGGATCAGTGGTATCAAAGCAGACTACTCCTTGTCGTTTCTCAGAGTAGGTCCCCGACGAGGTCAGGGTATAGAGAGTTGGGTCTCGATCTAGTTTCGCTTGAGGACAACTGTTCTTGCCAGTCCAAGCGACCTCCCATGGCGGAAGAAAAGATAGATGACAAAGCAAAAGATCCTTTCAATACGTTGCTCGAGGAACCCCTCATGCGACAGAGGAATCTTCGACAAGAAGCCATTTTGCAATGCGACACCCTTCAAGGTACAAGTCAATTTTGATATCCCCTTATTTGAAGGCCAGATAGATGTAGATGCTCTAGAAAAATGGTTGAATCTGCTAGAAGGTTATTACTTCGTCCAAAATTTTTTCGACATGGAAAAGATCACCTTCGCTCTCCTTAAAACCCTTCCCCATGTCAGAGCTTGGTGGGAAGGTTACTGGAGAGGTACACCGAGGATGAATCTAAACTATTTGGGAGAGACCCGACTTGGGCGGCCTTTGTAGATGCCCTAAAGGAGGAGTTCTATCCTGTTGGAAACTATGATGACCAATACATGAGATGGACAACTCTGCGTCAGAAAAGAGACCAGACGGTGTCGGAGTACACCAACATCTTTCATACCTTGCTCTCAAAGTTGGGTATCAAAGACTCCGAGTGACATCTAGTTTTGAAGTACCGCAATGGTCTACACAGGTACATCCAAAGAGAGATGGATTTCTTGGACATCTCCTCATTGGGAGCTGCTTATAGATATGCAGTCAAAATTGAGTAGAAATTCAAGCAGCAGAGTAAGTGGGAGAAGCATGACAAAGGAAAATCTAACTCATATAATGAAGGACAAAGCAAGGAAAGCCAACCTCAAGAGAGCCAGTCCCAGATGCAGACAAAGAAGGGTAACGGGAAGTCTAAGAAAGACATCGGAAAGTGGTGTGAGTTCCACAACAACCCTTGGCACAACACGGATGAATGTCGCTCAATACAGACATTGGTGGCCGAGCTCAAAGACAAAGAGTCGAACCCTGACTTGGACCTTTATTCAAAAAATAATAAAAGGAGACCGATCATTGATGCAGAACCCACTGCTACTTTCGCAATTGCAACAATCCAACCAGAAGAGGATCCCGAGGAGGGGGAACGACTCTTCCATTCACAGATGTGGGTGAAGGGGACCCCACTGCATTTTATTGTTGATAGCGAAATCCAAAAGAACATCATCTCAACAGAGGTTGTTGGATTTTCCAACAACACCACACCCACAACCATACAACATCGAGTGGCTTCGCCAGGGTCAAGATCTTCGTGTCAGCCAACAATGTCACCTGTCCTACGACATCAAGCCCTTCAAGGATGAGGTATTGTGTGATGTTTCCCTATTAGAAGTCTGTGATGTTCTATTAGGCCAACCATATATGTGGAGGCGTCATTCTGTTTATGAGTCTCGACCCCGTAGCGTCATTGTTGCTCTGTGGGGTCAGCTATACAGGATACCAGAGGTAGTTTCGACTATTGTCCCACCAAAACAATGCCACAAAGTAATCTCTCATACTGCAAAGTTTGGCCTCTTCACAATCCGATCAAAAGGTGAACAAAAGGACACTGCAACCACTGTAACCTCAACCCAAGATCTTTCTATCCAGCAGAAGCAGATCGACAAGATTGTAGAAGAGTACCAAGATGTTCTTGTTGCACCCACGGGGGTGCCTCCACACTACCAAGTCAAGCAAGGTTATAACAGAACCCTTCGTACTCTTCAAACCGATAGAGTCCTCCCACACTCAAATAGATCATGTAGCTAGATTGGTTGAACAGATCCAACCCCTCCAACAACAGGTTCATGACAACCTTCAACAAGCTACGCAGGATAGCTTCTTCAGCAAGGCAAGTAACGCACCAAACTTCAGATTTAGAAGAAGTCTCCCCATCTCCCATGGGAACTTGACGCAATGGGGACCATTGCTTCCTAAGGGGGGAGGAATGATCCAGATGGATCTCGGTGGCCATCCACCTTTTCCACTGAATCACCATTTTGAGCCTGTGGTTTTGATAAACCATGATATTCACCCTTTTGATGGGGAATGGAATGTAATGTCATCTTCATTTGTTAATTACAAACATCAGGTAATGATTTCCTAGTGGTCTTATGTACTGCAACATAGCGTTAATGCACCGGATCCCAGTAGAACTCCGCAGTTAAGCGCGCTCAGGCTAGAGTAGTACTGGGATGGGTGACCGCCCGGGAAGTCCCAGTGTTTTACATGCCTATGTCATTTTATAAACTTAGTCCAATTTATCCCACATACATCATGGGAATTGTTCTCCTCTCACTCTCTCATATATAATTGAGGTGAAGGAGGCCCTTTATGTTAATGTTTATGCCATTATTATAGTTCTTTGCATTTCAATAGATAAGAGCATAATAAGAACAAGATCACTGAGAAATACACATTCACAAGAGACACAACATTTATCTTGGGAAACCCTCTAGGGGAAGAAAACCCAGC
>ML795102.1:27034-46645 GCA_009831015.1 Picea engelmannii
TAAGTGTTGAATCTTTCATTTTTGTAAAGTTATATCTTTAATGGATTCATATACTTCATCATTAAAGCAAATCTTGGCACTTTGGTTAATCATATTAAGATTTATTTACTTAGGCTCTCATAACAATCATTGTATAATTAAGGGATACCCCCCTTAGCCTTTAAAGAGCCGACCAAAAGTGAAAAAGAGGTTGTATTTAGGTGACAATGATACAACTCTTATTTCGTTACCCCAAGGTTGCATCCATGAATTGGGCTTTTCCACTTAGATGCTAGTTTAAGTGGTAACATGCGCATTTGATGGAGGTGTTAATTTGGAAGCTATTTGCATGAAGTTCAAGGTAGTGTTTGACGATTGCTTCCAATGGCTCCCTCCTGGCAATGCTCATGTGCAAGTTTACTTCAATGGCAAGTAGCAATGCTTCTGGCCTTGGAAACTCTCCACTGACAGGTAGCAATGCTTCTAGACTTGGAAACTCTCTACTGATAGGTAGCAATGCTAATAGTATTGGTAGCACTCTGACAACAAGCAAGTAAACCTACGTGCTCCAAGTTCCTCCTTTGATGTGAAGGCAAACCTTCGTCCTTTGAATTCCTTCAATGAGGGGCAAGCAAACCCGCTCTGTCTCGACAACAATACAATAGATGTTTGCTCAATGTGACAACCAAGCTCTCTTCTCGTGTGCAATAGCTAAACCAATGTTATCAGGACTGAACTGGTGATCGAACCGATCGACCCCAAAAACCGGAACCAATAAAAAACTGGAAACAAAATTGGTCGACCAAAGTATACATAAAATATTCAAATTTTGATTAAAAAACATTTCTTCATGTACCATGTAAATCCAAACCATTAGACACCAAATATGCAAAGTTTTCTCATGTATATAGCATTGCAAGGATGAATATATCAAAATGACACTGAGTTCAATACATATTTGAACCAAAATACATTAACATTGAGGCTCTAAATGGCCTGCATAGTCCGAAAATAATCATACTATAGTCTACATTCAAATCAAACTAAATCTTTGAATCTAGATCCTCTACATTCTCTCCATGGGTATGCTCGACATCTTGACTCGATGGCCTTGAGAGTTTTCCTTTTTTTTTCTTGGGGGAAGGAGGTGCATTAGTAGAAAACCGGTTGGTTCTAACTGATTTTGTCTTGAACCAGCTGATTTTGACTGGTTCAGGACTGCTTAATAACAAAACCGGCCATTTCCAGTCTAAGGGGCCAGTTCTGCATGGAAAACCCCCATAACTAGTCCAACTGGATGATTTCGCCAGTTCCGGTCTGGTCTTGATAACATTGAGCTAAAAACATCTCATCCAAGAGAGGCTGCATTTGGTAGTGTGATTTCTCATTGAAAATAGAAAAAAAATGTTGAACAAGAAAAGTTTGATGGTCTAGAACTACACACTTGAGGTAAACATTTGCTAGTGGCAGTGTTTCCTAGGCATAGTTCAAAACCTAAAAATTAAATTTTAGTGAAGGCCAATTGTAGTGTTTGACTGGATGAGTGTGAGAATAAATCAAATAGGACAATCATTTTTCGAGTGGTAGAAAAATTTGAAGAATCACAACAATGTGATAAGAAGAATTTTTGGGTGGTAGATAAATCTGGAAGGTATTGTTTTCTTCTTTTTGATAATTTCACAAATGATATGGGTCTTCTTTCTTAAAGACCAGTGAGTTGCATTAGGAGCATTTAAGAATTATAAAGGGGTGGTTGAAGTAGAAGTTGGTAGAAAAATAAATGGTCTCCGGTCAAATAGCATAAAGGAGTTTGAGGGGTTTGTTGACTTTTGTAATAAAGAGGGAATCCAGAGGAATATAGTCAGTAGTGAAAGAAGTAGGAGAGTTACAAAAATGGTGAAGAATATGCTGCAGGGAAAGTTAGTTCTAGATACATACCTGCCAAAGGCAATGCATACAATGGTCTATTTGCTTCATAGAAGTCTCACCAGAGCAATGATAGGAGTCACAAATGAGGAGGCATGGTTCGGGAGGAAACCAATGGTAAGTCTTCTAATATTTTTTGATTCAAACTTTAGTAGATTATGTTCTTGAAGAAAGTAGTAGTGTGGATGCCATGGGTAGAAAATTGCTACATGTTGGATATTCTGACCAAGCAAAGGCATATAGGCTTTGGGATCCTTGTAAAAACCAGAGAGTTGTGAGTAGGATGTGAGAATTGATGAAAAATCTGTTTTGAATCAAATTATTTCAGCCTCAAAGATGGATGATGATTGCTGGTTTGAAGCTGAAAATTAGCTAGTCTACAAGAACTGGTGTAAGGTGTTGGCCAGTCATCATGTGATGACGTGTAGTTTGCATGAGAAGCATGAGATGCTGAAGCCTGAAAATGCCTTAGGAGAAGCGGGAAATGGTGCTGATTCAAGTGGTATAGAGGAGAATTTCAGGGAGAAAATGTGGAGGAAGAACTTCCAGAACTAGATGTTAGAGGAAAAAGTCGAAGGCCAAAAAATAGAAGGTAAGTAGAGTGTTCAACATGTTTCTTTTGATTTATTGTTTGCTTGCTGGTCTAAACTTTTGAATCCTGGTTTGATGAAGAAGAAGTTAAAGATGGGTGGATGAAAGCAGTTGTTGCTCCTACAATGAAGCTGGACTTATCTAGGGTAGTGCTAGCCATGCAATGTAGTTTGGACGGTTGATTCGTAAGATGCATGTAAAAAGCAGTAAAAATCAACTAAAGGAGGTGCAATTTTCAAGTGTGCATGAGACTTTTTATGAGTTAAGATGGTCTCCAAAGGCCTAGTTCATAAAACAATTTTTTGGAGTTGAAATCAACTTTTACATCTGCAGTAGGTAGGTTGACATTTTCAATGAATGGTTACTCTCATTCGACTAATGAGTCTGGTTAGACAAGTGGTTGGTGACTTGACATGCTGTCCATCAATCAGGCTAATTACATTTTTTTCCAAGGAAAACCATGGGTGGAAACCCCCAAGTACTTCTCCACATTTCCCTGGATGGCACCAGTGTAAACCCATTGACGGTGATTATGGCACCTAACCTAGTAGGGACATTGAGTGAGGTATGCAATAGAGGCAACCAGCCTAGGGGACTGACCCCAAGACATCCTAGATTGAGCTCAAAGCACTCAACCACTTGAGTTAGACCACCAAGCTTTCCTGGCTAATTACACATGTCATGCAATCAACAATACTTTTCATTTTGTGGCAGCTTCAACATCTGACTCTTGGAATGCATTTGAGAGGGGTATGTGATGTATACATGAGGCATTAGAGTGGAAGATTGTGGATAGAAGTTTGCTTGATTTCCAATAGGTAGACTTCGATTATTATCATTTTTAGTTGATTGGTTGCACAACTCAGAGGCGGGTAAAGACATCTTCTTCGACATGATTGGTCCAAATAAGTTTGTATTTTGGAACCAAATCTTTTCAATGTGACCATAAGGGAGGGTCACGGTGTTAATATATAATCATTGTCATATCTTTTATTGAATAGATTAGGGATTTAAGCTATGAATAGGTAATAAAGTGGCAACTTAATTAAATGAGTTAAATGTTAATTTTGTCACATGTCACTTTATTGCTATGTAAATAGTTTCCTAACTTACATCTCTCTCATGGGACTTCTCTATGTACCGAATTTTACACACAATTTGAATAAAATTGAATAACTCTTTTATGGTTCTCTGATGCATGTTTGCTCCTTTAATCTATTGGCATTTCTATTGATTGTGTCCTCCCCTTCAAGTACATTCTTAAATTTTGATGCCCATGGTCACCTCCTTCCCTACAAGGAGGACTTGAACAAGGTGTTGAGAGAAGGCATTTATAGACAACACATGCATGTCATCTAGACTGTCCCTCCTAAGGACCCCTGTCCTAAGGTGGCTTTCTATTTTGAGCATTTCATGTAGTTGAGAGATGGCCTTATTATTAGACTCGACTATAGTCGAAAACGTTGGATACATAGGCTCATGATTCCTCTCGTCCAATTTAGAGTTGCTCACATTGATTTCTAGTTTAGACAAATGATTAGATTGAGTATACTCGGAAGCACTGGATACATAGCTTCATGATTCCTCTTGTCCAATTTATAGTTGCTCACATCGACTCCTAGTTTAGACAAATGATCACATTCTCAAATTAGAGAGGATATGTCAAGTTTGTTACCTATAGGACAACAAGTTGGAAGGGCACTTTATCTTGAGTTGCTTGGTATACTATGAGATTAAGGGGATATTAGATTGTCTCGACTCTCTACAAAGAGTCAAGAGGACCCCCCACTTCTTTCTTTTGATGACTAAACCAGAGGTGTTTAGCCCTTTTATCGAGGGAAGTACCGAGTATTAGGAGATAGAATTTAGAGGGCCCACCCAAGTCAAACCTTGTTTGGTTGATCACTTCCTTCTTTACCTCAATCTTGATGACAGACGACAATAAGCGACATGTAGATCCCCATGCGACACCATCGTCCAAATCGGTGAGACCTCACACTTATTCTATAGCTACCATTAGTAGATTAGTTCCCACTAGGGCCTTGAGGAGGATTTGCTTACAACACAGTTCAACTACTCGTCCTTCCACCATGTCGAGTACTCAGAGCTCTATTACTATATTCTTCCTGATGGCCTTGAGTATTAGGAGAGTTGTGGATACTTAGTGTTCGTCCAAGATCACACATCTCGGGCTTCTCGTTCCAAGTTTTTCTATGAAAGAGATTACTAGATATTGACCCCCTTTTAGTGATTGATGATTTCGGTGAGGAGACCTCTTCTTCCTCCTCCCCTTATTTTGCTTCTAGCTTTTCCACACCTTGACATCCACATTTTATGTTTGACAAGGGTTTTGTCTTTGCATTTCTTTTATTATCATTGTCTAGCTATTTAGATCTTTTTATTTTTGTAGATAAGTGATAGAGTTGCTTTTGCACTGGTTGCACTTTGAGTCTCGTTAACCTATTGTTGTGGTCATTGATTGCACATTAATAAAACTATTTTATCACTTTCTCCATTCTAATGCAATGGAGGGATGGTCTTATTGTCCCTCCTTGACCAAATCCCATAAGGATGATCATTTCCTTCTTCCCTATTGTCACGTTCATTGGTAGCAGTAGACGACAAGTTGAGGACCAGATAACCTCAAATACTATATCAATGTGGCCTTGAACTTATTTTTGACCCCCCCCCCTCCCAACATGTCAATTGACATCCACGAGACTTTGAGGAGCTTCAATTCCAAATCCCACTAGGTCACTAGACATACTAGTTCTAGGAGTTCCCAGAGCCAGATTCACACTATATGTAGTATTGCTCTATATTACTACTTAAACTAGCATCAAAGTGGAAAAGCCCAATCCTCGAATGCCACCTTGGGGTAATGGATATTATAACTTACAACAATATTGAGAAGGGGGGGGGGGGTGAATCAATATTGTATCAAAATTCTCAATTTTCTTTTCTTTCAACAATTTAAAGTTATTTAGAAATGCTTACTTAATCAACAATACATGCAAAAATCAAAACACAACATAGAAAACACATTACACCAGAATTTTTACGTGGAAACCCAAAGCGGGAGAAAGCCACAAAACATCTTTCTTTATGTTCTTCTGCAAGCACCAACTTACAATTTATAATTATTCAACCTGACAGGCACCCACCTGTTGCAGATAACGAGGACACCAATTCTCTCAGGAACCCAACCTGTTACAAATGACAAAGACACCAATCCTCTTAGGCACCAACCTGTTGCAAATGACGAGGACACCAATCCTCTTAGGCACCAACTTGCCGCAGATAATGAGGACACCAATCCTCTCAGGCACCAACCTATCGTAGATGATGAGGACTCCAATCCTCAGTGACCTTCAACTCACCCTATCACCACCCTGCCACCTTGTCTTCAGTTTTTAAAAATTTCTTACAGAACTAGACCTTTCTCCTTAATTCAAAAACAATCTAATATGTCTCTTGTTCAGTTTCGTTGAATAGTTACATGACCTTTTTCTTTTCTTCTCATCTGCGCACAACTCGAACAGAGCACATCCCTATTTATAATGTTTTTGCTTGAGTTCCTCTTCCTGTATGTGGACGTGTGATAGTTACACTGTGGACATATTTTGACCAGATCAAAGTCCTGTTAGTTACACTTCTGTCTAAATAAAGTATTTGGACGCATGACAGTTACATTGTGGACAAATTTTGACTAGATCAAAGTCTAGGTAGTTATATGTGGACACACTTCTGTCTAAATTAAGAATATTTATTGTTCAGTTACAGCTGGCTGGACATTCTTTGACTAAATCAAATGGACCAAATCTTCCAACGAATAAGCTCCAACTCATCTCCTCAAAATTGACTCAACAATTTACATTCTGGATTATAGAGTACTTAATGCACAGATAGAATAAGAGCCCAAGTCACAAGTCTTCATCTTGTCGCACTTGGTCTGTAGAATGCTCACCTAGTTGCCCCATCAAACTGTTAGCATCCCTTGGTGACTTGCTCTCTTGACTGCCAAACTTCCACTTGTTTCGTCGCATTCCACTTCGGACTTTGTTTCGTCACACTCCACTACGCCATTCGTTGCAGTGGCTCAAGGCGCCATGCAGATTTTCATCCGCGCAATCTTCCACACATTTCGTTGCAGTCCACTCTGTCGCACTGGCTTCGTCTTGATCCAAGGATCACTGTTCATTGACGCCTGCAAGGGTTATTCAACTCTGTTTTCTTCGATTTCACTTCATACATTCCTGTGGTCATCTCTGCGCCTTCCAGTCTTCCTCTGCATTTCTATTTACCTTTCACGCACTTCATTGCCTGTGCGCCATACTGTCTTGTGCGCCATACTGTCTGTGCACCATGTACATTACCTCTTTGACATCAATGACAACATATGCGCAAAAAAATCCCCCTTTGTCATTGATGGCAACCAAAAGAGCCTTCTCTATCAAAACAATGGCCTTTATGCTAAGCTACTCCCTTTCAATGCGCACAACTGCAAGCTGCTCCCCCTATCGATGTGTGCAACTGCCAATTCCATGTGGCTCCCCCTTTCAATGTGCGTAATGCGCAACTGCAAGCTCAATGGCCTTTATGGTATTCTCCCCTTTTGACAGTAATGACAAAGAAGGACTTGGGGTATTCTCTCTTCCAGGCCTCTTTACGCGCATCTCCACAAAAGCAAACTTCTCCTTGATACTGCAACAATTGGGGCACCTTTCGAAGTAGTGAACTGTGTTCTTTATTGAAGAAGGGAAGACGAGATCACCCCCAACTTCTGTTTGAGATACTCAAAGGGTTCTTTAGGTAATGGCTTGGTAAAAATATTTGCAATCTGCTCTTTGGAAGGAACATACTCTAATTTGACCACTTGATTCTGAACCTATTCTCTGAGAAAATGATATTTGATTTGTAAATGCTTAGAGTGTTGAACAAGATTTTTAGAGAGATTAATAACACTTGTATTGTCACACATGATGGAGACAGGTTGATCACAAGGAACTTGAATATCCTTGAGATTGTTTTTAATCCACAACACTTGAGTACATCAGGATGTTGTTGCTATATATCCGGCTTCAGCTATAGAGAGAGATATGGAGGTTTGTTTCTTGCTGAGCTAGGACACTAAACAACTGCCAAGGAAGAATGCACCTCCACTAGTTCTTTTTCTATCATCAATGCTTCAGCCCAGTCTGCATCTGCATAAGCTCTGAAAATGAGGTTTGTGTCTTTTGGATGCCACAGGCCATAATCAACAGTGCCTTGCAGATATCTAAATATTCTTTTAACCGCAAGAACTTGAGTTTCCTTAGGATTGGCTTGAAACCTGCCTACCAAACCTACTGCTTGTATGATGTCAAGCCTTGAAGCTGGGAGATAAAGTAAACTGCCTATCATAGACCTGTACATGGTTTCATCTACTTCTGAAGCATCGTCATCCTTGCTGAGTTTGCAACTGGTAGTCATGGGAGTGCTTACTGCTGCACAATTTTACATGCCAAACTTCTTCAAGATTTCCTTGAGATATTTGCTTTGGGAAATAAAAATTCCTTTTTCTGATTGATGAATCTGTAAGCTAAGAAAGGAGAGTTCTCTAACATGGACATCTCAAACTCTTGCTGCATTGTAGCTGCAAACTTCTTACTCATTAATTCAGTGTTACTGCCAAAAATAATATCATCAACATACACTACAATAATTAACAAGTCATTACCTTCAGCTTTGATATATAAGTTGCTAACTTGCTATCCACTGTTCCCTTTTAAAATCCTTGCTAGTGCAAATACTTGTCAAGTCTGTAATACCAAGCTCTTGGAGCTTGTTTTAGTCCATACAAGGCTTTCTTTAATCGACAGACATAATCCTTTTTGTCAGTTAGCAGAAAACCTTCTGGTTGCTCCACATACGCTTCTTCCTCAAGGTCACCATTCAAAAATGCTGATTTGACATCCATTTGGTAGACTTTGAATTTTCCGTAGCATGCAAAAGCCAAAAACATCTTGATAGCTTCAATTCTTGCAATAGGTGCAAAAGTTTCTTCAAAGTCCACTCCTTCGACTTGAGCATACCCTTTGTATACCAATCTGGCCTTGTTTCTGACTATCTGTCCATCTTCATCTAACTTGTTTTTGTATACCCATTTAGTTCCAATTACATTCTTGTCATTTTGTCTCAGGACAAGATCCCAAGTCTTATTTTTCTCTATTTGGTCTAGTTCTTCATTCATAGCTTTGATCCAATGGTCATCCTGACTTGCTTGCATAAAATTTTGTCGTTCACTCATGGATAACAATTATATTTTGTCCTATTACAATTATATTTTGACCAATCCGCAAAAGGGGATTTGGTCTTTTACAATAGCCGACATGATCAATCCGCAATAGGGGATTGATCTAATGAATAATACAACAATAATAATTAGAATACACTTTGCAGTTACATTATGTCAACACTCCCCCTTAACAAGAAGGGTATTCTACAACAGCATCAGGCGAGAGAGAGGACAACATCATCAACAACATCAGGTAGGTGAGAGGACAGCATCATCAATATCATCTTGGAACACTGACTGACGTATCTATAAATCATCGAAAGTTTTTCTCATCGGCAATATCGTCATTCTCAATGGAATGAAATCATCATCTGGATCAATATGGATTAGTATAAAACTAATACATCATCATCACAACACGAGGCTGGTCACATCATCACAGCACGAGGCTGGTCATAAGGAATCAGGTGATCTTTGATTGAATCTGCAATGATTCTTTTGGCCCTGATCGTGTCCTTTTGGTGCTTTGCTTTGTCTGCAGCATCGTCAGGCTCCGACACTTCTTCTTTGACGAATCTTGCTGGGTCATTCTCTTCAAGAATGAGTCCAATCCTATACTTCCAGGCACAGAAGTTTTCCACACCTTCCAGCTTGTCAACAAGCTTAGTGCTTGCAGACATCTTTTACCTGGAGCTAGGAAAATGCCCCAAAAATGAAAATGCTCAAAATTAAATTCTGAACTTACCAGGAGGTGCGCTTGGCTGAGGGGAGTAGCCTGGTGTGTTTGGATCTGAGAAAATCCAACTTTTATCCCTCCAAACTTGATCTGCGGATTTCTGGACTGGTGCTTCTGGTTTTCTGGTACTTTGTGAAAACTAGGGTTTCACTTTTCGAGAGATCTAGCCATTGAAAAGTTGCGCTGAGGATGCCAAAGTGATCCTTGAAGAAGGGCGCACTTTTCTAGATGGTTTTGGGGCTGAAATACTTCATCAACAAAAAGCCCTAATTTGCATGTACGACAACAGTGACGTTTTTCACTTTCTCTTGTGAAAGATGCTCTCTTAAGCTTAGCTCTGATTCCATGTTAAGGTTTAAGCTATTATTAGAGTTCTTTGCATTTCACTAGATAACAATAGCATAAGATAGGATCACTGAGAAATACACAATCACAAGAGACACATCATTTATCCTGGGAAACCCTCATGGGGGAGAAAACCCAACAAAACTTCCTTATTATAGAGAGCCAATACAATGCCAAGAGATAACTCAAACAAATACAGAAAGTCCTCTCTCAAGAATGCGTCTCTCTCTGTCTTTTCTCCAACTGCAGCCTCCGAAACTTGCTTCTCAATGAACAAGTGAGTGTGTGTCTAAATGAGGCGCTAGCCTCCTTATTTATACAACTCTGGCATGTGTGGACAGAGGTGTCTCTTCACTGGCAGGGTCAACTTCTTCTTCTGGGTGGTTATAACCACCTTTCTTATTCTGCCTATTACAATTATATTTTGACCAATCCGCAAAAGGGGATTTGGTCTTTTACAATAACCGACATGATCAATTCGCAATAGGGGATTGATCTAATGAATAATACAACAATAATAATTAGAATACACTTTGCAGTTACATTATTTCAACACTACCTATGCTTTGAAGATTTTAAATTTTTCAAAAGCCTCAAATTTATTCTTCAATAGTCCAACCCAGTTCATTCTGGTATAGTCATCAATCAACAAAATGAAATATCTTTCACCTCGAGGTGATTGTGTACTAGTAGGGCCACATAGATCTATATGAATTAGCGCAAGAGGTTGAGTGGTGGAGTGTTCTCTTGCCTTGAATTGAACTCTTGACTGCTTTCCAAATTGACATGACTTATAGACAATATTCTCTGGTTTGGAAATTTTGGGCATATTTCTCACAACATCTTTTCTTCCTAGCTCAACAAGTTGATTAAAACTAAGATGGCCTAGTGTTTTGTGCCAAAGCTAGCTTTCATCGGTTTTACCAATGCAACATTTTTCTTTGCCTTCTTTTAGAACATACACATTTCTTGAAGTTTTGATTTCCTTTACAACAATCTTCCCTGTATTCACATCCATTACTTTATAGCCTTTTGAATGAAAGAGAACATTGTGTCCTTGGTCACACATTTGACTTACACTCTGTTGAATTTTGATGGTTAAGCTTATGCATGTAGTTTATTTCATTTTAGCATGAACTGAACCATAAACAATGACTGCAGCAACACAATAAGACTGGCTGCAGTAAACCAATATCACAAGAAGAATAACCATACACAAAAGAACACAAGAAGTATCTTGGGAAAGCCCTTCTCAACCAAGGGAAAAACTCAACAATCCTTTGCTATACTGCCAAGAGACGATCCACCATCCACCACCAAACCTAGCACACAAAAGGGTGCTGCTATGACTGAGAAAGCTAACTCCTAGAGAAGTGCGAATTGCAGTCCTCATAATTTCAAACCACAACTTCTGAAATCATGAGATGACAAGTGAGTGTAATCCACAATGGGGACTCACTCTTTATTTATACAAAACCTATCACATCAAATGATGTGTCTATTGGCACAATAGGGTCGACCTGTACAACTTCATAATATAATTAATAATTACACAATATTAATTATCTTTCACATGGTGGGGCCGACTTGTACCCTTTACATCACAAATTAGGGTTACAAGTAAATCTTACTCTCAAACAATATAGCAAGGATCTCACACGTCCACTAGTGCTCAGCCACTAGGGACACGTCCACCTGTGCTCAACCATAGGGACGTCATACTCAATAGATCTCTATCTCAACTAAGTCCACAAGAGAATCATCTGGAGTACCATCTCAAGCCGACTCAACTGAGTCCACAGGAGTACAAGGTAGGAGCCATCTCAAGCTGACTCAACTCAGTCCAGAGGAGTACAAAGCAAGAGACCACACGTCATAAGAACTCAGTCCAGAGTTTGACGTACACCCATCACATGGGCACACCCAACACATGGGCACACATCGTCTCAACTCAGTCCAGAGGAGAACGACACACCCATCACATGGGCCCTCTCACAGATCGACTCAACTCAGTCCAGAGGAGAACAACCTGGAGAATGTCACACGATGCTGCAATCATCAACACACTCAACAAGTTATGTTTTAGACCATCTACATACAACACATTTTGTGCTTTGGTCTTTCCCTTCTTATCTTCATCTAATACAACAATTCCTTTTCCTCTAATTCTAGCTGGAGCATTGTTTCCAAAAGTAACATTACCGCCTTTTTCTTCAGTTAGGAATTCAAACTTACTCTTGTATCCTGTCATGTGCTTGGAGTAGCCACTGTCAATATACCATTGATTTTCTTGATTTTTGGCATATAGAGCCACTCCACAATTTTCTTTGTTTTTATTTTTCTTCCTCCAAACTTTGGTAAAATCTTCTTGTCTGTATTGCTTATAAATAAGCAACATTTTGCTTCTGCATTCACTTGCCTTGTGTCCAAAATTATTGCATATGTGGCATTCGAGGTCATTTAGTAGAGGACAGAAGACATTATTGAAGGAATTTTGATACATAGCCATTCGAGGTTTATTGAATCTCATTCCTACATTTCTGTTAAGTTTAAAAGTTCTGCAACTCATAGCCTTATGTCCAAAGTTGCCACAAAAGAAACAATATCGATAGAAAAAATTTGGATGCCTTGGAATGAAAAACTTACTTGTAGGAATCGTTCTTTGTCTGCCAGCTTGATAAGATTCAGACACCTGTTGCTTCCTTGCTTCATATTTGTTTGCATAGTTGGGTTGATCTAGTTATGACTGCTTCTCCTTATCATCTTTTGATTTGTTAGGCTGACCCTTGAGAGCATTTGCATATCTTTTAGGTTTCTCGCTAGTTGACATGCTGGTGCTTGATTCACCTTTGACAATTTTTAGACTTTCCTTATATCTTAGCCTTGTCTTGTCATCTGGTGATCTCTGATTGCTAAGAATGTTATCTAGAGTTTCAGATCCTTTTATGAATTTCATTTGAGTCTTGGATTTCTCTAGATCCTTTCTTAAAACAACTATTTCTGCTTGTAGTTTGTCACAAATGTTCTCTTTTTCTTTTATCCGATTCATTAATATTTCTTCCCTTCTTTTGGCCTCTTCTAGATGGATTTTTAAGATGACTATATCTTCGCTGATCTCATTGTCTTTTTCTTTGTAGAACTGTAACTGTTCTTTTCTTAGTCTATTCTTTTTCTTGAGTCGGGAGATTTCCTCCAGAGCACTAATGAGTTCTCCTTTCATGTCTACTACAACTTCACATCTTTTGTGTCTGTTTTTTCTTGATCAGATTTGTGTTGCTCCAAAGCCATGAGAAGTTTTTCATCTTGAATTATATCCAGTTCATATTCTTCTTCTTCAGTGTCTGAAGAGTTGTTGCTATCCTCTTTTGAATAAAAACTGTTTCTTTTAAAAGACTTTTTCTTTTACTCCCTATGTTTATCCTTGCCTTTTCTTTCTTCTTCATTGGTGCTATTTTCTTTGAAAGGACATTTAGATGCAAAATGACCAACTTTACTACAATGAAAGCATTTGAATGGTAACATACCTTTATCTTTTTCGGAGAGCCTCTTCAATTTCCTTACAAAGTTAGCTTCTTCTTCATCTGATAAGTGTTCCGATGAATCATGATCTTGAGATGTTGACGATTTGACTGATGCCTTGAAGACTGTGTCTTTTAGATCTGGCTGTTCTTTCATAGTCCTCATCTCATAAGTAGTTAGAATTCCATGGAGCCTATCCATAGTCAGTTTATCTAGTTCATGCATTTCTTCTATAGCAAAAACTTTTGAATCAAGTCTTGAGGGAAGAGATCTCAGTACCTTCTGAACTACTATAGCTTCTTCAATCTTATCACCTAGCCTAGCCCTTTCATAGTGTTTATAGTCTCATTCACTCTGAGAAAGAAACCTGCAATATTTTCATCTTCACTCATTCTTAGGATTTCAAATTGCATTCTGTAAGCTTGAAGTTTGGCCAACTTTACTTTCTCCTCTCCTTCATAACTGTTTACTAGTTTGTCCCATATTTCCTTTGTGGATTCCAACTGCATCACTTTGACAAATTCTGTTTCTGCAAGTCGTCCTTGGATAACATTCATAGCTCTTGCATTACTGTAGTAATTTTTCTTACCAACTTCATCAGTTGGAAGAGTAGTTGGGATTTTATAACCATCTACCACAATCTGCCAGACTTCCATACCAAGAGACATCAAGTAGGTCTTCATTTTGATTTTCCAAAATGCAAAATTTGTTCCATTGAACATAGGAGGTTTGGTTGAGGAAGAAAGGGAATCTTGACTTGCCATACTTTCTGTGTGATCTTCCTTCCAGCTGTTAGGCTGTTACTGAAGGAACCTGCGCTTGAATACTAATTGTTATAACTTACAACAATATTGAGTGGGGGGGGGTGAATCGGTATTGTATTAGAATTCTCAATTTTCGTTTCTTTCAACAATTTAAAGTTATTTAGAAATGATTACTTAATCAACAATACATGCAGAAATCAAAACAAAACACAAAAAACACATTACAACATAATTTTTACGTGGAAACCCATTGCGGGAGCAAACCATAGAACATCTTTCTTTATGTTCTTCTGCAAACACCAACTTACAATTTATAATTATTCATCTTGACATGCATCCACCTGTCGCAGATAATGAGGACACCAATCCTCTCAGGCACCAACCTGTTACAAATGACGAGGATACCAATCCTCTCAGGCACCAACCTGTTGCAAATGACGAGGACACCAATCCTTTCAGGCACCATCCTGTCGCAGATAATGAGGACAACAATCCTTTGAGGCACCAACCTGTCGCAGATGATGAGGACTCCAATCCTCAGTGAGCTTCAACTCACCCTAGCACCACCCTGCCACCCTGTATTCAGTTTTTAAAAATTTCTTACAGAACTGGACCTTTCTCCTTAATTCAAAAACAATCTGATGTCTCTAGTTCAGTTTCATTGAACAGTTATAGGACCTTTTTCTTCTCTTCTCATCCGCGCACGACTCGAACAGAGCGCATCCCTATTTATAATGTTTTTTCTCGAGTTCCCCTTCCTATATGTGGACGCGTGACAGTTACATTGTGGACATATTTTGACCAGATCAAAGTCTTATTAGTTACACTTCTGTCTAAATAAAGTATGTGGACACATGACAGTTACATTGTGGACAAATTTTGACCAGAGCAAAGTCCATGTAGTTATATGTGGACACACTTTTGTCTAAATTAAGAATATTTATTGTTCAATTACGACTGGTTGGACATTCTGTGACTAAATCAAATGGACCAAATCTTCCAACGAATAAGCTCCAACTCATCTCCCTCAAAATTGACGCAACAATTTACATTATGGATTACAGAGTACTTAATGCGCAGATAGAATAAGAGGCCAAGTCACAAGTCTTTATCTTGTCGCACTTGGTCTGCAGAGCACTCACCCAGTTGCCTCACCAAACTGTTAGCGTCCCCTGGTGACTCGCTCTCTTGACTGCCAAACTTTCACTCGTTCCGTCGCATTCCACTTCGGACTTCGTCTTGTCACACTCCCCTACGCCATTCATCGCATTGGCTCAAGGCGCCTTGCAGATTTTCATCTGCGCAATCTTCCACACATTCCGTCGCAGTCCACTTCGTCGCACTGGCTTCGTCTCGATCCAAGGATCAATGTTCATTGATGCCTGCAAGGGTTATTCCACTCTGTTTTCTTCGATTTCACTTCATACATTCCGTGGTCGTCTCTGCGCCTTCCAGTCTTCCTCTGCATTTCTATTTACCTTTCACGCACTTCCTCTGTATGTGCGCCATATTGTCTTGTGCGTCATACTGTCTGTGTGCCTTACTCTCTATGTGCCATGTACATTACCTCTTTTACATCAATGACAACATATGCGCAACAATGGATAGGAGTTGTATCATTGCCACTTCAATACAACTTCCTCTACACTTTTAGCCGGCTCTCAAGAGGTCAAGGGGGGCATCCCTTAGATATACAATGATTATCATGAGAGCCTAAGTAAGTCTTCAATATGATTAGCTAAAGATACAAAGATTTACTTTAACAATGAAAATAAATGAATCCCACAAAGATAGAACACATAAAACATAAAGGATCCAATTCCTTAGTGATATGATGCTTTAAATCAATTAATCCTTTGTAAAATATGCATATATCACATCAATCCACTTAGATGCTAAAACAATTAAGAACTTATTGAATTAAACTCAAAATCTGGTTTATGATATTTAGTGAAGGCAAATTTCCAGATTTAAGCCTTGGTGGTGAAAACCACTTGCTCAATCTCTTTAGTGATGTAATATTAATCTTGAAGAGATGAATTACATATCTGTTTAATGATATGCAAGAGAAAATTCCAGATTTGTAAGAGATCAACTAACAACCCAAGTAAATAATAAATCTTTGAAGCAATGACCTTAGGTTAAGCATGAATTTGGTAAGAAACTATGAAACTTGAAATAAACCCAAATAATGCTTTAAAGATAACTTCAAGTGAAAGATAAACCATGAGAGATGCAAGCTTGAAGTGAAACACAAATTGATCGCAATAAGTAAAACTTTAAGGTAAATTCAAATTTGAGTTTAAATGAAGACAAGTCCAAAGTATGACTTGACTTGTCTAATTGCCAAATCTGATTTATTGAATTAATATGTTAATTTCCAGATTTGCAACAAAAGGAAATCAATCCAACGATAAGATATGTACTTAAGAATGAACAACTTAGGGTTAGATTAGCATTAGGAATTGAAAGCTAATCAATTAAATACTTCCCACCAGGATGAAATCAAGTCTAATGTGAAATATTATCTAGGTAAATGAAATTAGACTTGAATCAATGGTAAATCCAACTTATGCTTGTGAGATGTTAACTTTGGATTTACTTAAATTAACAAGATTAATTCTTAAGTAAAAGATAAACAATTGAAATAACAACTTAAGGTGAAATCACAATTAGTACTTCCAATAAATCTTGAAGAACCATTTCTAACTTGTGATAATTGATCAAGTCTAAAATAAGATCTTATATGATGAAATGGAGCTAGATTTGATATTAATGTAAATCTGATTTTTAGTATTCTAAGATAAATTCCAGATTTACCCAAGTAAATAAAATAGCCCAAAAATAGAAAGATAAAGCTCGAAAAACAAAATAAGGGCACTACTTCAATTAGGTTTTCAATTATAAGCACTTAAAGCAAACCCTAATTGAAATAAACAAGTCTAGTATGTAAATATTCTTGAATAAAAAACAACTAGACTTGAAGTGAAATCTAATCTATTGATATTCAATGATTAGCTTTATATTTAAAAAATAAAACAAATTAAAAGAAAAGGATTTTGGATTTTTTAATATATTTGGTGGTTGATGGGAGAGGACTAGTGCTTAATCCTAGGGCTAATGGGGTCAAGAAGAAGACTTCTTCTAAATGGCCTATTTTTTTAATGGATTAGAGAAAGGAGGCAAGGCTATGAAAGACTCAATAGCCTCCTCTCTAATCTAGATGAAAATAGAAACCAAGACCCTGCAAGGAAGGGGTCCTAGATGGATCCACCTTCAACTAGCAAAATCAACTTTAACCTAGCAATCAAAACTAATTACCTTGTTAGAAATTAAAGCAATGTTACACTTATCGCGATAATATCGCCAAAACCAACCTCGGCGATAATATCGCCTGAAATAATCGTGATAATTTCGATAATTTGAATTTATCACGATAAATTGGGTAATTATCGCGATAAATTCGAAATTATCATCCTGTTTGCATCAATATCACCTTATTAACTAGAATCTTGGTCTTTTAACCCTCATTTTGCAAAAGTGAGTTTTGCCTCACGCAGTTTGACCAAAAATGCTGGCAACTAATGGTAATGTTAAATTCTTAAAGTTGACATTTCCTTTGCCTTTCCTTTTTATCCTTTTACTTAAATTTTTAACATTACCATTAATTGTTTCAGGATGTTTGAGAGTGGTTCCAACATCATCGGACTTCATATGGAGAAAGTAGAATTTTGTATCCCATTCAAAATTCAACAGACTTAAGAGTTTTCAGGATTTCAGGATTGGTAGGATTGCAACATTTTTATTGGATTCTATTATGTATGAGGGTATGCGATTAGCATTTAATCAAGAGTGCCAAGCCCTTTATGTACCTTGATGTTGGTGGTATTGATTGTTGAACTCTTCTGTCACGGCCTTAGCAAAAATGTACTCTTCACTCAAATGAAAATCATTGATTAAGCATGTTAATCTTTTTCTACCATATTATAAGGCTTGGATTAGCCGGTTTCATAAAAATAGGTTGGTGTTGACTGATGTCCCTAGAGGATCGAGGTAGAGGCAAAGGATAGACAAGAGGCAAAGGGTGACACTAATGATGAGGATCCCAATATAAGCGATGGTGGAACATTGCTTGTCATTTGTGTTTGTCGTTTAAATGATCTTGCTCATTTATTCATAATGCTTTCTTTCGAAATTTCAATAATTTTTTGGAATCATGGCTTGGAATGTTTAAAATATAATTTTTTCATTCAAATTTAAATATTTGTGTATTTTTTAGTAAACCAAGTCATTGAAATCAGATCGGTCCAAGTCAATCTGAGTCTAAGTCCAAGTTTTAAAACATTGGTTTGAGCTTTGAGGATACTGTGACCATTTTCCATCAAGCAAACAAGGGGAAACCCGTTGTTTTCATTGCCGTGATTTATCTCATAAGATCATTTATTTTTGTTTGGATGTGATTTTGTATTATCCTGTCAAGACTTATGATTCAAGGGTGAATATCATATTTTAGTATCAATGTATGATGTACCATTCGAAATCTTATACATCTTATATATAAGTTTTGTTTACATATTTATGTAACAATGTGTTTGTTTGATGTTGATGCTGCTTTATGAGTTAAAAAATTGAAAAAAAAAGATTATTTTTGTATTTTTTCAAGTTTCCTGATAATTTCCGATATTTTCCCTGATATTGCTAATAGTTTCAATTTTGGACCCCTGATGATAAATTCGCGATAATGATAAATGTAACATTGGTTAGAATTCCTAGATGATACTTAAAGCAAGGAACTAATTAGCAACTACTAAATTAACAAAGGAGAAAAGAGGAGTTATCTTAAGTGCAATGCTCCTTCCAAGTGGTAGAGTTTATCTTTCAAATGGATCGATTTGTTAATTTGGCCTATGTAGGAAACTTGACATCCACATCCAATCTTTGAAAGCACAAAACAAGAGCCAAGAGAGAAGACCTTAAACCAACACCAATTCGCCTCAATAGGTATTTAACAAAGTGTTCTCAAATATTCCAATCCACAACCAAGAAATCCATGAGGGGGAGCCTCTTATATATAGAGAGGAGGCTCAACAACCCTCTTATTACAATAATATTTTTCTCCTTATATCTAGTCTAGGAGATCTTAAAAGGGCTTATCCTCCAACTAACTATGAGGACAAGGTCAAAAATACATAAACAAAGTGGTAGTTATGCCACATGTACAAGCATTCTCCCAAGAGAGAGGATGTCCCACCAAAAATAGGAAGGAGGGTCAAATGGGGGTCAACGTTCCTCCTCAAAGCATGCTAACCACCTCGACCACCTCTTGAAGGCAAGATCATCCAATAAATGAGAAAATGGCTAGGGGAGAAGGTCCTATAGGCCACATGTGTGGCATGTTGGAGCTCCAAAGGTGGATGGCTCATCCAAAAATAACATCAAATGGTCATATGTGAGTCCTCCAAGGTGTAACCACC
>ML795102.1:64028-92306 GCA_009831015.1 Picea engelmannii
TGGTTTTTCCACAAGAAACAATTTTGTCGCATTGTTTACATTGTTCGTAAACAAACTTCCCATTTTATGATGTTATCTTAACTTTTTGGTATTAGATTTGATTCTCCTTTCTACTCTTGCAGTTTGATCCTAATGGAAGGGAGTGCTTGACAATGGAAGGTTATAGAAAAATTGGTCAAATAATGCGTCAGCAAGCTGATCAATTTAGCGGTGGGCGCCTTTTGGTGGTACAGGAAGGAGGCTATCATATTACTTATGCAGCATATTGTCTTCATGCCACTCTCGAGGGTGTCCTAAGTCTGCCACATCCACTTTTGTCAGATCCACTTGCTTATTATCCAGAGCACGATATGTATAGTGAAAGAGTAACATTTATAAAAAATTACTGGCAAGGAATCATCTCAACCACCGATAAAAGCAACTGACTAGAGTTTAGGATATGAGGTTGTAAGTATTTGAAGCTGTTGTACAGATGTATATGGATAAATGTTATTAGTGTGTTGCAACAATAAGCTTTACCTTGTGTTTGTAGTTGTATAACACTCTATGGTATCACTACCACCATGAGCATGTCTAGTTCAAGACTCAAGTTTCCTTTTTCATTTTCGCAAGTATAAAGTATATGATTTGCTTAGTGTATGTAAAAAGAAAAGTTTCCTTTCTCCATCACTCGTGGAATGTAATGTATTTACATACACAGTTATTTTTGTCTATCTATGAAGATCTAAACAACAGAGTGTGCAAGAGTGTGGTACAGAAAATTCTCTTTTGGGGTTTCTTGGTTGAGTTCTTTTGAATTGATTATGAATTCAATAATAAATTGCATCTAATGAATCTGGATAGCCTTTTCTTCTATGAATCTCGGAAACTGTTTCCAGCAGGCCAGAAATATGTTTCTGATATCCAAATGCTTCTAGACGCAGGAAACTGTTCTGGAAACATTTTGGGTAATTTCTCAACCATCTTGGAAACTTCTGGAAACTGCCAGTGGTTTTTGGTTTTCAGTATTTTTTTTTTTTGGTTTTTTGGTTTTCGATATTTGCGGACAGTTTTTCTCCCTCTATTCTTCTGAATTTTAATGATTTTGAGATTGAATTGTAGGGATATTTCAGGACAAAGGAACCTAATCAAGAAGCCATATTGAAACAAGGGTTACGTGAGATCATGACATATCCTTCGGTAATGCAATGACACTCTCCTTTACTTTTATAGGTAGTGGTCATTTGCAATGTCAAAGTTTTCAAATGTTAATAAAATTAGATCCCTATTAATTAAACACATAATTCAAACTAATATCCTCAATGGTACTTTAGGCCTTATTATGATTACTACAAGTTAGGCATGCTTGAGCATATAGACATGATAATGTATTACAAGTAGTAAATACCATGAGCATGTAGACATGATAATGCATTACAAGCAGTAAATAGCATAGAAATTTGGGAGAAAAAAGTGCTTATATGATCAGCTCAAATATCAAGACAACGAAAAATTACATACATTTGCATAAGAACTTCAAGTAGCATACATTGTTTGACTTTCCAAATGGTCTACAAAATTTGAGCTTGGAGAGATTGCCAAATATTCACATAGCTTACAGTGAAGCCGAAACTTAATGAATTTCCACGTAAGGGCCTTGAGAGATGCAGCTTGTTAAAGTAAATACCACCCACTTTAGATGGGTGCCATAGCTTGCTAAATGTAAAGATAGGATTTCAAATTTGGTAGTGTGCTTGTGCATGCTAAGATAAGTTAAAACCAGCTTTGGGTCCATCTATTTTGAGTTGAATATTTATAGTTGATCTTCAAGAATCAAATTTGAAACAAAAATTGTACTGTAAATTATGTTATTATCTAATATGAAATCGGCAACTTTGCGTGAAAATATATGTTCGATCTCCTGCATGTTTGCTTTGAAATATGTTCGGTCTCCTGCATGTTTGCTTTGAAATTCAACATGGTATCAAGTAAAAATTATGTTATTATCTAATATGAAATCAACAACTTTGCGTGAAAATATATGTTCGATCTCCTGCATGTTTGCTTTGAAATTCAACATGGTATCAAGTAAAGTGGTTTTGAGAACTTGAGAAGAGGAAAAAATGAGTTGTCTTTTTAGGGTGACGGGGGGTGAAGGGTGGAGTTGCATAGACGGTTCATGAATGACTTTGGTTTGAAGTTCTGTTTGTGGCAACTGTCATGTAGTAAAATAATTACTGCCGTCTATGTTGTTAGCAAAGAATTCCATGCTGGAAGAGATTATTGCCCTGAGAAAGACTCCCAAGTCCCAGTAAAGAAGAGGAAGAGCAGAAAAAAGTTGAATGAGCGAGATTGAGAAGTATTGTTGTTTGTAGTTGTCCCAAACACTAAAATTGCAAGAGGAAGATATCAATTGTTGTATGTGTTTTCTAGTTCAAATACTATGCAGTTCTTGGCCTAAGAAAATGGAGGAAACTCGGTCTGTGTCATTTGATCTTGATGCCCTGCAAGGAGAAATTGTAGTTGCAGCTCATCAAATTCCTCGACACCCTCGATGCTATTATAGGGAAGCATTGCATCTGTATTTGTAACTAAATGTATTGAATGCCGTTTCACAGTCACAGTACCATGCAAGCTCTCAAACTCTTCATTAGTCCACACCCCTAACATCTAAATTTTCTCCAAAAGAAATTGACAAATTTGTCTTTCAAAGTTTGGAGAATATTTTTTGTTTGTGTTAATTTTGCGCAAGTGCATAAGCACCACAACACTTTTATCCTCGATGATCACATTTCGATTGCCTTTCAATTATTGTTATTCTTCAATATATCAATTTTTGTCCTCAATTGGTTTGTCCAATATGTTTTAGTTATTTTACATTTTCTTTCCGCATTTGAGAGCAAGATATTTTGCCTATTCATTTCATATGGGTATACATTTTCCATAATTAAAAATGAAAAATCATAGTGCTTTAACAATGATATTCATTTAGTTGCATGCATTTGTTAAATTGTTATACCTTGGATTGAATACATTATTGGCTTATATTTATATATTGAATTTTACAAATTCATCATTTTCCATTTTAATTCATCTTTTCATTGGGAATATGTATGCCTTATGAATCTCTCTTGCAAAGGACTACCTCTATTTACTCATTTGTTTCCGAGGGTGATCTACCTCATGTATTTTATCATTTTGCATTTTCTTTCGATATTTCAAAGCTAGAAATATTTATACATTTTTCATAATTAAAAATGAAATGTTATTGATTTAGTTGCCTCTATTTTGTAGATTGTTAAGATTGGACACATCATTGACTTATTTATATATCAAAATTTGCAGATTCATCATTTTTCATTTTGATTCGTCCCTACATGGGGTGAATGTACGTCTTATGAATTGCTTGTGAATGACTCGAGGGTGATAAACAATACTTGCATTGAAAGTGACCGTTGTTAATTTGAAAAGTTCTTGCCATAAGTGACTTACAAATTGGAATCCATGTTGCTAATGATGTGGCAAGGGAATCCTTGTAGCTTACATACGTGCTTGGATAATAGGTCAACAATCTTAGAAACTATAAACTCGATAGTCAAAGAGATGAAATGAGGATACTTGGTTAAGTAATTGACTATTTTAAAGATCACATTTTTTCCTTTAGAGAGTGGCAACCCTGTGATGAAGCCCACAACCACAAATACCTTTTCTTTCTTTTGATTGGTATGGGATTAGGATGAAGGCAACTAGGATAATGGACGGTTTTTACTTTGTTGCATTGACAATGTCATATTCTATCACAAATTGCTTAGAGTTCTTTTTGTGCCAATCAAATTTGGAGGAGAAATTATTGTAAATTTTATAAGATCCCACGTGATCAATAGTGGGAAATGCATGCTATGTTGAAAACTCTAGGGTGTAAGTGTAGAGTCATGATGTAAACAGATGTAATTCTTATTGATGATGACAACATTCCACAATCTGATGCCGAATCTTCTTGCATAAATAATGTCATGTTGAATTATAGTAGGATCATTTATGTAGTTAGTGAGGAGCTCTCGTACCCATGCGAGCTTGTTGATTGAGACAAAGTTCAAGGTGGTTGGTGTTGATATTATGGTAGCCGTGGGAGGTATTAACCTCCATTTGTGATCTCTAACAAGATTAGAATATTTCGGAAGCAAGAAATTTTTTTGATATAACCCTAGAAGAGAAGTCGACTAAAGGAAATATTATATACTAAATAATTAGCACCTAGAATGAGAAGTCGGCCCAGGCAGTCTGGCATAAGCAGTATAAATACAGGAGGCCAATCTTCATTTTAGCCAGACTTCTCAGAATTGCAAAAGCACACTTGTGCGCACTGCAGAAAGCCAGTTTGTGTGCAAGTCTTGAGAGCAGCTGCTGTCGACAGTTCTGCAATCTGCATTTTCGGTTTTCTGGGTTGGACTCTCTGATCAGTTTCTGTTATTCTTGCTTGGTGTGCTATCCCTGGAGAGAGGCGCGCCACCTTGTTTGGCTATTAAGACTAGGGTTTGCTTCCAGAATAATTCTTTGTCAAGGTCAAGGTGCTTGGGGGTGGCATTAGTGCCTATGGTTGGGTGACAATATTGCTATATTGTCTATGGTTAAACGAGTACATCCAATATTCTAACAAGAAATATTATATACTAAATAATTAGCACCCAGAATGAGAAGTCGGCCCATGCAGTCTTGCAGAAGCAGTATAAATACAGAAGGCCAATCTTCATTTTAACCAGACTTCTCAGAATTGCAGAAGCACACTTGTGAGCACTGCAAAAGGCCAGTTTGTGCGCAAGCCTTGGGAGAAGCTGTTGTCGCCAGTTCTGAAATCTGTATTCTCGTTCTTTCTGGGTTGGACTCTCTGATCAGTCTTGGTTATATTTGCTTGCTGCATTAACCTTGGTTGGATATTGATCTGCTACCAGAATTCTTCTCTCTGTTAAGGTCAAGGTGCTCGGGGGTGGCATTAGTGCCTATGGTTGGGTGACAATATTGCTATATTGTCTATGGTTAAACAAGCACATCTAATATTCTAACAGGTTATGGGCCCACACCTCCTTCATTCAGTCTAACCATTGGAAGGGAGCTAAGCCAAAAATGTATTAAGCTCATTGAAGAATTGTCACTAGGGTTTCTAGCAGGTGCAGTTACTAAAGCACTGTCACTAGGGTTACTAGCAGGTGCAGTTGCAGAAACCCTAATACCCTTATCCAACACCTTATGATGGAACACCTTACTCAAGGAGAAGATATTCAAGTGTGCCTTAGTCCAACGCACCTCTTGGCACTCTCAGAAGGCAGAAACATCAAGGTTGAAATTTTGGGTCAAAGCTTGACCAGTCATCAGTCAACCAAAGTCATGAATGAAAAGACAAGTCATCTACACTACTCAACACTCACAGGAACGCTTGAACATGACATGTGGATAATTGATAGTGGAGCTTCTAGGCATATGACATGAGATCAAGCCAAACTCTCCAATCTAAATGAAAAGAAGACATCATACAAGGTAGAACTTGGAGACAAAAACACTTACCGAGTCGAAGGAATTGGTCAAGCCTTCGTCAAGTTGAAAACATGTAACAATGTTCATTTGAGCAATGTCTTATATGTACCTGGTTTAGAAAAGAATCTTGTATCCATATCTTGCCTAGAAGACAAAGGAAACATACCATCTTTTGTAGATGGAAAAGTGTTATCTTGGCCTAGAGACTCCATCATAGAGAATGCCAGAGTTATTGGAACCCGTGAAGGAAGACTATACTAACCACTGGAATGAAATGATGAAGCCCTTGTACATGATGAAGTCAATCCCAATGAACTTTGGCATAGAAGGTATGCTCATATCAACTATCAAGCATTACCCTTCCTCAAAAGGATGGTTGAAGGAATACCAGAACTACAGTCTACACATGAAGGAATTTGCAAAGGATGTGCTCTTGGTAAGAATGTCAAGAAACCATTCTCAAGCAACAATAATAGAACTAAGGAAATTCTATATCTAATACATTTAGATGTTTGTGGTCCGATGCCAATCAAATCTCTAGGAGGTTCCCTTTACTGTGTAATCTTCATAGATGATTACTCGAGAAAGACTTGGTTATATCTCTTGAAGACAAAGGACGAAGTATTCAACAAGTTTCAAGAATTCAAAGTAGAGATAGAGAACCTTACAAACAAGTAAATCAAGATCTTGAGAACAGATAATGGAGGAGAATATACATCCAAGGAATTTGTTGCATTTTGCAAATCGGCAGGGATTAGGAGGGAGCTAACTGTTCCTCATAATCCTCAACAAAATGGTGTAGCAGAAAAGAAGAACAGATCTATTGAAGAAACTGTGAAGGCACTATTGAACGATCAAGGTTTATCTATGTATCTATGGGGAGAAGCAGCCATGAAAACAATATATGTTCAGAACAAAAGTCTTCACCGCATATTGAAAGATATGACTCCAGAAGAAGCCTTTTCAAGAAAGAAACCTAATGTGGAACACTTAAGAATCTTTGGATGCCCTGTTTACTTTCACATTCCCAAAGATAGAAGGAATAAATTAGAACCCTCAGGAAAGAAGGGCATATTCATGGGATATAGTGAATCATCCAAGGCCTATAGAATCTATATTCCGGAACAACATAAGATTGAAGTCAGTAGAGACGTAACCTTCAATGAAAAGATGGCTTTCAAGAAATCCATAGAAGAAACTATAAAAGAAGAGTATGAAGATCCTATTGAATAAAACACGTCTTCCAGAGAGTCAGAATGAAGAAACAAAACAACTTGATCATCCGATGCAACCATGTGAGACCATTGATTCAGACACTGTACCCAAAACCAAGAAACGACCAGCTTGGCTTGAAGCTACCCTACAAGAAGCAGAAAGACTCAAGGCCCCAAGTGGGACCTTCAGAAAAAGTAAGAAGCCCAAGAGATTCTCCAGCTATGCAACATGTATGACAAATCTTCTAGACGAAGATCCTACTATGTTTGAAGAGGCGACTCAGAAGAAACAATGGAGAGAAGCCATGACAGAAGAACACTAGTCCATCATGAAAAATGATGTATGGGAAATTGTACCTAGACCTAAAGAAAAATCAGTAGTAACTTCAAAATGGGTCTATAAGATCAAACATGCAACAGACGGAAGCATGGACAAATATAAAGCAAGGTTCATAGCTAGAGGGTTCTCCCAGAAGGAGGGATAAGACTATGACGAAACATTCACTCATGTTGCCAGATATACTTCCATTAGAGCTATTTGTTATAATATAATGGATGTGCTCGTTTTACCATTGACAATATCGCTATTGTTACCCAACCATAGGTCGAAGCCACCCTTCGAGCACCTTAACCTTGACAGAGAATCACTCCGGAAGCAAACCCTAGGCTAGATAGCCAAACAAAGGGTAGCGCACCAACAAGAGCTGATCAGATAGTCCAAACCCTAACCAAGAGATAGTCCAAGCCAAACGTGATCTGCTAGGTGCAGCAGCTGCACCTCAAGCTTGGAGAAGGAAAGCCACTAGGGTGTAGGCTCTTCTAGGCCTTAGCGCCTCCTTCTTCTTGGACTATTTAGGACTAAACTTATTTAGGCAACAACAATTAATCACCACCTCCAAGGTGCTAGCACTTTAGGGCCTTAGAGCTTATACAATTATTAGAACAACCTTGCAAATTTCAATAAACAAAAATAAAAGAAGTAGCACTTAAGTTCTTCACTTCTAGCATTCATTAGGCATGCAATATCATAATCTCATATGAGCAAGTAAACCATATAGTTAACCATTCAATAGATGAAAAAAATGCAGATTTTACTTACTAGCACCAAGAATAATCATGCAAAAGAAGACTAGATTGCCAAATGCTCCACAATATTTGATCCAAGTTGCAAGAAAGAGCCTTTAAGAGAGGTGCGCCTCACTATTTCAGCTAAACACTCCTCAAGAGGGCGAAAATTCCAGACCTCTTGTCTCTCAATGATAAGTTATGATAAAATGAATGTCACTTTTGTCTTATTTATACCAAAATTGTGACCTTAATTAGTTTTTAGGTCAAAAACAGGGTCGACCTGGCCAATTTACTATAAAAATTAAATTTTGACCAAAATAAATTCAATTTGCATCTAAAAAGGCCTTCAAATTCATTGGAACGGTTTTGTTTAAAAAGAAGTGTTTTATCTATGCAATTTAATTATATATTTTGTATAGGACATTGGCTAATTGTTTCTCTCATTTGATGGTGTTATAAGATGTATAAGAAAACACGTATTTATCAGATCTATCTTCATTGAGTGAGGGAAGTTCAAGTAGAATAGAGGAAAGTGAGACATCTAGTAGGTCTAACATGCGGAGATCAACTAGAGGTGAGAAGATCAGAAGAAAATTTCATAGACGCATGGAATTTTTTCTTTCAAAAGGAGGATCATGTTCTTATGATCATGAGAGCATAGACAACATCGAGGTGCCCTTCAGGTACAAACATATAGTGAAACGATGGGTACCCAAGGATCTTCCTAAAATAAACACTGATTTTTGTGTAAATGAAAGGATACACTGAATTGCTTCATCGTCATTACATGGTTTGGGGATATTTTCCATGGATAGCATAAAGGTCTATTAAGGTGGATTAATTGAATTGATAGAGTATGTTGGACCATGTTATATCTACAAAGATTGGATACGACTAGTCCAATATACAAAAAGTATGCGAAGATATGGCCTGGATGCAAATTATATACAGCTAAAAGACAATGATCAAAATAAAGGAACAACTATCAATATTGACGGAAGGTCAAAAGCAGCGGGAAATATTGCAGGGTTTATAAACAGTACACGACCCGCGACCACAAATAAGCAACCCAATTGCGTATTTGAGGGGCGTGAGTATTCGTATGTGCAATAAAATCAATAGCTGGAGGGGAAGAGTTATTGATTGATTACAATTTGAATTTAATAGATACAAACGTTTCTATTATGGGGGCGATACATATACTATTTTACCCAACCTATAAGCAATGACTCTTATATTTTATGATTTTCATTATGTTCTTTAGTCACTCTTTACTTTTATGTTTTTAGCATGCCATGTTTTTGTCCCATGTGTATTCATGAACTAACTTTATTTCTCATACATTTGAATTTATTTCTCATGATCATGATCACGGTTCTAATTTACTGTAATGTGGTAGGTTGATTGTGGTAAATCAATAGCCTCAGAACATGTAAACGAACAACAATTTTTGAATTGCAATTAATGTGCATTTTATTTCTGTGACGATCCGTTATTTTATTTGTGTACATAATTGAAACAACATTTATTTTGTTTAAATATGTAGTCGACAGACCATGATGTTGATGATGATTCGCTCAAAGAAATGGATTTGTATGCATCCCCCGACCCTATGGTATTAAAAAAAAAATATCAATGAAGTGAACAGGGAACTGGCTCACTTGTTAGACATTCTAGATCAAACTCCTGAAGTCGAAGAAAGGATCGGAAAAGTTATCACAAGGCTTAACACATATAAGGCAATAACCATAATTTCAAGTGGTTTTATTTTTATGTCATAAGATCAATTATGAAAGCTTGATATTTAACTTTTACATTATCTAAACGAAAAAATGTTTTCTTTCTTATATAGAGATTTTTGGATCTTGTTAACCCTGACATGCATGGTGTCAATAGTAGTGGTGTTGCATAAACGCCACAGGGTATCGACGCAGACCCTTGTATAACTGCCAGGATGTTGCTATTCATATCTCCACCTTCCACACCATTAGGTGGGAGCCACGACACGCACCCCCAGGAAGCCACAAATGTAGGCTCTGGAAGTGGTGACAGAGATGAGGCTGATGATTTGGCCAACTATATGGTCGTTTTTCCTAAAGCAAGACGTGTGACCAGCATGGAGACCCTTAAGGGCACATTTATGGTCAAAGAGGAAGGGCTTCCATTAAAGAAAGTTAAAGTCACAGGTAATTTTTAAAATTTTAATTGTTTCATGTTCTCTATGTAGACAAACATATATCATCTAAATTATTATTTTTAAATTAATAATCATATAATCTTTTTGCGTGTAGGGAACAACGATTTTTATAGGGCCTTGGAGAACAAGGCGTTGCTGATTTTTCGATTTTTGGGCCCACCATACAGGAGAGGTGGAATTCCCAGAATTCCAACCTCAAAAAAGAATTGATAGATTATCTTGAAATCCTTTTTGGTGTAGAGACATTTAATAAAACCTTGGTCATCGGCGTAGTTGGCGAATATTTAAAATATACGGAGGAAACCTATAGGAAGCACTTGAAACAAAATGATAGGTACGAGCATCCTCTGATGATTCCAGAGAGGGAGTGGAAGGCCCTCAATGAGGACACAAAAGAGAAGAAATTGACAGAGGAAGGAAAAACACCCTCTGATCCCAGAAGGTAAATTACAATTTCAATTCAATACCTTTAATTTTTTTTAGATCTAAATAAAAGTGTGTTATATATTAACATACTTGAAACTTTTGATGATAGGTTGACTGACACTTCAAATGAAACAAAAGTAAGGCTTGCCAAATGTGGCCAACACAGGCTAGGTTAGGGTGGCTACTTGAAGTTGCAGTCACGAATTGTAAGTACCCAAATATCTTATTTGTATCGCCTTCAAATTTTTAGGTAATTGCAACCGATAACATTAAAAATACATACTCTTATGCAATGCAGGGTGATGAGTTCGGTACTGAAACCACAGAGGAAGACCTCCATCTTGGTTACAAGTATGGCTATAAAGTTGTAGTTGAACATCGAAAAAGCTTGGGGTAGTTAGCAAGAACCACTTTGCAGGATAAGGTAAATAAAATTCAATCCACATTAACCTTTCATTATTAATATAATACAGTCATGTTTGATATCATCGATAAATTTAATCTGTTACAACTGTGTTTTAATCAGGGGAGCAACATTGTCAACCGACCCACTAGTATTGGAGAGCAGTGCGTTGATAGTGGTTTGCAACCAGAAGATGGTTCTCTCGTGCAGTCCCATTCCACTAGGGTACAACCCCACGATGGTGCTACGACTGAGGCACATGATGGTAATATGGTTGTATTTTAATCATATACTTAATAATTCCATAGTTATACATTTTGTACTTCTAATTTTTTTTACTTATACATTTATGATTGTCCTTATAAAGTTTGTGGTTTCAATGGCAGATAATGTTGTACTTGAGGGTCATATAGTTGAAGAGGATCACGCGGGGGAAACCATTCCAGCAGTGTTGACTAGTGCACTAGGTAAATAATGACATTGCAGGTGTTTTTTTAATATTATTAAACTAGTTCAATGATATTTAAAAACTGGCCATCTAAATTTTAGATTTTTTGCTTTTGTAAGTGATGCCTCGTCACATCGGCCTCCATTACCCCGTGAGTACCCCGCGACTAGGTGTGCTCTACGTGAGAGGACACAAGCACAATTAGATTTTGAAGAGCACCCATAGAACAAAGACATCGATATTGATGAAATACTTAGGAATTTTGGAGCTAAGAAGAAGAGGTTGGCTAAAACTAAATAATGATGTACAATATTTTAATAACTATTTATAAAATCTATTTTCTATGAAATAGTTTTTTGTACTCATGTTGGAAAAAAATGAAATATAGATGGTTAGTTGTTATGTTCAAAGCAAATTGAAATCAAACAACTTTGTAGTTATTCTAGCTTAGCTTTCTTGCATGGCTTTACAATCACATTCTATTAGCTTTTAATATTTTTAATGCATATTTTCAAGTAGAAAATAGATTGGGTATTGGGGAATTGAGAGTGATATGAGGGGGGGAGGGAGCGGCCATAAGATCTTTCACCTTCACGTGGTTGGCCCTGTTTTGTAGAGAATAATTTATTGGAGTCGTTTAATCTTGGAACAAACCTCCCTCGATCCAACGGAGCAACAACAAAGTCAATGTTGACTTCGTTGCTACTACTTCAAATCAAGGGAGGTTGTTTGATCCAATATTAGACAAGCGGATCCAATAAATTATTCTTGAAACCAAGAGGATCTCATTCAGGTATGTTCTGACACTCTCATAAAAGTGCATCTTAGAGTAAATAATATGCTACAAATATGACTTGTATTGATTTTGTAGATATGTATGGAGGTTGGATGATTTTGGCAGGTACTTTAGGATATTTCTTCGTCGAGTGAGGGAAGCTCAAGACAAATAGAGGGTCATACAGTTGAAGAGGAGCATGTGGGAGAAACCATTCCAACTATGTCGACTAGTTCATCAGATAAGGTCTGATTGCTCCTTTCAGCATAGTTTGTATAGCCATCATTTATGATTATGTTTAATGTTTATGAATTGGTATGGGATTATTTATTAATGCAGGTTTTGTTATGTGATAATTTATTGAGATATATCATATGTTTAGTACTTGTCATGTTCTCTATTTATTCTATATATGTTATACACCTATTACAAGTGCTTCCACTTCTTAATATCAAACACATGAAACTTTTATAAAAAGTTAGGACTTGGAAAAATATGCATAGGTAAGACTCAAACAACAAGGATGACTTTCATTTCTTAGTATGAAACACATGAAACTCTTATTGAAAATTTAAGACTTGGAAAAAAAAGTATAGAAATCATGTGACATCATGAAAGTGATACTAGCTTAGTAGATAAAAAATCTTTCATCAAGATAAAAAAAACTTTCTTCTCTATCCAACTCTTTAGAAAGCTTCTCATACTCATGCCTTCTACCCAAGCACCTAGTGATGACACAAGGAATCTAGTATCCTTCACCCCAGACCACCTTATAACACTTTATGAATTGCCAAGTCACATTTGCTAACTCTTCACCTCCACTAAAGTCTAATGAATCATGCACTGCTCCCATAGTCACCAAAGGTTCCTCAATCACCTTTGTCTTCACGGTGTTACATGAGACTTGTGCTCACACCTTATTGATATGTCTTGGACAGGGACGATGTATTGGAGACGTGGGTTACATCTTGGGTACAGATAGGCCATACTCGATTTGGCAAGGTATGTTGGGGATGTAGGGGGGTAAGTCCTCGTCCATGTTCCTCATGTCTTGGACACATGGACATTGGTGCCCTTCAACTGGTAGACACAACAAAAAGTATGTATCTTGATGACTCGGGCCCCGTGATATGTCGATTTCCCATCAGAGATGTTAGTCCTCATATACGAGACTTTCTCCATCAAAAGCTTCATATAGATCCTCAATCCTCCAAGGTGTGGTATAGAATGGATGAAATGAAAACATCTGCAACATAATTTTGACTAAAATTCCAGAAATAAACCAAAGTCAGCTCGAGATTCAAGAAGAAGAAAACATACTCCTCTATGTTAAGGATCTCACATACCCCCCCGCCCCCGCGGTCGAATCCACTTATTGAGGAAGAAGAAACTATATTGGTGAATAGTCAGGACGAACCAATGTGTCCATTATAAATACGGTTCATCAAATACATAGATAAAATTTTCTAGAAGGATGAGATCATCCCTTTAAATGAAAAAAAATAAAAATACCAACGAAGCAAAGTCCGACCAGAATACAACAATTAGTTTTTCCAGTAAATTCCATTAGCTAGCAATCGACTTAACCAGTCGAAACACAACCAACTTCATTGTCAACTCTTTCAATTGATTAACAAACGCAAAATCCCCTTATAAATCCAAATCCATAACCTCCGACCAAATAGAAGTTGGGACTAAATCACATACCTATTTATGAGGGATATGCGGATTCCAAACGACATTGGTTCATTTGTGAGAAAATTTTGGATCCTATTGATATTATAGATGAAGACAAACATATGGCTCAGTTCAGTGCAACATTGCAAGCTATAGCACTCACGTGATTCATGAATTATATAGAAAATCATATGTGGTCGAAAGCAAATATTAAGAACAACTTCCTTACATTCTTCAAAGCCCAAGACATTAAGCACCTAGTAGCGAAAATCTCAAAGAGATCAAACAAATCCGAGGAGATTCCTTCATCATTGACGAAAACCTCCTTTCCCAGTGGTATGTAGCGGGACTTTTGCATAATATCAAAGTGCCACTTCAAATTCACAATGTCCAGACATGTCAGGAAGCCTTGAAAAAGGCACAACAGATAGAAACAAATTATGATGGACCATCGAATTCCTTGTCGATTAAAAGAAGGATAGAAGAAAAATTGGAAATCTTACAACAATATTTAAATAACATGACTGTCAAATGAAATGAAATTTGGTGTACCCTTTTTTTGAGCGAAAGAAATAGGAAATACTACTGCAAATTTAATGATGCACTAGATAGGGACCTCAATCTTCATAAAATTCAAGTTGAAAGCTACTATGATATTGAACAGTGTTGTGATTGATTTCAAAGTCAATCATCAACATGAAGAAGCCTATGAGCTTACTTGAAGGAGTCTCCAAAGTGGCCCCCTTATGGCGTAGCTTTAAACATGTCCCTCACGGGAAGACGCTTTGAAGAAACCCACAAGAAGCCTCAGAGGTATGGTCAAGAATCCTTG
Organism: Picea engelmannii; assembly: GCA_009831015.1. NCBI lineage: Eukaryota > Viridiplantae > Streptophyta > Pinopsida > Pinales > Pinaceae > Picea > Picea engelmannii. The sequence continues at coordinate 78,577 of ML795102.1, forward strand.
TAGTTGTTTGAAGAAAAAAATATTAAGGACATTGCAAATGCATACATAACCTGCATGGATTGATAGTCCTTGTCAAGTCGTTCCAATGGTAGGTAGTACGAAACATGTTCCTCACGGTGGAGGAGATATTCCCTTTTTAAATATAATCATGTAAATTTTTTCCTAAAAGTGTTGCAAACAAAAATTAATAGGTTGACCCTAAAGTCAAGTAAAGGAGAAAAGTGTTGCAAACAATAAGTTATAGGTCGCCCCTAAAATCAAGTAAAGGAGGCACTTGGAAGGGTATAAATACACATTAATAACCTCTCATTTTTATCATGGAATCTTGTGATCTCTTAGTGCAAGTGTGGTAGCAAAGTCGTATGGAAGGGGGAGTGCTCGGAGCTATAGATGTGTGAATGGTTTCCAGGAAACCCTATTTGAGATGACCCCCTAGTTCAAGTGTAGGGTGTCACCGCCACCGTCTCGCTTAACTGGTCACCGGGCCACCGGGACCTTGAAACTTTAACACTACACATTTAACTATTTACTCCAGTTTGGTTTAACCGACCACCAGACATGGGGAATCACCTTCAAACATCATCTCATAACCGTGAGTTCGATTCGATTTAACCGGCCACTAGACACTGAGAATACTCAAGCCACCGGGAACTTTGAGGGATATTGTTTTCAAGGGATTAAGGCCAGTCCAGTTACCCTTCGTCTTCAATCGTTGATCTCTTGTGATGATCAACGATCCAATCTTTTCCACGTCTTCTCTCTTAACCGAATCAAACATTGCCTTGTCAATTTCCACGCAAAATTCACACTCAGGTTTTGCTTTCTTTGTTTACTCAAATTCACCAGAGAACCCCATCATATGCCTTAGCACTTATGGATTTGCTTCAGTCCTCAAATACTTTCATGATTTCCACTAGTTTGTGACCTGGAATTCAACAATCCTATAATAGTTATGAGATTTTGACGTCGACTTTGAAGTTCATAGGAACTTTGACTCGCTTCTCCTTGATCTCTCTCCTCTTCAACGAGACTATGTCATTCGACCCTCTTTTTTACAGGGACTCGCCTTTCATTGTAACCACACACACATTAACTTATCATAACATATGTGCCATATTCATGAACTCTCCAACGTACTCACAAAAACCCTCAACGCATCCATACACACATGAATTAAATGCAGAGATCAAACACATTATACTTGCGGGAATGCAAACACATTCATTTCATTAATCCAACTATGTACAAGGATTTTATAGACTTGGGTTACCTCTCTACCTATACTAGCCCGATTTCACATTTTCTTGCCCACCTTGTCTAATCCATGCTTGAAATCTTACAAAAACACTGACAAGGCAAAAAAAACCTCCAGATCTAACAAATCCCTAGAAATAGCTTTTAACTCTATAAGTTGTCTTGGCTCGCTCTATCTTCTTGATTACATACATACAAGGATCAATAGGATCGAATCATCCATACTTAGGAAAATCCACACTACCCAAGTAATTGTTCGAATAAGCAATTTACATGGTAATTAAGAAAACAAACCATATCCTTCTTCAATCTACTTGCAAACTTAGGGAATTACAATTAATTCATTAAGGGAACCCACTCCCTTTGGTAAATTTCAAGACCCCCCTTAGGCTTGCTCAACAAGGTTGATTTTTAGAGAATATGCTTCTGCATCATATGGTCACTTTGTTAAAAATTGCTTGAAGAAGATCGCTACTCTTTCCTAAGAGAAATAAGAAGAGTTCTAAAAACTCTTCAAGTTCTCTAGTAGAAAAAAAGGTAGCCTTGGGTAAACTACTAGCCTAGAAATGAAGCAAAATCCAACCCATGTAACGAAGTTGGATGAAATGACTCTAATGGAGTTTGTAGATTTTATGGCAAGAATACCTCCCTCAAAGGAGGAGTCTAAGAAAAAAATTGTCACACCCTTGGTATCGATGCCTTTCACAAGAGAAAGGAAGATAAAAAAAAATGATCTCAAAGAGTGAGAACACAAAAATGAATAAGGCTTTGGCTTGTCAATCCATTGCAACTGCAATCCTCTTCGATTTAGAAGGATAAAATAAATCCTCTCAGAGGCTACTTTTTTTTTTCCTAGCAAGAAAAAACTTTTATTCTATTGAAAGAAATATACATGTTTCAGTCCATTTAAGTATTGTTCAAAAGACTAACCTTTTTCAGGACTGTTCAATCTTTCCTTTTCTGATTTTGTTACAATAAAATTTATTTTCTATTTTCATTACAAAGGAAACATATTTTCTTATGCATTTACACCTTTTACATTCTTATCCATAAACATTATAAATGAAAGGTCATGCCCTCATGGGTGTGCCCTTCGTGAAGCTCTTGAAAACTAAATATTCCATCCTATAGCTCCAACGCCTCCTTTGAAAGATTTCTCAAAGGCTACTTTATAATGTGAATGTAAGTCTTTTGTATTTTGTTATGTAATCAATTTGTAAGGCTATTTTCTTGTGCCTATGATAGAGAAATAAATTAATTGAGTAAGATGACATGTATGAGCCAAGTTCCCTACCATATGTTTATAGGCCTGACTTGTAGATTAAGGACACAAGTCTTGTCAAAGCTTGTACTCTAAACATATGAGTATAATTGTGGCTCTTTTTGTATCTAATATAAATAATTATTACTATTTTTTTTTAAAGTTGTTGCATAAGATAACTTATAAGTGGTAGAGGTCTTGGAAAACATAAACCAGATTTGTGAATCCCCTTAATGAATTGTGAGAGGCCTTGGATTTGATTTCACAATTAAGGAGGAAGGTGAATCCTCAAGGATGGGAGAATAAAGTAGTCATGTGCTAAACAAAAAAAATGTTGTTAACAAAAACATTGTCAACCTTCAACAAAGATATCTTGATGTTGAACAAAGAATACGTAATGGAGTTGAATATCCTAGAATAGTAAAAGAGAGGTGACATTGCTGATCATGTGAGCATTGATTGTGGAATGAATGGATAAGTCTCAAGTAGACATTGTAATTGAAGTCTGTGCAAATATTGTCATTTAAAAATTTGTTGCTTGAGAATGTGTTTATTAATTGAACAACGATATAATATTTAGGTGAAGAAGACATTGAGAGCCTGTTGGTACAAGACCATTTTGAGTTGGTCTTTATTGGATAGACCATAATGTACGAAAATTGATTACTTAACTTTTTAACAAGTTATGTTGATTAGGATCTTTGAATATCACCAACATAGATCCATCTTAAACTCGGATTTATCAAGCACCGAGAGGGATCAAATTTATTAAAGTATAATTTTTTTAATCATTTAATTTAATTCTTTTATATTAAATGATTACTCTAGACATATGAGTATAATTGTGGCTCTTTTTGTATCTAATACAAATAATTATTACTATTTTTTTTTAAAGTTGTTGCATAAGATAACCTATAAGTGGTAGAGGTCTTCGAAAACATAAACTAGATTTGTGAATCCCTTTAATGAATTGTGAGAGGCCTTGGATTTGATTTCACAATTAAGGAGGAAGGTGAATCCTCAAGGATGGGAGAATAAAGTAGTCATGTGCTAAACAAAAAAAGTGTTGTTGTTAACGAAAAAAAATGTCAACCTTCAACAAAGATATCTTGATGTTGAATAAAGAAGACGTAATGGAGTTGAATATCCTAGAACAGTAAAAGAGAGGTGACATTGATGATCATGTGAGCATTGATTGTGGAATGAATGGATAAGTCTCAAGTAGACATTGTAATTGAAGTCCGTGCAAATATTGTGATTTAAAAATTTGTTGCTTGAGAATGTGTTAGAAATTGAAAAATGATATAATATTTGGGTGAAGAAGACATTGAGAGCATGTTGGTACAAGACCATTTTGAGTTGGTCTTCATTGGATGGACCATAATGTACAAAAATTGATTACTTAACTTTTTAACAAGTCATGTTGATTGGGATCTTTGAATATCACCAACGTAGATCCATCTTAAACTCAGATTTATCAAGCAGTGAGAGGGATCAAATTTATTAAAGTGTAATTTTTTTAATCATTTCATTTAATTCTTTTATATTAAATGATTACTCTAGACATATGAGTATAATTGTGGCTCTTTTTGTATCTAATACAAATAATTATTACTATTTTTTTTTTAAAGTTGTTGCATAAGATAACCTATAAGTGGTAGAGGTCTTGGAAAACATAAACTAGATTTGTGAATCCCCTTAATGAATTGTGAGAGGCCTTGGATTTGATTTCACAATTAAGGAGGAAGGTGAATCCTCAAGGATGGGAGAATAAAGTAGTCATGTGTTAAACAAAAAAAGTGTTGTTGTTAACGAAAAGATTGTCAACCTTCAACAAAGATATCTTGATGTTGAACAAAGAAGGCATAATGGAGTTGAATATCCTAGAGCAGTAAAAGAGAGGTGACATTGATGATCATGTGAGCATTGATTGTGGAATGAATGGATAAGTCTCAAGTAGACATTGTAATTGAAGTCCATGCAAATATTGTGATTTAAAAATTTGTTGCTTGAGAATGTGTTAGAAATTGAAAAATGATATAATATTTGGGTGAAGAAGACGTTGAGAGCAAGTTGGTACAAGACCATTTTTGAGTTGGTCTTCATTGGATGGACCATAATGTACGAAAATTGATTACTTAAATTTTTAACAAGTCATGTTGATTGGGATCTTTGAATATCACCAACATAGATCCATCTTAAACTCAGATTTATCAAGCACCGAGAGGGATCAATTTTATTAAAGTGTAATGTTTTTTAATCATTTCATTTAATTCTTTTATATTAAATGATTACAAAATTACACCTAAAGAAATTTGATATTTCTTTGTGCTTGATAGATATGGGTTTAAGATGGATCTACATTAGTTTAATATTTTGTATCTTGTCATGTACATATGTACATACATATATATGTGTAATATGTAATGGTGGGCGTAATTTTTTTTTTTAATTGAGCCGACTTTATTTTTATTATTGTTATTTTATTTAATTGGGTCTATTTTATTTTTATTATTGTTATCTTTTAAAATGAGCCAACTTTATTTTTCTTAATGTTTAATGTAATGTTGTCCAATCTAACATAACGCTAACATGACAATATCTCCTCCACACTGGGTCGTAGAGCACCTCAATACTCTGGGTGCAATAACATGTCAACATTTTTCCCCTAGCTTTTAGAGAACAATCCTTAAAGATGTTTCCTACCTTCACGATGCTTTTAAGTGGAATCCACAATTAATAATTCAAATTGTGGAATTGAACATTGGGTTGATGTAAGGGTGGCATATGTACTTACAAACATTTGGTTGATGTAAAGGTGACATGTGTACTTGCATAAGAGTTGGACATTACTCCATTTTTCTTGATGACAATCATTCCTTTATTTGATGATGGACATCTATTTTTTAGTCCATATGGTGAGTTCACCTTTGGTTGATGTACAAAAATGTATCATAAGTAGGTGGACTACCTTAGAGTGCAATGATAGTAAGAGGATTGACCAACCTATTTTATGGATCCTAGAGAGGAAGAAATTCATTTTTCTACCTTATTTGAAGTTTTTTCCGATGAAATAAAATTACATTTTTTTCCAAGGAAAAAAATGTAATTATATTTCTTCGGATGTGAACAAAATTACATTATGCATATACACTTTCAAAGTGTATTCCTAATCTACTGTTGTGTCTGTATACTAATTGCTACTAATGTAGCTCAAAAAATCCTTGATAAGGTATTGTAGCACTATAGAGTCCATATGGACTTTACATATTATATGGCTTAAAACAAAAAGCTTCTTATATAGAGATGAGTATATTTTGTCTATTGTAGTCATTCCAAAAAAGGTTGATGTAGATATTCTTGCACGTGTTCATTATGTACTTTTGTTAGTTTCCATTGGCCCAAAGCCAAATCAACCCCCTCTTTCGACCTCCTGTCCACTTCCTTATTCCTTTCCATGTAGACATGTCAACAAGTAAGAGAATCAAAAGAGGTATGTAAGAATTTGTGTCTTCCACTATTGAGTGCCTCTAATCCAGTGAATGACATTCATGGAATCTCCAAAAACATTTAAAGAGTGACAATCATTTTCAATGGCGAAAGCAAAGAGGAGTTTAAGGCTGATTAGTTCTACATAATTGTTTGTTCCCATCCCCGCAAATGTTGTTTTGTGATGCTCCATAAAAAAAAAAACCAGGGTTTTGTTTTGCCAATAAATTCCTCCTGAAATTGTCTTTTCTTGACTCTTTCAACATAAGTGGAAAGATATGATAGTATGGCAATACTCTTGGTTGTTGTAATCTCTGGAACCGTTGACACTCCTTTAAAAATGAGGGAGTTTCGGGCTATCCAAACACCCCAGATTACCAATAGTGGTAAGGCTCTGGAACCCCTGTAATTTCTATTCGACCACCAGTCATGCCATGCTTGTTCCATAGAAGGACCAATCCAGCTGCAACAAAAATCCAAGAGTCTCGACACTTCACTCCATACTTCTTTGATGAATCGACACTCTAGAAAAATATGAGATGTTCATTCTCCTTTAGATTTATAGAGAGAACACCATCTTGGTCCATGATTATTTCTCTTATGTAGTATTTCCCAGGTCGACACCTTATTTGATAAGACATTCCACATGAATAATATTGTTTTGGTCTGACAATTCAGTTTCCAAATCTTTTTCCACCACCAGACTAGATCTTGTTGGTACAAGTCTAAATTTAATTTTATATAACCAACCTTGGGTGTGTAGATCCCTGAAGGAGTCGTATCCCAAATCATTTCATCCTCACAATCCCTGAGCCTGATCTGTGATCTTTTTAAATTTTTTATATACCTTTCCAACTCTGTAATTTCCTCCTCTTCTAAACCCAGCGAAATTATCGGCTTCCATCCTTGAGACCATATGGTAGTTAGTATCGGTTCTGCAAGTTTATTTAAAGTATCGAAACCACGGGTTCTCGAATGATTGATAAGTTGTTCAGAGAGAATGTGTTGTCCCTCACATCCCGACCAAGGATCTATGCCTAGCCTAAACCGTTGTCCATTCCCTATCTTCCATGCAAGACCATCCCCAATGACCGAAAAAGAGTTGATAATCGCCTTCCAAATCATCGAAGCATGTTTCAAATATTTTTGTGCATTCTTGATCCAAGTCTCCAAAGAAATTGGCTCTATATATTTTTGCACCACTACCCTAGTCCAAAGACTTTTAGAGTTTAAAATTTGCCAACCTCCTTTTGCCGCCAAAGATTTGGAAAAGGGAAAAAAAAATTTCAAACCCCATCCTCCAAAATCCTTGGGAACAACTATCCTTTCCCAGTGAACCCAAGGAGTCACGTATGATTCTTTCTTTCCACTCCAAAGAAATATGAAGGTGATTTTTCTTGTTGCTTCCAAAATTCCTTTTGGGATCCATGAGAGTGGCATCCAGTAAACTGGAATTGCTTCCAGTGTCGTCTTGACCAGAACAAGTTTGCTTTCATGTGAAAGCCACCTATGGTTCCAAGTATTTAGTATTTTATCCAATTTCTTTAGAAGACACTTCCAGTCTTCCTTTCTGTAGTCGTTTGCTTTTAAACAGAACCCCAAATATTTCAATCCATCGTCAAGCTTCTTTTCCTCAAAAGGAAAGAAGTGCCTAAAGACAAGTCGCTCTTCTTCAGTAAGTAAATTTTTTGTAAGGGATGATTTTCCTTCATTAATTTTCATGCCTGTGGCTTTGGAGAAAAGACTTAGAATATTTTTTAAAGTTTTTGCATCCCGTCTAGAGCCCATACTGAAAATTAGCACATCATCTACAAAGAGTAAATGTGTAAGTTTCATAGTTTGAGAAAATTTGATTCTGGAGAAGATTCCTAACATTTTTTCTTCCAGAATTGCTATGTTAAGTCCTTCAGCAACTAAGAGAAAAGGCAGTGGAGAGAGAGGGCAGCCCTGACTTAATTTTCCTTCTGAAGGAAAAAAATGTGAGGCAGTGCCATTAATAAGCACTGCAAAGGAAACTGTTGTGAGACATTTCATGACCTGCTTGATGAAGGGAACTGCAAATCCCAAGTGTGTTAACAATAAACAAATAAAAAGCCAACTTAATTGATCATAAGCTTTGGAGAGATCGATTTTTAGCACTGTACCCTTCAATTTTCTAGATTTCATATTGTGAAGTCTTTCTTCCAAGAAACCAAACTGCTCACTCGAAATTCTTTCTGAGAGTATTATTTTCAACATTCTTGCTATAACTTTTGATACAATTTTATAGACACGGTTACAAAGGGAAATTGGATGAAAATCATCAAAGGATATTGGATTGTCGGTTTTTGGAATTAAAGCTATGAAGGTAGAGTTTAAGCTTTGAGGGATTTGTCTTGTGACTCTGGTGTCCTTACCAACTTTAGTGAATCCTGTCCCAAGAGCTCATACAAAACCAGAAAGAATTCAATAGTCCAGCGATCTGGACCTGGGATTTTGTCTTTTTGAAAGTTGTGAAGGACATCTTTTAATTCTTCTTCTGTTACTTCTTCCATCAAAAATATATTATCCTCCTAATCAACAAATCTTGGAAAGAGTGGACCATTTGAACCACTTCTTCTATTGTTGCTTGATTCTCTGCTTTAAAGATCTCTTGAAAGTGCTTTTTCCCCAATCTTGACATTCCCTCAAAAGAGTTCTCAAGATTTCCTTCTTGATCTCTCAGATGCCAAATGGTATTGGCACACCTCATGACTTTAGCATATGCTTTGAAGAACTTTTTATTCTCATCTCCACTTGTCAGCCAAGTGGCTCTGCTTTTCAGTCTCCACGATTCTTCCTTTTCCTTGAGTAACTTGTTTCTCCTATATTCTAATCGAAGTAGTGAGATCTTGGACTCAGGAGTAGCATATCCCCCCCTTCTTCTTCATAGATCCTTTGTAGCTTAGGCTCAATTTATTTTAGGTATCCAATTCTCTTTAACAAGCTTAATGAAAGATTCATCCTTTAGCCAAGTCTTGTTAAATTTAAAAGGACTAGCTGGATTTTTTGGACCTTGTCTAAACTCAAAGAAGATTGGGTAATGGTCAGAGGTTCCCTCGCTGCCAATCCACTATTTCATTATCAACTTCTTTTCCAGAAAAGAGTCAGCTATCAAAAAATGATCCAACCTTTTTGCTACTCCGTCCTCTATCGCCCTGTTGTTTCTTCAGGTTGGTTTGAGCAAGGTGGGTTCGAGATCAATTAGTTTGCAATCAGAAATTTTTTGATCGAAGCATCCTGCCAAAGGATCAGCTCTTGCATGCATACCCCAAACTTTAGAAAGTCCCAAGGAAAAATTTAAATCTCCCCCTAAGATAACCAAGTGGTTTTTCATAAAATACATGTTGAAAGAGTGTCCCAGAAAGGGCTTTTATTCTGATAAGGACCATAGACATTAAGAATGTGGATATCTTCCCCTATCTCCAATATTGAAATATTTATGCCTAGCCCATATTCCATGCCCCAACTATTTGAGACTTGGATAGTTTGTGTGTTCCATCCTAGTGCCAAACCCCCATATCTTCCCATGGCGTCTAAAGTTTCAAACTCCCATCTAGGAAGTAGCAATTTCAGTCTATTTTTTACCTCCTCCCCTTCCCCCAAAGTCTCTTGTAACATCAAACCATCAGGGTGTTCGGAGCTAATCACCCTTTTTAACACTGGTCTTTTAAGGGGACCAACTAGACCCTTGCAGTTGAAAGACATGTACTTCATCCAGAACCCTTCCCCGAGGTCTGCACTACTCTAAGTGCTTGTTCAATCAACTGTTGTTTCCCCACCAAAAGGTCACTCCTGGCTTTGGTTTGTGCTTTGTGCTTTTGAAATCAGTGATTTCCTCCCTCGACCACCTATATCCAGCATCATTATCACTTCCTTGCCCAAACCTCCCGAGGAAGCAGGTTTCTTTTGGTATCTAAGAAAATAATGAGCAGACGAGTTTTTGGAGGACGACGAAGAGGAGTCATCCTCGATGTTGTAGATCCTCTTTGGGCTAGGAGAATCAACCGGTGAGAAATCAATCATAGAGGAAACCAGATGTCTAGGGGCGTTTTGTGTGGGACTTGTGGTGAGGGACATGTTTTGGAGAGCCTCCAACCACTCATTTCCATCTAAAGTTATATTTTTAATTAAAACAGTAATTGGAGGAGAGGGAGGTAAAGGATTACCCGAGACCATGTTCCTTGTGTTTTCCATCCCGGTCTTGATAATACTTAAAACCTTGAGCCCTTCTGCCACTTTGTTGGCCCTTTCTAGAGAGGATTCTTGCCTTTCCTGCAAAGAAGCGCCATGTTCAAGATCTTTAGACCGCATTAACTCCGCTAAGTCCTGGACTCCATCATTGGAAGCCATAGTATGGCTTCTCTCCTCCTCCTGTAATAATATTTTTCCCTTGTCGCTTTTGAATCCCTTTCCTCTGGTCCTTAAAGGCAAGTGACAGTTCATCACCAAGTGACCATATTGGTGGCATATTCGACATCTGAAAGGAACATTTTCATACTTCAAGCTCTGGGTATGGGTGTAGCTTCCCCATCTCAAATCGAATTCTTCTCCTAGCCCTTCTCTAACATTCAAACTGACTAATATCCTTGCCACTTTTCTATGTTTATTTTCTTCAAAGGTCATATCTACGTCTAAAAAATCCCCCAAAAAATTCCCTATCACTTTGAAATGTTCTAAAGACCAAAAATGTAAAGGCAAGGTCGGTAGACGGACCCATACCGATGTTTTGTCCAGTTTCTCTCTACTGGCATCAAAAAGGGGGTTCCGGGACTTTAACAATAGAGGTGAGTTGTTAACACTCCACAGTTTTCCAAGAACCCATTTTGCATAATCTAGTTATAGAAAGTTAAAAGAAAACCAATTCCTAGTTAGTCTTATGATCTCTAGAATGAAACCAAGATGCTCCTTCAAGGTGAAATGGGCCCATTCAATCATAGTTTTTAGGGAAAAATATCTTCCACTTTCTCTTCCTACATGAGTTTGGTTTGTCATTCATATAACTTGACTTAGACCCACATCTTCCCTGAGTACCAGGCTCCCAAGATTTCCTTTAGTTTTTAAGATTTTTATATTTTGTCTTTGTCCTTCATATGTCTTTCTCCTTAGATCACAAACCCCTTCGAAAAAATCTGCATCCCCCTAAGCAATTTTAGGAGGTCCTTCGATATCCTTAGTTCGATCGTAACCCCGATGTTCTTCTACGTCTAGGAAAGCCGAAATAAAACCTTTTGTGGAGGAAATCTTTGTAAAATCCTCATGTGCACCTAGGAGTCGTGAAAAGAAACCCTTCGCACTCCTCTGATCTACTTCTACCTCTTATGTTCCCTTCGAACCTGGACACTTCGTTGTGCTTTCAAAGCCTTCCTCACTGGAGCAGGGCGAAGAAATAAGAAAACCACCTTTTGTCTGGGAGATCCAATCGAAATTGATATCTTCTTAAGTGATAAAGGAGGGTAGTAAACCTCCTTATGTGAGCAACATCCCAGATGGAAAATGCTCCGAGAAAGCCCCGAAACTTCCCTCAAAAACCTCTTCACCCAAAGGATACTGAAAGAGTGGAGGTGAAAAAGACTTATCTGGTAATGGGGGATTTTCCTTGACCAAAATCAGGAGCTACTGAGACATTCTTCTTGTCTCCACCTTCTCATCTGCTCGATCCCCAAAACTTCCACTTGTCATCATCCACAACTCCTCATTGTCCAGCTGGTCACTCTAGGTGACCACGTGTTCAGACTTCTCCTCCATATCGGTCACCCGAAAGCTCCACTACCACCACACTATGTGCTCGTCAAAAACAATGACCGCAAAAGATCCCGCAAACAGACCACCCTCCTTTCCCTAACTAGAGACCGAAACCTAACTGCAGAGTACATCTCCCTTATTTTAAATTTCTCATAATGAATATGGAATTAAAGGATCCATGGAAGATGATATGTTTGCTATGACCTTTTCTTTTTTATGTGTCCAAGAGGAACTCAAGTTCTTTCATGGAATTTTATGAGATATTGTATATGAAGAAAATTACCTTAAGGGGGGAGTGCTTGAAATGAAAATCCATCTCCTTTATATGGTGTTTCTTCAAATTATGGATCTTTGAATGCTTAAGTGATGGAATGGATCTATATCTAGTGATGGCGTCTTTATGAAATGGTCGATAGGCTTATTCTAGTAAAGAGATGATCTTTTGGTGTCTACAATAAATTTACAAGGGATATTAGGTATAAAGAGTTTTAGAACCAAGGTTAATATTGAGGTGGCTTTATGTGGGGATTCATTATGGTTAATCTAGTACCCTCCATTATAAGTTATATTTCAGACCAAGTCAATTCGTGTATCACACTTGAGCCCACATTTTATGTGTGTAAGAATATAAATGCACATTCATTTGTATCAAGCAACACAAACAACACATAATATTATATAAGTGTTGAAATATTGTAACTACAAAGAGTATTCTATTTATTATTCATTAGATCAATCCTTTTTTGTGGATTGATCATGTTGGGCATTGCAATTGACCAAATCCCCTTTTGCAGATTAGTCAAACCCTAAACATATTATGCAAATTGAGAAGTCGACCCCCAGGCAATTTAAAGTGGTTTTAACCACTCAGAAGACAAGTTGGACCTGCCCAGTGAAGAGACACCTTTTCAGCACCTGCCAATTTGTATAAATAAAGGAATCCAGCACCTCATTTGTTCACTCACTCATTCGATCATCCAAAGCGCAAGTTTGGTAGCTGTAGTTGGAGAAGAAGGAAGAGAGAGAGGCACATTGCTCCATAGAGGATATTCTCTAGTGTTTGGTTTATTGTCTTGGCATTGTATTGGCTATCTATATTAAGGAAGTTTTTGTTGGCTTTTCTTCCCCATGAGGGTTTCCCAGGATAAATGTTATGTATCTTGTGATTGTGTTTCTCTCAGTGATCCTATCTATGCTATGGTTATCTAGTAAATTGAAAATAAACCTAATAATAGCTTAAACCTTAACATGGTATCAAAGCTAAGTTGAAGAGAGCATCTTTCACTGGATAAAGAAAAACATCACGGTTGTCGTACAAGAAAATTAGGGCTTTTATTGAAGAGGAATTTCAACCCAAAAATCATCTAGAAAAGTGCACCCTAGCCTAGGGAACTCATTGGCACCTTCACCACACCTTTTCAATGGATAGAACTCCTGGAAAGTGAAACCCTAGTTTTCATCGATACCAGAAGTACCAGTACAGAATTTCGTTGGTCAAGTTTGAAGGGGAAAAAATTGGATTTTCTGAAATCCAACTGCACCATGCTACTTGCCTCAGCCAAGCGCACCTCCTAGTAAGTTCAAAATTAAATTCTGAGCATTTTCAATTTTTGGTCATTTTCCTAGCTCCAGGTAAAGATGTCTGCAATCACTAAGCTTGTTGACAAGCTAGAAGGTGTGGAAAAATTTTGTGCCTGGAAGTATAGGATTGCACTCATTCTTGAAGAGAATGACCTAGCAAGATTCATTAAAGAAGATGTACCAGAACCTGTCAATGTCGCACCAAAAGGACACAGTTAGGGCCAAAAGAATCATTGCAGATTCTATTAAAGATCACTTGATTCCTCAAGTGGCTTCAAAGAAGACTCCAAAAGAAATGTTTGATGCCCTAACCAGATTATATGAAGGAAAGAACATCAATCGGAAGATGAATCTAAGAACTCAACTCAAAAGTACAAGGATG
>ML795102.1:107253-176148 GCA_009831015.1 Picea engelmannii
AAATAAGATTTGCATTTGGCTTGTTTAGCTTAACTAGAAGGAAATTCAAGTTAATCCCAACACTATATAGCAGCTACATTAAAGTAAAATCATGGTATTTATAAACTATGTGTTATCAGGGAGCAATAAGGCTTTCTCCATCGCTTGTGAGTTTATGTCGAATTCTTTTAAGCAAGGACTAAGTTGTCATGCAGCCCTTGTTTTTATAGAGGTGGTACTCCTTTTTGAATTCTTTAAAGATTTATCTTTGAGGATCTTGGGACAACAATATTAACATGGGAGAGTGCTAAAAAACAAACTCCAAATCTCTATCATTCAAATAAATAGAAATACTTAAAAGAATATGCATGCATCAAGAATTCCTGAGAAATGGACTAGGAACCCTCACTCATAAAACAAGAGAAATAGTTGCAAAGCAACTAGTCCTTGCCTTAGGATTATGTTCACATTCACTCAGTCAGTCCCTACCTTAGGATTATGTTCACATTCACTCAAGTTTGGTTTAATATTACTTTAAGTTCCACCAAAAGATCAATTTCAATTGTCTCACTAGTTTTAAATTTGAAATTTGTTCAACCATTCAAACCACCCCCAACCCCACACCAACAAATGAACCTAATTAAATTTAGATTTGGAGCCACCTCGACACCAATAGATGAATTTAGATTTGGAATTGTTCATCCATTCAAGCCAACACCACACTAATGGATTAACCTAATTCTAACATTTATTTCTATTTTTAAATCTTTTTCAATCATAGAAATGGGTATTTAACCTATAAGAATTTTAAAATCTGTGTAAAAAAATTCAAAAAAACTATGAAAAATATGAAAAGTAAGTTATTGAATGATATTGTACGTCATTGTTGTTTTGAACCCTGGTATATATACGAAATCATGGAGATCCATATTTTATCCCTCTTTATACAAATATTATGTTGGTATTGAATGTTGTCCAATGTTATTGTAAATGCCATGAAAAGTAAGTTATTGAATGGTATTGTATGTCGTTGTTTCGAACCCTAGTATATATACAAAATCATGGAAATCCATATTCTACCCCTCTACACAAATATCATAATTTCAAACACTTTTTAATCGAAAGTAAGTTGTTAAATGTTGTCAAATTTTGTTGTAAATGCCTTTGTTGTTCAAAACAATCACCTCTCTTTGTACATATGTCAAAATTCTTTGTATAAATGTCAAAATTTTAAATAACTTTTAATATAAACAAGGGTTGCAGGGCAGCTTAGTCCCTGCCAAGTAAATTTGGAAATGGAGTGTACCTAGATGGGATCATTGAACTAGTTAGAGTGTCCCAACAATTGTCAATTTACTATAAAACCATTGTCAATTTGCTATAATTATTATTTGTTTTTATTAAAAGAAAAAAAAAATCAATATTAAAAGGGAAATATATATATATATATATATATATATATATATATATATATAAGTTATCGATATCATTTTGTTTTTCATCTTTAACTATATTTTTAGTAATTTATTTTCATTTAAAAAGAAATTCAAAATTACTATTAAAAAGAAATTGCACATATGTCATCATACATAATTATATGTATATCATTTTGTATTAATCTAGTAAGAGTACAATTTGTATTAATGATAAGATAAAAGCATAAATGCAATAATAATGAAATAAATGGATAGTAATAATGAGAGAACACATGGCATTTTTAATTTTTTTCTTAATTTTTTATATAAAATGTACTAGGTACTTATAACCAAGTTTATTGAAATACAATAATAATGAAATAAATGGATAGTAATGATGAGAGAACACATACATAGATTCATTAAAAAAAACCTAGAGATGGTGGCAGCCTCCTCTGCAGCTCCGCGCGCCTCTTCGCGTGAGCTCGGCCCTCACCAGAGCTCGCCCCCCAGACGTCCCTCTGTTCGACGCCCGGGCGACCCCTCCAGCTCCCCGTCTGGAGCTCCTCCCTCCTCTGCTCAGCCACATCCTCCGGAAGCAGCGACAGGTGCATCCTCAGTTGCCCCGGTTATTCTAGCTCTGCCCTCCTTCAAGGACGCGGTCCAAGGCCGCCCCTCTGGCTTTTTTCCTGTGGTTCGTGAAGCTCTGGATCCAGTGATCCCTGTTCCTCAGGAAGCGGCGGACCGCGAGGTTTTTTTTAGATCTAATGCTTTGTTTTGCAGGTTTAACGGCTACTGGCCTCGCCTGGCGGATCTGCATTCTTGGATTACTACAGAATGGACTCCCCTCCTCGACTACGAAGCTCACGTTCGCCCCTGTGTTAAAGGTTTCTTCGTAGTTATTTTTGCCTCCGCTAAGGATAGAGATTTGATCTTCAGTTCTGGGCCCTGGTTCTGGGGCAGGTCGGGTCTATCTCTGCAGCTCTGGACCCCTTCTTTCGACCCCTCCTCAGCTTCCATCCCTACGGCCCCCGTGTGGGTAAGGCTCCCTGGTCTGCCTATTCATTTCTGGGGGGATTCTTCTCTTAGCCATATTGGAAACGCTCTTGGCAAGTTTCATAGCAACAGTTCGGAAACCAAATGTGGCTTCACTACCTATGCTCGGATCTGTGTAGAGATGGATTTCAGTAAAGGATTCCCAGCGCAAATCACTCTTCAAGGGAAGAATTATTCTTGGATGCAGAAACTAGACTACGAGAATCTACAGTTTAGGTGCAAAAATTGTTTTGAAACAGGGCACTTAGCCATAAAATGTCAGAAGCTCCCTGAGAAAAATAAAAACCCCAAGAATCAACGCAAAGCTACATGGTGGGTCGGAGCTCTTCTTGAGCATCAAAGCATAGAACCGACTAATGATACCTCAAGCGAGGAAGATTCAGAGATTGTTCCACAGAAAACGGAACAAGTCTCCTCTGTTCAAGAGCCACAGCCTCCTTCCCCTAAAGAGCCCAAGAGGAATGCCCAGGCAGAAATCATAATGCCAGGCATTTCTCAGCCCGAACTCCAGGTCTCAAGATGGGCCGACTTAGAAGATGAAGAAATCCCTGACTCAACTGATGAAGAAGGCCCTCCACGTTCGAAGGAAAGCCACTCTCTTCAAAGCAAAGAATGGCAGACCGTCCCAAAAAGGAAAAAACAAAAAAACTTTCAAGTCAGAAAGGATGTAATGACCCGCAGTCGAACCGGGTCACTGGAATAACGTTGAAACACAGTGTTGGAACATAAGCTGAAACAGTGTTGGAGCATATGTTGAAACACCACTGTAATTGTTGAAACAGTGTTGAGTCATATGTTGAAACAATGCTGAGACATATTCTGAAACAGTGACTGGAGTCTCGGCATTTAACTTTATACCAGATCTTTTTGAAGGCGTACAGGATCTAGTTCAGTTCAAAAGTCTATAGCTATAGAAGTAGAATGGATCAGAAAGACAGGCCCAAAGATAGTCATTTTGTAATTGATTATGTGGCTAGACCACCCCATTAATATATTCTATAACCGTTTCTGTTAAAAAAATAATAATAATGAGAGAACACATGGCATTTTTACATTTTTTCTTAATTTTTTATATAAAAGGTACTAGTTACTTATAACCAAGTTTATTGGTTATGTAATTAATTTCAAATATTGAAATAAGTGAAGGCAGCAATAAGACTTGGAATATATCAACCAATGAGAAATGAGAAAAACAAATATTTTTATTATATCAAAAAATATATATTTGTTTTATTAAGTTAAACATTACACTACACACATAAATTTAAAATACAAGGCAAATTAATGTCAAATCAATAACAAACTCATTGTTATATTCCCTTCACAAGGACTAATAACTAGAACAAAGAGTATAAGTTATTTCAATTTTTTATTTTATTTTAATTTGTTACTATTTTTTTCAAAGTAAATGTTAAAGGTATTTAATCCAATCAAATATTCTAACTAATCAAAAAAACATTTTTAATTTCAAAATTTTAAAAAAATAAAATAAACAATACATAAATACCTATAAGTGTTTTAAAAAGTCAACTCATGAACTCTAGGGACTAATAATAAAAGAATATGAAATCTAAAACATAGGGATCTAGTTTTGGTTTTCCCATTGGTTTTGTTTACTAAAGATATCATTAGCTATCCAACTTTCCTTTATTATGCCATTATACACAGTCTAATTCATTCAATTATTATTTAATGCAACCAGTTTAATTCATTCAAATATTATATACTATGTACTATAGCTAGACATAAAATATTCAACATTTTTGAAACCCTTAAAATATCATCCATAGAGGCACTGTAAGAATGCTACCTAACCAATGATATGTGTTGAACGGTAAAAACATTATACATGTATTCATAACAAGGCTTCTTCTAACTGTCAAATATGGATAGCATTATTCTTACATGACACTAGAATCCTACCATTATCTTAGATTGTTCACGCTATTAAGGCAACCCATGCATGGGAGAAAAATATCTACAATTAAAATATGGTTAAAATTAATTAATCTGGGAGATTACCCTAGCCCAACCAAGGATAAATGCATAAACATTGTGTAATCTCTCCCGGATATATATAATTGGCACAAAATAACTAAACCAAGGATAAATGCATAAACATTGTGTAATCTCTCATGGATATATATAATTGGCACAAAATAACTAAAGAATATCATGTTAGTATGCTCTTCAAGGTCTCACATTTCGCACTAGGCTACAACACACAATTCAGGTTTATCTCAATTTACTGTTGTGATGAAAATCTATGAGACATGAGCTATGGGTCACATTATTATTCCCATGGAATAATTAAAAAACCTCCCCATGCAACAACTTATAGTTGTATGATGTATGCCAATAAATATTCTTCTTATTATCCCATACACAATTTTTTTTCTGCCCTATCAATTTTAGTTACAAAACAAAAAGCATGTGATACAATAGCCTAGGCACAAATTAGAATCAATTGGTTAAATGATAATCAAACCAATACTCAAGCTTCACAATTATGAGGTTACCAGTATAGTTCAACAAACTAAGCCAAAATCTAGAGAGTAAAGTAGACAAAATATGTGAAAGTATAGCGTTTGGGACTTGTTTTACATACGAAAATCTAATAATAAGTGAAATGAAAACATTGTAAAATAATGAAAGTCATGAGAATAAGGATTGTTCAATACCTCTATCAAAATTCAATCCAATGTTGGATAGTGGAGGCATGTTGGACTATTTCTAATCAGAGTCATCCCTTAAAGCCGCTGATTTCCTTAACCAGACATGTCAGAAAATTTAAGATTTAAAAAAAAAAAAAAAAAAAATAGAAACATGCAATGGCAGTGAACAAAATTATGGTTCCTCAATTTCAATACCAACAAGCCTCTTCAGATGTTCTTTTAGCATGCTTAGAATCATAATCTTTGATCTTATTTCTAGCCATTTTCAGTTATGATTTCTCTGTAATTCAAAATGAAATCCATGACAGGCCATGCTTTCATCCAAAATCCAGATGAGGAAACAATTCTCTAAACAAACCTAAGAAATGAAAAGCTAAGTGCAATATGATTCTTACAAAAAAGAAATTTTCCAACCATCGATTAATGTGAGAGATGCACCGACCTACTAGTGAAACTGTGTAGCTACACGAACCTAAAAATAGCATCACTTATCAAGTGTAACGTTGAAGGTTACACGTGTAATTCATGTGATTAATTAAGACTACCAAGGTTGTATCTAAGTATTGGTATTGAATATTTAGTTTTTTGTTATTAATTTTTAAATGAATTAGAAGTTTCTAAGGTAACATGCATAGGAAACACCTTTAAAAACATGTGGCACAGTGCATGCGTTCATTTTGGAATCCACTAGTATTGCCTAAGCTTGTTGGTGAAAGCTATTAATCCAACCTGATGAAGAGTTTTTGGAAGTCGAGTTATGATGCATAAGAGTGACTGCAAGCCTAAGTTATGGGAAGTCGAGTTAGGAATAGACTTGAATGAGAAGGAGAGTTTGTTGGACTTATATTCCCACCGAAACCTTGAGGTCCTCTATTAGCAAATCAAGTTTCTGCTATTGTTGGATTGAATTATATTTTATAGGGAATTTGTAACAAGAAAGAGTATTTCCAAGTTTACAAAGCCCCGAGCATTGTTAATATGAAAATGATGAATGTGCAATCTTGGTAGTGTTTTCATGGAAATTATAAATCTCCTAAGATATTTATTTGGGTTTTGAACTGGAATTTTCCTCTTTATCTTCTAAGTAAAATCCATCTTTATTTTCCTCTTTATTTTCCATTTTCCTCTTTATTTTCCTCTTTATCTTCTAAGTGAATTGTTCCAAACACACAAATTTAATGTAGTTCAAGAATTTCATTTATTGAGTGATTTTAAATTTCATTGCAGCAACAACAATTCAAATAGAGGAATGGAAATTTCCATGCACAGTTTAATGCATTGGAATTCTTTCGGTCTTATAACATATTCTCTTTCCTTGGTCATGACACGATCCAATGTGTAGAAGCTCAATGTATGTTTGTGCATTAGCAAGGACCCTAGAAGCCTTATTTCAAACATTACCAAGGACCCTATAAGCCTTATTTCAAGCATTACCAAGGAGTCTCCAGTGTGGATACCTAACCTATTATTCTCCACTCCAAAGATTTGGAGAAATGTCTTTCTTTGTTGTCTTATAACATCTTACTTGCTAATATCATGTGAATAAAAAAACGTTGTATGCACTATCAACTCATGCTTGCATATATTTATTCATAAATGTATATTGATTACAATTTATTTGTTTTTGAAATATTTTATGAAGGAGTCCATTATGGGTAGCTTTCAAATCAAGGAAACAGTAAGAAATATGCTATGAGAGAAATACTTGAATTATATCTATGAATGCAATGGAACAGGTGCTATGTGAAGAGACTAGTCAACCAAATTCCTTTCGATTGAAGTTAAGCATGTACCTCAACTAGAATGCAGGGACCAGTTAGCCAAATTGTCATTTTTTATTGTTTGGAAACAATGGTAGGCCTGATGTAATTATTCCCGCAGAAGTAAACTAAATCCTCCATAATAAAGTTAAGCATGTACCTTAGTTAGAATGAGGGGATGAGTCAACCAAATTGTTGAGAATTTGTGATTGTTTGGAAACAATGGTAGGCCTGATGTAATTATTCATGCATAAGTAGAGTAAATCCTCCAAAATAATGTAATACTTTTGCCTGAACCTGTCGGAGTAGACTAAATCCTCTAAGGACTTCACATTTGCTTGTAGTAGTGAGAATACAGAATAAATAATGCAACTTATCAGGTTTAAATGCAAGTACCACCTTAGAAATGTTGAAATTTTGGTATGCTCGTTTAACCATAGACCATGTCACATCATTGTCGCCCAACCATAGGCATTCACATATGCCACCCCTGAGCACACTAACCTTTACTGAGAATAATTCTGGAAAGCCTACTCCAGAACCAACAGATAAACCCTAGTTGCTAACTACAACAACAACTCAAGACAAGTAGAATGCTCCTTTTCCAAGGGTAGCGCACAAGAGAGAGGGTATCTATATCCACAAAACAAGTACCATACACAATTGCAACAACTGCAGCTGCACCACTCTCTCTCTCTCTCTCAAACTTGTGCCATACTCAGCAAGAATATCACCAGGAATATCACCAAGAAAATCACCAAGAAAGAGACCCAGACCAAGAGATGACTATGCGCCCTTATTCCTCCTTGCAAATACAATTGTAGCTCTCCACAATACTTGCGCACTAACTGGGTGTACAAATGAGTTAAAATGTCCTCTATTTATATTAATCTGTCCAATGACTTTTTTGGCTGGGCTGACCTGACTTTTTGGTAATTATATTTTATGTTTATCTTTTTCCTGTGGAGCCGACTTATATTTCTGGAAGATAATATTCTAATATTATTTATTCTGCTAGGCCAACTTGTCTTCTAGGGTTTCCACACATATGTTTAATGGTTCACTTGCTTTCGGAATATTTTATTCTAAGTCATAGGTTACACGTGGAGGTTAATACCTCTTGCAGCTACCAAAACATCAACACTCCCTCTTAGCTAGGGATGTATTAGGTAAGATGTTCTTCATGTAGTGGTCTCAAACACATCCATCCATCTCACATGGCATGGGAAAGACTCACATGGTCTTTCAGACCAGTCTACAAGTAGCATCGCCATAGCCACACAGACTATCATATGATCAAACATATCATGTAACAAGTATCATCATCATAGTCGCACATTAGTCATCTAGCTGGAAAACACCTCCAACACTATTGGTTGGCCCTCCAGCTAGTAACCTTCAATGCTACTGATCGACACTCTAACTGGGAATCGTTTCAGACACTATAGGCCGAAATCTAGTTCATATAGAACTAGTAACTCATCAGCTTACAGAGAATCTGAATCAAAAATTTTAACATTCCCTCTTAACGAGGAAGGTATTCCTCTTGGAACGATCGTCATCACTACTTATGTGCTTATGCACACGTCGTTGATTGTCCTATTGTCAATCATGGATCTATATGTCATAAAAAAAATTGCACTTTCACTAGAGTAGCGTACCAACCTTCGTTGGAGTAGCATATCAACCTATGTTGGGGTAATATACCAACATGTGTTGGAGTAGCATACCAACCTATGCTAGGGTAGCATACTAGCCTATGTTGGAGTACCAACCTACACTGGGGTAGCATACCAACCTGCGTTGGAGTACCAACATGCGATGGGGTAGCATACCAACCTGCATAAGGGTAGCATACTAGTCTGTGTTAGAGTACCAACCTGCACTAGAGTAGCTCCCACTTTTGGGGATCTCATCACTTCCCTCTACTGGGGAACACATAACTTCTCACTACTGGAGAAAAAACATTTGGACCACTCAAATCTTGTCTCTGATAGAGGCTTGGTCGACATAGCTGCTACCTATTCGTTGGTAGCAATATACAGGAGCAAGTGTCTTGTCATATTCTTCTCCCTCTTGTTGGGAGAAACTTTTGGACACAAATCAAGCTTTGTACATCTCTAGTTTATTTATCTGCAGCGTGCTTGATCTTGTAGATCAACTTGGAAGTCACCACTTACCTCCCTTATAGTCTCAGAACCAAGGAAAAGATATGTATCCCAGTCCTTCTGACTAGCTTCATCCTCGGTCACTATAGCAAAGTTTATTGAAGCAAGGGAATCTTCCCATAAGATCTCATATCTCCTCAAAGCCTCTAAAGCTTTGATATAGCCTTCTCAACCCATGCCATCTATCTATCTATTCTGGAAGACGTCTCCATTCTCCCTCTGAAGCTTGACTCCCTTTAAGTCTGTATAATCTTTGGAGCCATTTGCTCCTCATGATATGGCTCATCAATGTTGCATCCTACAAAGTTTCATGGGACCACACTGTTGATATTATGGTAGCTACAAGAGGTATTTACCTCCACGTGTAAACCTGATGAGAATAGAATACTCCAAGAAGCAAGAACAAACCCTAATGAGTTGGCTAATAACCCTAGAAGACATGTCGGCTCAAGTGGATAACTTGTATTAGGTTATTAGCCTCCAAGAAAAGAAGTCGGCCAGAAGAAATAATATATATTGAACAGACAGATACCCAGAATGAGAAGTCATCCCAGGCAGATAGCCAGAATTACTATAAATATAGGAGGCCAGTCTTCATTCTGGCAGGCAGTCTCAGAATTGCAGAGCAGCACTTGTGCACACTGTAGTGCCCAGTTTTGTGCGCGGGTTTGGAGGAGAGCTACCATTGCAGTTGTTGCAGCTAGCAGATCACGTTTGGCTTGGACTATCTCTTGGTTAGGGTTTGGACTATCTGATTAGCTCTTGTTGGTGCGCTATCCTTGGGGAAAGGAGTGCTACCCTTTGTTTGGCTATCTAGCCTAGGTTTTGCTTCCAGAGTGATTCTTTGTCAAGGTTAAGGTGCTCGGAGGGTGGCTTCGGCCTATGGTTGGGTGACAATAGCGATATTGTCAATGGTAAAATGAGCACATCCATTATATTCTAACACACACTAGTATCTTCTTGGTTACTGCAACGATTTTGGGTAGGCCCTTTTGGCTCTACTAACTCTTCCTGATGATCTAAAGAGCGATCAACTGCACTAGAGGGATTTGTTCGGCCATCTTTGGAGACTTCTGCTCCTTACAATCAATCTCCATATGAGATATTATGTATCTTGCAAAAGTACCCTTCTTCATCTTCTTCTTCTTTGGTACACGGATGTATACGGTCATGTATAGAACTTCGTATCTAGATAGTTTGATCCATGTCTCAAACTAGAGACCATCTAATATGTTGTCTCTTGCAACCGTCACTATATCTTCACTCAGAGTTATCACATGTGCCCTTCCCGGAACAAGGACAACAAAGGGAAAAACAGTAGACAAGAATAATACTCTTGTAATAATAAAAACAAGAACAAGAACAATAAGCACAGTAGCTCCTTCTCAGAGCTATTGCTTGTGACCTGCCTGGAACAAGAACCAAAATAAAAATACAATAATAAGAAATAGGAACAACACTCCTCTAGTGTTGTGATCAATCATTCATCCATGGTAACCTGGAAGCAAAACAAGAAGTATCTCCTGGAACCTGGTGTCTTATCTTCAAGAACGAGTGTTCTTGATTTTCTTCCGAGTCTTCTTTAATCAAGATGACAAGTATTCTCTTCAACCTGTCCCTTGTACTTAATACAATATGTTTTCTAGATAGAAATCTGAGTTGGAGAATATAGTGCAAATAAACTCTAAGGTCTCAACATCAATCAATCTAATACTTTGACTAAAGTTAGTTTCTAACTTTAACTTTTAACAAAGGTTAATATGATAATCATAACTTCAATAGATCAAAATACAACTAGATGTTCATAAGGTCACAATAACTCCATAATATCTAGAGGCATATGAAAACAATCAAACCTGGAGTGTGTTGTTCCTCTGAATGTGTTGGATCTGAGATCCCTTTGGATCTACATTTTTTTATTGGACTAGAGATCCCTTCTCATGAAATCACACTCAAAATAGTGATATAGTTTAAACATATATAATTACATACCTTTGGCAACAACGACAGACATTAGCACCATCTGGCAGTAGCGACAAGCAATGACGAACCCTAAAACTTCAAAGTGCTCCAACTTGCAATCTAAAGGTAACTAGAGATGCATTAGGGTAAGGCACACTAGAACAACCAAAGATTGGGCCCATCGTTTCACATAAACTTTATTGCAACTCATACTGCAATTGGTGTTGGCATTAAACTCGGTGCTGCAACTGGTACTGCAACTGGTGCCGCAACTGGTGCTGCAACTAGAACTGCAACTAGTTCTACAACTAGCACAAAGGAACTGGCACTGCAAACCTAGGGTTTTTATGAGGAAATCCTAATATCTCAACTTTAGAAATTTATAAATTTGATATGAGGAAGAGATGTGTCGTACTTAGGCGACCTTCTTAGTGAGTTCAGTAAGTGCTCAACGAGCTTGGAAATGGGGGAAACTGAGGATCTTCCTTCCAGCAGTTAGACTATTATGACGAAAACCAATTTTGATACCATGTTGAAATTTTGGTATGCTCGTTTAACCATAGACAATGTCACATCATTGTCACCCAACCATAGGCATTCACATATGCCACCCCCGATCACACTAACCTTTACTTAGAATAATTCTCGCAAGCCTACTCCATAACCAACCGATAAACCCTAGTTTCTAACTGCAGCAACAACTCAAGACAAGTAGAGTGTTCCTTCTCCAAGGGTAGCACACAAGAGAGAGAGTCTTTATATACATAGAAAAAGTACCATACACAACTGCAGTAACTACATTTGCACTACTCTCTCTCTCAAACTTGTGCCATACTTAGCAAGAATATCACCAATAATATCACGAAGAATATCACCAATAATATCACCAAGAAAATCACCAAGAAAGAGACCAAGACCAAGAGATGACCATGCGTCGTTATTCCTCCTTGTAGTTGCAGTTGTTGTTGCAAATCTCCACAAGAATTATGCACTAACTGGGTGTACAAATGAGCTAAAACGTCCTCTGTTTATATTAATCTGTCCAGTGACTTTTCTGGCTAGGTCGACCTGACTTTCTGGTAATTGTATTTTTTGTTGATCTTTTTCCTATGGAGCCGACTTATATTTTGGAAGATAATATTCTAATATTATTTAATCTGCTAGGTCGACTTGTCTTCTAAGGTTTCCACACATCTATTTAATGGTTCACTTGCTTCTGGAATATTCTATTCTAAGTCATAGGTTACATGTGGAGGTTAATACCTCCCGCAGGTACCAAAACATTAGCAAGAAATAGGCCAACCTAAATACTCTCCAACTTCAACTACCATATTTGATTATATGCTTCATTGATTATGCAGAACGATAGAAAATTTGTCGCTAACGACTTCAACACTCCATTCTCCATCCACCAAGTGAAAAACTACTAAAGAAACAATATTTTCTTCCATGATCACGTATGTCCAATTCCTATCCTCCAAACAATCTGTGATATCCAAAACTTTCTCCATGTCTATCCAAGAATAAGGCCATGTGCTCCCATCCTTAGTACAATTTGTAGTATTTGAAACATTTCTAACATTTTTGGACCCAAGTTTTCTTTTGTAAGTAAATATTTTATTGCCTTAAAATATTTTCATTACATGTAGCCAAACAATTCCCCCTATTCTACCATACATATGGAAACCAGAACAGGTGGGTTGTTCTGAGGTTTGTGAAAACAGTGAACTGTAAACAGTGAACATAACCATCCTAGAGCTATATTTGTGTAAGTCTTGAGCAAAGAAAATGAAATAGAAAATCAAAGCCGAGTCAAACTGTTGGAAAACCCATGGATCCATTGTTGTCGGGTAAAGGAGACCGAGAAGGAATAAAGACAAAAGGATGGCAGCAGGTTGGACAACTTTGCTTATCTGTCTCGCCTGAGAGAGAGTCAAACAACATGTCCAGTCGTTGACTAAGGATGTCCTTATGGTAGATTTGTTCCGCCATGTTCCCTCGCGTGTCCAAAATCAACTCGAGTTTCTCCTATGAGAGATGACATGTGTTGGAGATGCCTGATGCCAAAGTTGTAGCTAAAGGTGGTCGACTGGGTGAGTGGGTATCCTTGAACTACTCAGTCTATGGAAGTTCTTCTTTGACGATGCAAGTTCCCATTACTGCGGCAGGGTCAAAGGTAGGTATGATCGAGCCAAAATTTTGGGGTGGCACAAGAATATCAAAAGTTGAGATGAGATGGGAAGCAAGGGAGCTTGTGGCAGAACTGGAGGGTGCTCTTCCTCAATGAAAGTTCTGGGAGGATCCGCATCATTCTGGCTGTGAGAAGTGGAAGGAGAGAACGAACCAGAAGTGCCTCCAAGGTTGGTGATATAAAGGTTGAACACCATGGAAGAAGAGGAGGATCCAAGCCTACATTTCCTGGCTACCAAGCTATAGTATGCAGGCCCGCACTTGGGCTTCCCTTGCTCTCTGGGCATGGAGGAGGGAGGAACAAAAAGGAAAACTAGAAGCAAACAATGGAGTCCAAGGGAGGGAGAACCAGAGTGGTGACTAGGATTCAAAGGAAGAACCAAAACAAAATGACTAAATCCATCACTTACTTGCCAGATTATAACTGAAATGCCAGGGAGAAAAGCCGAGTTGACCGCACGTTCCTCGTACCATTTCAGGATTGGCACTATGGCGACATTAAGTGCGCCATGAAACCTTCCATCCACAGGTTGTCTTTCTGTCTCGTCCCATAAATGTTCATTACACTGAATGGTCTTGGGGGGGAAATGACAACCGAGGTTTTTAAACACACTGGTTTCATGGCCCCCAACTAGCACCCCATCCAAGGGTGGGCAATCTTTGAGTGCAATTTTTTAGCATTGCAGCAGGAGTGGAGGTGTTGGGGTCTCATGACCATCCATGAGAATGTCCTCTTCGCAAGAGGTGACTCCCTCATTTGCTAGTTTGTCATCTAATATGTTCGCTTCTAATTGCACATGAGAGGAAATGAGTGTGAGAGAAGGATGAAGAAGGCTACGCAACATGTCAAGTAGACCATGGATCCTCTAGCTTGGGGAGACTTTCGTAGGGTCCCACCCATTGATGATCTCGGTTACTAGCTAGATGATCACTTTGTAGTCACCCTCAATGATTAATTGAGTCATGCGTTGATGGATGGCCAATTGGATTCCTTTGATGAGTCCTCAGGCTTCCACAGAGTTTTTGGTATCATGGCCCAAGTATCATGATAGGAGGAAGATGATATTCCTTATGCAATCCCTGAGAGCTATACGAAAACCAGTCAGACTAGGGTTACCTTTCAAGGCTCCATAGAAGTTGAGTTTGATGAATCCTGGAGAGGGGAAAGGCCAATGGGAAGGGCTGGGGGAAGAGGGGTGAAGGAGTTGGGAAATAGAGGTGGGAGTGTTGGAAAGATTAAGCTTCCATTGTAGGAGGATGGTTTTCTCTTGTGGGTTGCAAAAGATATCTTCCAAAGACCATTAATGAATCTGTATTGTCTCTTGTATATTACCAAAAATGTGTAACCAGAGGTCAGAAGTTGTGGATATTTGGGATCGGAAGATGCATGTGTTTCTTTCTTTCCAGACCTACCAAACAATGAAACCCGGTAACAACTGCCAGATTATGTTCAGGATTGGATTTTGATAGACATTTGTACCCCAGCTTTCGATGGTGTGAACAATGTTGGCTTTGTCTCTATGATATTTCCTTATAATCTGAGAGGCTTGATCCCAAATCTCCCCATGCCTCGTAATCTAAGAGGCTTGATCCCAGATCTCCCCATGCCTCATAATCTAAGAGGCTTGATCCCATATCTCCCCACTCCTCATAATTTGAGAGGCTTGATCCCAGATCTCTCCATTGATGGGACATTGATTAAAATATGCTCCATCTTTCCTCCTGTTGCTGACAAAGATGACAAATTGAAGGTCCTATGAACCCTCTTTTCCTAAGATTATCCCAAGTGAGGATTCAATTTTGTGCCATCAGCCAGAGAAAGGTTGAGACTTTTGGCCATAATTTCGATTGCCAAATGATATGCCAAATGTGATCTTTTGGGAGAGTGTGAAAATTCTCATGCATATGGTAGGCTTCTTTAATTGTGAATATTCTTGTTGGTGAGTATCCCCAATGTAAAATGTCGGAGCCATATCTTATACGGATCTTCCTATGGGAAGCGATGTTGCACCAAGGTTGCAAGTTAGAGTGTTCTAGGAGATTGAGGTCTTGTGGAAGGGTTTTCCAAGTCCACCAAGGGGGGTGGTGAGATACATCTAACGAAAGATCCACAACCTTGAGAGGGTCCAGTTGTTGCATGTGGTTGTGAAATTGTTGTAGGTTATCTAGGGAGTGTAATGGAGGTAGTTGTTGCCAAGAGTCCTTCCAAAACATAGTTGTTTGGCCATCACATATTTCACAAAAAACATGCTTTTGAATGGGATGTCGATTACACCAAGCAGAATTCTAGATGTTGGATCCTTGTATTTGATCATTGAATCTTATTAGTTGCTCCTCGTTGATATGTGGAGCATAATTCTATTTCTAGAGCTTCTCCCATAGCTCAGTTGGATACTTGAGTGACTGCCACCAGAGTTTGGCCCCCATAATATTGTTTAGCTTACCGAGATCCCTGAGCCCAAGTCCTCCATGGGATTTCGGCTTACAGACTTTATCCCAATCAACAAGGGCCTGTTTTTTACCTGGATCATGACCATGCCAGAGGAAGTTCCGTTGTAAATTCCAAATTGATTTGATGAATGATTGAGGGGTTGCTAAGGCTGAGAAGAGGTAGACAGGGAGGGCTTGGAGAACATATTTAAGCAAGACAAGTCTAGCAGCTAGATTGAGAGAACAAAAGGTCCAGTTACTTAGATGATTGGATATGGAGAGTAGAAGGCTATCCCAAGAAATGTTAAGAGTTGCAACATCAGATAGGGGAATTCGAAGATAATTCGACGGAAGGGAACTCCTGGGGATGCCCATCAATTGAGAAATGTGTGCTTGGACAACTGGTGGAGTATTAAAGAAGAAGAGTTGGGACTTGTCAAAATTAAAGGAGGTTCCCGAAGCATCACTGAAGTCAAAGAGAATGGATCTAAGTTTGAGAGCTTCCTAAGTAGTAGGGGACTTCATCAACATGGTGTCATCATCGAATTGACTGTAGGAAGCAACACGTTGAAGATTATGCAGAGGTAGTCCCTTGAGGGTGCCATCTTCTATGGAGGCTTTAATATAATGTCTTAGGCCCTCTGCCATAATGACAAAGATGAAAGGGGATAAAGGATCCCCTTGAAGGAAACCCCTAGACGATGAGAAGGGATGAGAGGGAACTCCATTCAGTAGAATGGAGAAGAAGATAGAGGTGGTAAGGTTCATGACCCAAGTTATCCAATCTCTACTAAATCCAAAAGTTGCAAGGAGAGAGTGCATGTACTGCCAACTAAGTCGATCAAAAGAGTTTGAGAGATCTAATTTTATAAGCATACGTAGGGTGCGAGTGTATTTGAGTGAGTGAATCACCTCGTGCACCAAGATGACATTGTCCACGATCTTCCTCCCTTCGATATAACCTGATTACACCTTGGAGATGATGAAAGGAAGAATAGGCTTAAGTCAGATGGCTATAATTTTGGTGATAATCTTGTAAATAACATTGCAGAGTGCAATGGGGTGAAACTGCTTGAGATGAGTGACTCGATCTTCCTTACGGATGAGAGTAGGGAAAGTGGCATTAAGGGTTGATAGGACTTGTCCCGATGTGCAAGATTCCTATACTAGTTGCCAAACCTCTTCTTTAATCATTGGCCAATAGTAGTGAAAAAAGTTTGTTGTAAATCCATCAGGGCCTAGAGCTTTTCCCAAGGGCATATCATGTTGAAATAATGTAACTGCAAAGTGTATTCTAATTATTATTGTGGTATTATTCATTAGATCAATCCCCTATTGCGGATTGATCATGTCAGTTATTGTAAAAGACCAAATCCTCTTTTGTGGATTGGTTAAAGTATAATTGTAATAGGCAGAATAAGAAGTCATCCCCAGAATATATTAAAGGTGGTTATAACCACCCAGAAGAAGAAGTCAGCCTTGCCAGTGAAGAGACACTTCCACACATACCAGAATTGTATAAATAAGGAGGCTAGCGCCTCACTTAGACACACACTCACTTGTTCATTGAGAGACAAGTTTCGGAGCTGTAGTTGGAGAAGAGAGAGAGAGAGAGAGGGAGAGGTGCATTCTTGGGAGAGGACTTTTTGTATTTGCTTGATTTATCTCTTGGCATTGTATTGGCTATCTATAATAAGGAAGTTTTGTTGGGTTTTCTCCTCCATGAGGGTTTCCCAGGATAAATTATGTGTCTCTTGTGATTGTGTATTTCTCAGTGATCCTATATTATGCTATTATTATCTAATGAAATGCAAAGAACTCTAATAATAGCTTAAACCTTAACATGGTATCAAAGCCAAGCTGAAGAGAGCATCTTTCACAAGAGAAAGTGAAAAACGTCAATGTTGTCGTACATGCAAATTAGGGATTTTTGTTGATGAAGTATTTTAGCCCTAAAACCATCTAGAAAAGTGTACCCTTCCTCAAGAAACACTTTGGCATCCTCAGTGCAACTTTTCAGTTGCTAGATCTCCTGAAAGTGAAACCCTAGTTTCACAAAGTACCAGAAAACCAGAGTACCAGAAGTACCAGAAGTACCAGAGTACCAGAGGTACCAGAAAACTAGAAGCACCAGTCCAGAAATACGCATATCAAGTTTGGAGGGGTAAAATTTGGATTTTCTCAGATCCAAACACACTAGGCTACTCGCCTCAGCCAAGCGCACCTCCTGGTAAGTTCAGAATTTGATTTTGATCATTTTCATCATTGGACATTTTCCTAGCTCTAGGTAAAAGATGTCTGCAAGCACTAAGCTTGTTGACAAGCTGGAATGTGTGGAAAAATTTCATGCCTGGAAGGATAGGATTGGTCTCATTCTTGAAGAGAATGACCTAGCAAGATTCGTCATAGAAGAACTGCTCATACCCGACGATGATGCAGACAAAGCAAAGCATCAAAAGGACATGATCAGGGCCAAAAGAATCATTGTGGATTCAATCAAAGATCACTTGATCCCTTATGTGTCATCAAAGAACACTCTGAAAGAAATGTTTGATGCCCTAAGCAGACTATATGAAGGAAAGAACATAAACCAGAAGATGAATCTAAGAACTCAACTCAAGAATACAAGGATGCAAAAAGGAGAATCAATCCAAGAATATTTTTCCAGAATATCCCAATTCAAAGAACAACTAGAAGCAATAGGAGATACTATAGATGAAGACAAACTTATAATGACGACCCTAAATGGTCTCACAAGACCTTGGGATGCATTCATCCAAACGATTTGTGCCAGAACGGAGAAACTAAAGATTGACAGTCTATGGGAAGAATGCATTCAAGAAGAAACAAGAGTAGCTACCCGAGAGGATTTACTAGCAACAGATGAAGATCAAGCCCTAGCTACTCACACTAAAGGAGGAAGAAAGAAATCTTACTTCCAGAAAGAAACTCATAAAGAGTCTCACCCCCAAAACAAATTAAGTCATAAAGAATCTCATCCAAAGAGATTCCAGAAGAAAGGACAACAAAAGGAAAGAGATTACTCATCTGTCCAATGCTATCATTGTGACAAGATGGGACATATTGCGAGATATTGTCCAACAAGACGAAAAGAATACAAGAGGAAAAATAAGAGGCACCATGCCCATGCAGTTGAAGATGAAGAGCCACCCGCAAAGATGCTAAGAGAACAAATTAAAGACTATGTCTTAATCTCGACCCTCTCAGGATCGGTAACACCTAGAGAAGACACTTGGCTCATTGATAGTGGTGCCTCCAAGCACATGACAAGACAAAGAGATATTCTCTCTTACATTTCAGAAAAGAAGTTTTCTCAAAAAGTGAAACTTGGAGATGATTATCAATATCCCATCAAGGGAGTGAGAGAAACAAACTACAAACTTAATTAAGGTAATTCAATGAAGATGAAGGACGTACTCTATGTACCGGGTTTGACAAAGAACCTACTCTCCATATCAACTTTAGAAAAGAAAGGCTTCAGAGATGCCTTTATAGATGGAGAAGTTCTTATCTGGGCTAAAGGAGAAATCATAAAAGAAGTAATCATCATTGAAAAGAAGAAGGTGGCTTGTATAAGCTAAAGGGTCACTCAGAAGCTGCCACAACCCACGCCATTGAGAATCCATGTGAACTTTGGCATAGAATATTAGCCCACGTCAACTACAAGGTGCTACCATACGTATGCAAAGTAGTCACAGGACTATTAGAACTCAAGGTTGACCATGAAGGCATGTGCAATGGATCTGCACAAGGGAAGAACATCAAGAACCCTTTTCCGAAGAGGGATAGCAAAGCGGAAGGAGCCCTAGAACTCATTCATTCAGATGTGTGCGGCCCAATGCCATCATCCTCCATCAGTGGGTATGTATACTATGTATCTTTTATTGATGATTATTCTCATAAGACCTGGGTGTACTTTTTGAAATCAAAAGATGAAGTGTTCAGTAAATTCAAGGAATTCAAAGACTCGATAGAAAATATTTTCGAAAGAAAGATCAAGATACTTAGGTCAGATAATGGAGGAGAATACACCTCAAAAGAGTTTGTGAACTTCTGCAAAAATGTTGGGATCAAGAGGGAGCTTACCACTCCCTACAATCCTCAACAAAACGGTGTAGCAAAAAGAAAGAACAGAACGATAATGGAAGCAGTGAAGACCATGATCCACGATCAAGATCTTCCTATGTGCTTATGGGCAGAAGCAATAATGACAGCCGTGTATGTGCAAAATTGATTGTCCCATAGTGCACTTGGGTTCAAGACCCCGGAAGAGATGTTCATCGGAAAGAAGACAGAGGTAAGCAATCTCAAAATATTTGGCTGCCTAGTATTTATACATATTCCAAAAGAGAAGAGAAACAAGTTGGAACCCTCAGGAAAGAAGGGAATAATTGTGGGATATTGTGAGGTCTCCAAGGCCTTCAGGATTTATATACCAGGTCACCATCACATTGAGATCAGTAGGGATGTGACCTTTGATGAAGATGCATCGCTCAAGAAAGAGAAGATGTCAGCTTGAAGAAGTATATGAAGAGGAACTTGTAGCTCCCAAAGTTACAGAATCAGTGAGGGAGGTTCCTAGAGCTGCAGAACCAGTGAGGGGTCGTAACTTTCCCTGATGAGGAAATACTAGAACATCATGACATAGTAGAATTTCAAGAACCTCCTCAGATGACAATCTCCCATTAGATAAAGCCAACTTGGGCTAGAGAGCTTATTCAAGATGGAGAGAAGTATGGGGTTCACGAAGAAACCACGAGATAGGTGAAGAGGCCTAAGCCATTCTCCAGCTATATGGCTTTGATGTGTGATATCCTAGAAAAGGAGCCTACTTGCTTTGAAGAAGCCATTCAGAAGAAAGAATGGGCAGATGCCATGACAGAGGAATAACAATCCATAATAAAGAATGATGTATGAGAAATAGTTCCCAGACCGAAGAGTAAGGATGTGGTATCTTCCAAATTGCTCTTCAAAATAAAACATGCCTATGATGGAAGTATTGAGAAGTATAAAGCAAGATTTGTCGCTCGTGGCTTTTCTCAAAAGGAAGACATTGACTATGAAGAGACATTCGCTCGTGTAGCTAGATAAACTTCGATCAGAACCATCATAGCCGTTGCAGCTAAGAAGAAGTTGAAATTATACCAAATGGACGTAAAGACGACTTTCCTAAATGGTGTCATTGAAGAAGAAGTGTATATAGAGAAACCTCAAGGATTTGAAGTTGAAGATAGGAAGTCTCATGTCTGCAAGTTAAAGAAGGCTCTGTACGGATTGAAGCAAGCTCCTAGAGCTTAGTATCGCAGAATAGACAGCTTTCTGACGAGCTTGGGTTTTACCAAGAATAAAGCAGATTCTAACCTCTACTTCAAGGTTATGAACCATGAGCTGGTAATATTGTTTTTGTATGTGGATGACTTATTCTTAACTGGAGAAAAAAATCTCATCAGCAAATGTAAGAAGAAGCTCGCCTCAGAATTTTAGATGGAAGACCTTGGCCTAATGCATTATTTCTTAGCTCTTAAGGTATGGCAGAGCCCAAAGAGAATCTTCCTTAACCAAGGCAAGTATGCAGTAGAAATCCTGAAGAGATTCGACATGTTGGAGTGCAACTCCATGAATACACCCATGGAAGCGAAGCTGAAGCTACTAGTCGACACTTCGTCAGAAGTGATTGATGCCATGTTGTATAGACAGATCATTGGATCGCTAATGTACCTGATGAACAATAAACCAGATATTTGTTTTGTCATGAACACCTTGAGTCAGTTTCTGGTAGAACCCAGACATGTTCATGTAGTTGCTGCAAAACATGTGATGAGGTACCTTAAGGGTACATTAGATTGTGGTCTCAATTATGATGGAGATCATGATTTCACACTGAGTGGGTACATTGATTCAAATTGGGCTAGAAGTGTCTCTGACAGGAAGACCACTTCAGAATGTTGTTTCAATTTGGGATCAGCCATGATCCCATGGCAGAGTAGGAAGCAATCCAACATTGCTCTCAGTACAACAGAAGTAGAATATATTGCTATGTGTTCTGCCAGATGTGAAGCTATATGGCTTCGTAAGTTATTGACTGGTCTATTTGACCTAGAGATGGAAGCAACCACGATCCTATGTGACAACCAGAGCTGCATAAAGATGACAGAGAATCTTGTATTTCACGACAAGTCGAAACACACAGAGATTCGATATCATTACAACCGTGACATGGTGTAGAGAGGAGCCATAAAGCTCCAATACGTTAGCATGGATGAACAAGTTGTCGATGTGTTGACCAAGCCTCTATCTCGTGTAAAGTTTGAGCACTTTCGAGATAAGCTTGGTATAGTCCGAAAGGACCTCCCTCGAAAGGGGGAGCAGTGTTGTGTTGAGATATATCTAGTATTGTTCTTCCAGCTTAATCGTTGTGACGTAAAGCCAGTCTAATTGTTGTGTTGAGATATATCTAGTACTGTGCTTCTAGCTTAATCGTTGTGACGTAAATCCAGTCTAGTTGTTGTGTTGAGATATGCCTAGCATTGTGCTTCCAACTTAATTGTTGTGACATAAAGCCAGTCTAGTATCGTGCTTCCAGCTTAATTGTTGTGACGAAAAGCAAGACGAGTATTGTGCTTCCAGTTTAAATGTTGTGATGAAAAGTAAGCCGAGTATTGTGCTTCCAGCTTAATTGTTGTGAGGAAAAGGAAGTCGAGTATTGTGCTTCGAGCTTAATTGTTGTGACGAAAAGGAAGTTGAGTATTGTGCTTCCAGCTTAATTGTTGTGACAAAAAGCAAGCCAAGTATTGTGCTTTCAGCTTAATTGTTGTGATGAAAATCAAGCCGAGTATTGTGCTTCCAGCTTAATTGTTGTGACGTAAAGCCAACCTAGTACTCTGCTTCCAGCTTAATGGCCATGACGTAAAGCCAGTCTATTATTGTGATTCCAGCTTAATTGTTGTGTAGTGTGCCAGCCTCGTGTTGTGATGATGAGCCAGACTCGTGCTGTGATGATGATGTATTAGTTTTATACTAATCCATATTGATCGAGATAATGATTTCATTCCACTGAGAATGACGATGCTACCGATGAGATTTTTTTTTCATGATTTATAGATATGCCAGTCGGTGTTCCAAGATGATGTTGATGATGTTGTCCTCTCACCCACCTGATGTTGTTGATGATGTTGTCCTCTCTCTCGCTTGATGCTGTTGTAGAATACCCTTCTTGTTAAGGGGGAGTGTTGAAATAATGTAACTGCAAAGTGTATTCTAATTATTATTGTGGTATTATTCATTAGATCAATCCCCTATTGCAGATTGATCATGTCGGCTATTGTAAAAGACCAAATCCCCTTTTGCAGATTGGTTAAAGTATAATTGTAATAGGCATAATAAGAAGTCGGCCCTAGAATATATTAAAGAGGCCCCATAATATATTAAAGGTGGTTATAACCACCCAGAAGAAGAAGTCAGCCCTGCCAGTGAAGAGACACTTCCACATGTACCAAAATTGTATAAATAAGGAGGCTAGCGCCTCACTTAGACACACACTCATTTGTTCATTGAGAAACAAGTTTGGGAGCTACAGTTGGAGAAGAGAGAGATTGAGAGAGGCACATTCTTGGGAGAGGACTTTCTGTATTTGCTTGAGTTATCTCTTGGCATTGTATAAGCTATCTATAATAAGGAAGTTTTGTTGGGTTTTCTCCCCCATGAGGGTTTCCCAGGATAAATGATGTGTCTCTTGTGATTGTGTATTTCTTAGTGATCATATCTTATGTTATTGTTATCTAATGAAACACAAAGAAATCTAATAATAGCTTAAACCTTAACATATCCTTGATAGACTGGTCAACTTTTTCCTACGTGATTGGTCTTATTAAAGCCTGATTTTGATCCTATGTGATGAGGTGTGAGATATGTTGAGTCACTCTGTTGATAGTTAAGGTTCTATCGATTGGTGGCTCTGATAGGAGATATTTACAGTAGCAAATCAATTTTGTTTCTATTCCTTCATGGTCAAGGATTGGGTTTCCCTGAGCGTCTTCTAGTCTGGAGATGTGATTAATGTGACGTCGGTGTACCATTGAACGATGGAAGAATTTGGTTCTCCTTTCCCCTTCCTTGAGCCACTGTACTCTAGATTTTTGGTTCCATGGTATTTCCTCCTATTTTTTCCGCTCCTCTAATTATTGTTTGAGGTTGGATTCTTCCTGACTCAGGGCATATGTAAGTCCCTACAAAATTATTTCTTGTTGAATCTCAGCCAAACATTGTTCTAGGGTTCTTTTAGATTGAAAGATATTGTCAAAGCCATTTTTATTCCAATCCCGAACTTGGAATTTAAATTTCTTCGGTCTTTGCTTAAATCTGTACATTAGTGAGTTGTGAGAAATTTCAGCATTTTCCCACCATTTGTGGGAGAGTTCCAGGAAGTCCGAATGGTTCAACCAAAAATTTTCAAAGCGGAAAGGCTTGTACTTGGGTGTTGCTATTGTATCCAGCCATAGTTGTACTGGCCAATGATCAGACCCTGATTTCGGAAGGATGGTTGCTTCTATCACCAATTCCTTAAGCATCAATGATTCTGAGATAAAAAAGCGATCCAATTTGCAGGAAATCTGACGAGGACCAGAGCGAATGTTTGACCAGATATAGGTCCCATTGTGGGTTTCGATATCAATAGAGTTAAGTTGGTCTATGAGATCGCAGAACTTTCCACTATCTTGCTCCAGGCATTTTATTCCTCCTCTCTTTCTTCTAGTGTGAGAATGATGTTGAAATCTCCCCCAATGATCCAAGGTTTTTGACCTATCAGTCTGCCTAGGGAGGAGAGACTATGGAGGAAAGAGTCCTTTTCCTGGGAACTTTGAGGTCCATAGTAATTTGTGAGGATTCCCTCCTTGCTTGAACCAAAAGGATGGAAATGAGTAGACAAAGTACCCACCGTGGAAAAGGGTTGATCTATGATTACTGTTTTTGGATTCCAAAGGATGGCTAGGTCCTCTGCTGCTCCATTCGATTCATTGTAGATAAAGTTGCAGCGTCTTCAACAATGCTTGAAAATTTCTTCTACTACTTCTCCAACACATTTTGTTTCATGTAGAAAGAGAATGTTTAGATCCTTTGCCTTTATGTTGTTGCAAAGAATCCCTTGTTTGGATCTTTCGTTGAGGCCCCTGATGTTCCATGTGATTATCTTCATCATGCAGAATTAGGTGTGGGAGAGAAGAAACCCTCGGTGAGACATTGAATCTGTCCCGACTTGATCATGAAGTAACCTACCTCCTTTATCAATTGTTGTGTTGATTTTCGTCCTCTCTTTTTTCCCTCGCTGGGTAAACGTCTGGGGTCCAGTCCTAGATCCAAGCTTATTCCTAGTCTAGAGGTGCCTCCTATTGTGGAATCAATGAAGACTGTGTGGACCTTCTGCAGTTGTTCAACCGGGATGGATTGCAGTTCCTTTTTGTTGAAAGCTTCCTCTAGTTTTTCCAGATCTATGTGATCCGGATTATTTTCGGCACGAAATGAGAGCGGAGATATAACACATAAATATTTAGAGATATTGCAAGAGAGACAACAATATAACAGAGATATAGCGGAAATAACAAGAGTCACAGATATACAGTAATACACGATTTCTATTAATGAAATAAATGTACAGAGATTGTAAAATACAGAGTGAAAGACTCGCTAGAATGGTGGCAGCTTATCTCTGAGAAGAGATGTGACGGTTACTCGCATCCGTGAGAAGGTGATACTTACAATGAGGCTCGAAGGGCCCTTTTAACATAAGTAAAATCCAAAACCCTAACCCCGGAAGATGAAAAGCCAAAAGGTTTGTGGGCCCCGATGGGGGTAGTTGATACGTCAACTTCCCAGGGGCATAACTTTTGCATATGATCTTCGTTTGGGGTGCTTGATAGCTCGTTGGAAAGATCTATCCGAGAACTACAACTTTTGGGTGAGCAACATGATCTATAATCCGTGTTGCTCCCCGTTTTCTCAAAAAACATTGTTTAGGGCCTCAAAATGGCCCCGGAAGTTAAAAACTGCTAAAAATAGTAAATTACCAAAATTGTCGAAAACATGTTTTGGGCCAGTTGGAGAAAGTGGGTGGCCACCGATATCCACCTGAATCACTATGTCTGCTAGATATTGCTTGTCCAACTGCATAGCCATGTCCCATCCCCATGCATCATATTGTTATCTACCATTTTTAGGCTTAGGGAGCATGGGTTGGTGAGTTGCTCCAAGACTGGATCTGGGGACTGTTTGGCCTTTCCCTTATCGTTAGCCTGGTAGTTGTTTTTTAGTGGATTCTCTACTTCCGCTGCTTCTGGTAGGTGGTTGAGAGCTTCAAAGGAATTACTGGTTGGGATTTTATGATTTCCTTCCTGGCCAGGCTTCTTTGGATGTGGTTTCTTATGTCCATTAACGTGTGTGCAGTCGTCTTTCAATTTTCCCTCCGCTGGTGCATTGAGGGGGAAATCCTTGAAGAGATGTCCATGCTCCTGGCATTTCTGGCAGTGAAATGAGATGTGTTCGTAATAAATAGTCTGGATCCAGTCCTCATCCTGATACTCAATGGTGACTGAGCCTAGCAGTGCCTTGGAGATGTCCATGTATATGCAGATTCAGGCATAGGAGGTGTATTTTCTTTGCTTCATTGATTTTTAGGATTTCACATATTTGTCGACTGTGTTTCCAATGCCCATGAGTATCTCTTCCAATCATAACTCTTGGGGGAGGGAGTAGAGGCAAATCCAAACTAGCACCACAGAGAAGTCCTCTTTTTTTGGGCTAAAGCGGTCTATCCATAATCAGAGGAAAAGCCCTGCTGAGTTGTAGAGATATGGGTGGTTTTAAAAAACGGGATCTTTGTCCTCCAAGTTATAGAAGATGATTGTAAAGAATCCTTTGGATCTGAGTTGAAGATCATAATCCCCTTTTGGGTTCCACCATGTTTTGATCCAACAATTGAGGTCTCTCTCTTAAGGCCATAACCCTAGAAATTTTCAAATGAACTGGGTATGTTCCCCTACTCTAGTGGACTTAACCACATATCTTGGGGATTTGGTTGCCTAGGGAATGCATTTTCTAGGTTCCCAAGTGTGAGTTTCCTTTACATGGGAAGTTTCTACCTCCACCTCCATGTCCTTCCCTGAGCTCTGTTCATTGAGCATGATCTGCTCTCAAAGATGGGGCGGTGGTTCAAAGGTCGGTCGTCGAGCTCTGGCTCTAGCCTTGTCATTGGATGCCACATTTCGGTCGTGAGACAATAACAATGAGGGTCGTGAAACAACAAGGTGCATTTTGATGACAACGAAAGAGTGAACTTGAATGAGAATGATGATACCAACCCGTGAACCCGTCGTTATAGGAGAACTTACAAAATGGCTATGTCATGGTTCAATATGGATACAGTGGAGAATACAAGTGTATTTTGTATTACATAGAACTTGATAAGGAAGGTTATGAACCCATCGTGGATTGGAAATTTTCTAAGTAAAGAAAAGGTAAAACTAAAAAAACATGAGCTTATATATAGGTCAACAAGAGTGAATATGGTCGTAGGGAAAAATGTAAGTATCGATGACATTCCTTCTTTGGTTGGTAGAGCATTGGTCGACAGGTTCAATGGGAAGTTTTTTGACATGGAAGCTTTCACAAGGTGGGTCGATCAACACTTGCTCTCGCTTCTTGGGTACAAGATAGAAACCCATATTTGGGCACATGGATGGCTAAGATTTCTCTTTCAATATACAAAAGACGCCAATTGAATTATGGAGTAGAGTTGGACCTCGATCCCGTTTGGGCTGTTTATTCACCATCAAACGGTTGATTTTGATCTTGTTTGTGCTCTAGTCACAGTTTTGTAGGTCTGGGCCATCATGCATGGTCTCCCCATGGTGTTCTAGAATAAAGCGGCCATCGATGCCATAGGTAAGAAGTTGAGTCATTTTGTGGCCCTAGAATCCTCTTGGCAAACCAAAATTGACAGGCGATGGGCATGGGTCCTAATTGAAGTACACTTAAGAGATGGGCTTGTTGGGGAACTGGAGCTCATTTATGATGATTTCAAATTTTCACAACATGTGTACTATTGGAAAGTCCCCTTTCGACGCTTTGCATGCCACGAAATTGGTCACCTCCTCACCGAGTGCTCTCGGCCTTCACCTTAGGTTGTCAAGCCCCGCAAGATTTGGGTTAAAACATCCTCTCTAACTTAACCCAGTTTGTTAGGGGAAGATGAAAGGACAAAGATTTTGTAGGACAAATTGAAGCTCACCAATGATCCCGAAATCATCGATAGCATGTCTCCAATTGTTCCTCCTCCCGGTACCTGTCCATCCCTTGATCCCTCTTTGGTTATTTCTGCTCCTCTTTCTCCCTCCCTCCAATGGACATTGGATTTCCCCCTTCGCTTGTGATCTCTCCTCTCTTTGTTTGGTCAAACCTTCCTCCCCCCGCTCTCCCCCCCAAAGAGTGGCTCGACCTCCTCGAGGCCAGTCCGTAGCTCACGGTTCCCTGAACCTTTTAAGGGGTCCTCTCCAGCCTCGAAGTGGGATCCTTCCCCCCCAATTTTTTTTTTGGCTATGCCCTAATATCTTGAAGGAAATATGGAGACAACTCAACTTCCCAAGGCATCCTTGCACTCGATCCCATCCAAAAAAATCTCATTGGTAGGAAATCACATCTTCTCATATCCCAATAGAACGACATCAAGAAAGGTAAATAGTCAACTATTACAAGGGACCTTGGAGTGGGGAAATCCCTTCAGTGGCCTTCCACATGATCGTCTTATCCTTCAATGCAAGAGGGGTTGGGGGCACCCCTAAGAAACTTTCCTTAAATTGACTCATTCAGAGCCACAATCCTAAAGTAATTCTACTTTGGGAAACAATATTTGAAGGTTCTAATTCCAGGGCTATAATGGAAAAATGGCTTAAAACTGGTCCTTTTTCATTATTGACGTTGAAGGCCAATCTGGAGGGGTTGTTGACCGAATGGATCCCATCTTGTAAAGTTATTGCCTTGTATTTTTTCAGCTCAACATTTTTTGTAAAATTGGAGTTCAAAGACTTGGAGGATCCTCTCACCATAATCAATATTTATGGGCCTTGTACAAAAAGATTACCCTTCTAAGAAAACATGGGCAACTCTGGAGCTCTCAGCGACCCTATGTTGGTAATTGGGGGGATTTAAAATTCACATTAAATTTAAGGGAAGTGTGTAGCCCTAACCCTAGGAGGGATTCCCAAAGTGATTGCTCAGATTTTTGGAAAACCTCATTCGATAAACCTTGAACCAATTAAATTGGTTCCCACGTGGAGGAACTTCTATGTTGGGGATGGAGCCATTTCTAAATGGTTGGATCGATTCTTAGTTTCTCAACATTTTTTCAATTGTTCATTAACTATGAAATCTTGGGTGTCTGCAGGTGGCATGTCAGATCACTCACCTATAATTCTTCATATGATCTTAGGAGGAGAGATGTCGTATGCACCCTTTAAATTCAATCCCTCTTGGTTATAGGAGGATGACTACTTGGTCATACGAGGATGAGTACAGGTGTTTGATTTAATCTTCTTGGGTGCATCTCAACTCTTCATCTCCATCCTCTTCAGTGCAATAGTTTACTGACAATTCGACCAGAGTTAATGAGGCATTGAAGAAATGGGCTAAGTCTCACAGGGAGAAGAACTACATACTCCTTATTGAATCAAAGTCAAATATTGCTAATTTATATGCAGCCAATACCTTTGGTAGATGGTTGGAAAAACAACTTTCCCAGCTACAAGAGTATGAATTCTCACGACACTCTATATTGCATCTGGGGAAACAAAGGTGGTGCCTTGACAACAGGGTGGTGTGGATAAAGGACGGCGATGATAACTCTAAGTTTTTTCATAATTTTGTAGATTATCGAAAGAACATTAATACAATATGGCAAATCCAAACTCAGGATGGTTCGACCATTCGTTCGTTCACTGCCAAAGCCAATGAAGCAGCTCGTCATTTCAGCTCTCTATTTCATGAACTGGTGGGTTGTCCCATCCAAGAGATATGGGAAGTCGTTTCAAAATTTCCCCAAGTCTTCACAAATGACATGAACAATACATTGATCGAAGAAGTAACGAAAGCAAAGGTCCTCACCACCCTCTCCTCCATGCAAAGAGGTAAAAGTCCTGGGCTAGATCGGATTTCAGTGGAGTTTTTTGTTGGGTTTTATGATCTAATAAAGGATCATCTCCTGACAATGATTCATGATTCTCGAAGGGCACAACAAGTGTTGGGATCATTTAACGCAATGTTTATTGCCCTGATCCGTAAAAAACAAGACATGAGGTCATTTGGAGAATATCAACCCATCTCTTGTTGTGGTGTAATATACAAAATGATAGCAAAATATTTTAGCAAGAAGATTGAAGCCAATCTTTAGTGAAATTATTTCGGAGGAATAATTCGAATTTCTTTGAAAAAAAGACAAATTCATGTCGTTATGGCGATCGCCCAAGAGGCTCTCCACTCAGTTCACTAGCACA
This sequence comes from Picea engelmannii, assembly GCA_009831015.1. NCBI lineage: Eukaryota > Viridiplantae > Streptophyta > Pinopsida > Pinales > Pinaceae > Picea > Picea engelmannii. Next base: position 137,447 of record ML795102.1, read on the forward strand.
AACAGATCGTTGCCATTCTCGAGCTCAACCTATCTAAAGCATATGATTGGGTAAGTTGGTCCTTCCTACGATTGGTTCTATTAAGAATAGGCATGGAGCTCTCAGTGGTCAATTCGATTCTAGGGTGCGTTAAGTCCACCTCATTTCAGTTTTAATCAATGGTGCACCTTCTAGGTTCTTTCGGGCATCTTGGGGCCTCAAACAAGGTTGTTAGTTGGCCCCTTTCTTACTCCAAATTGTCACCAAAGCACTGAGAAAATTAATTGAAGATGCCATGATAAAAGGAGAACTATGTGGGGTTAAGGTGGTGGGACAAGAAACAATCTCCAATCTTTTGTTCATTGATGGTGTTCTATGTTTGATCAATGGATGCTTGAAAGGATCAGGTGCTTTGGGAGGAGTATTGGATCTCTTTTTCAAGGCGATTGTGATGGAAATTAACATGGAAAAATCATGCTTAATCCTCTCTTAGATTCCCAATGATCTCGCTCCACAAATAATGGGATTGCTTCCTTTCCCTGGTAAGGATCTCCAATGTGGCTTCAAGTACCTTGTTTTAATTCTCAAACTCAACTGCTACAAATATGTTGATTGGATTTGACCGTAAAAAAAGGTTGAGGCTAAGACTTCCCTGTGGGACATTCATTTCCTCTCCAAAGGCGGAAGGCTCACGTTGGTTAAGCCAATCCTCAAAAGCGTCCTTGTTTACTGGAGCTTGATAGCTACAATTCCTAAAGGAATCGACTAAAATTAAGAAACTTAGATTTCAGTTTATATGGGTTGGATTGCGCTCTTCCAGAGGTCTTCCCTTGTGAAATGGTCTCATGTCGCCTCCCCAAAAAAACCTCGAAGGTTGGGGTCTAAAAAATATTTTTCTTTTCTCCTAGCCATTAGCCACTCGAGGTCTCTAGAGGTTGTTGCAAAATAATTGACTATGGGGTAGAGTCATGAAAGACAAGTACATGTAGGTGCTCTCAATTGGATCCATTGTCTGGAAGGCATTGGTCAACACCTTTCCCTTGGTGGGGAAAAGTACAACTTGGAAGATTGAGAATGCGAGGTGTTGAAGTTTTACTTATACAACTAGTAGTTATGATTATTATTTATTATTATAACCATTTAGCACATTGGATGCATAAATAAGATCACTGAAAGAGAGGCAATCACAAAAACAATAGAGACACACAAATTATCCTGGGAAACCCTCACGGGGGAGAAAACCCAGCAAAAACTTCCTCGATATAGATAGATTAAAGACCAAACATAAGATCCTCCTCTACTCCTTCACTAGGAAGAGTAGCGCACCACTTGACCAAGAAATACCAAGAGATAGACCAAAAACACTCCTTGACGTCACCCCCAGTTGCAACAACTTCTCCTCCAAGACTTGCGCACTGCAGAGCTAGGTGTGTATATGTCCAAATGAAGCACTGACCTCTCTTATAAATAGTGGTCTGGCCAACCTATAATCAGGTATGGGCCGACCTGTCACTTTACCCTCTTAATTTACAATTAACTATTAAGGCACAATAGGGTCAACTTTTAGTAAGGCACAATAGGGCCTAATTAAATATAATATAATATTATTATTCAACTCTCTCTCAGGTAGAATATTCTTCAAAGTTACAATATTTCAACACTCCCCCTTAAAACGAAGGGTATTCTACTGACAAAATTAATAACAACTAACTGAACTCAATACATCATCAAGAGGAGGGGACATTGTCATCATCATCGGGAACACTATCGGTCATATCTATAGATCATCGAAAGTTTTTCTCATCGTCAATATCATCATCATTTGTAGCATGGAGTTGGAATAACATCATCATCAACAACAACATCAAGTTGGAACATCAACATCAATAGCACGAAGTTGGAACAACAACATCAACAACATGGAGCTGGAACAACATCATCAACAACACGAAGCTGGAACATCAACATCTACATGTGGCAACATAATGAGGCAGGTGCATCAACAACAACATCTATGGTACTCTGACAGATCGTCCTTACCGAACCTCCGAGATCTGCCTAGGAATCATAAGATTCTTTAGGATATAGAATCCTAACTGAGCTACCACGTGGTACTTTAACAGACCGTCCTTACCATACCTTTAGGAATTGCCCATGAATCATAATATTCCCTAGGATATAAAATCCTAACTGAGCTACTACTACTGAACACAGCTGGCATATACATCCATAGGTACTCTGATAGACCGTCCTCACCGGACCTTCGAGATCTTCCCAGGGATGATCAGTCCCCTAGGATATAAATCCTAACTGATTTACCTGTTGTTGGTCAGGATACCATAGTATCATCAACATCACCCCCCTTTAAAGGGAGGTTCTTTCAGACTACACCAAGCTTGTATCAGAAGTACTCAAACTTCACACAAGACAAAGGCTTAGTCAACACATCTACAACCTACTGATTTGTGCCGACATATTGGAGCTTTACATCTCCCTTCTGCACCATGTCACAAATGTCGTGGTACAAGATCTCTATGTGCTTCATCTTATCACGGAACACTTGGTTCTCTGTCATCTTTATGCAACTATGATTATCATAAAAGATCACGGTAGCATCCATCTCTAGGTCAAATAGACATGTCAACAACTTCTGAAGCCATATAGCTTCACAACTGACAGAGCATATTGCAATGTACTATGTTTCTGTCGTATTGAGAGCAATATTGGATTGCTTCCTGCTTTGCCATGAAATCATGGTTAACCCCAAACTGAAACTACTGCCCGAAGTGCTTTTTTCTGTCTGAAGCACTTCCAACCCAATCTAAATCAGTATATCCATACAATTTGAAGTCATAATCTCCAGTATAACATAGGCCATAATTCAGTGTACCCTTAAGGTATCTCATCACATTCTTTGTAGATACAAGGTGAACACATCTGGGCTCCACCAGATACTGACTCAAGGTGTTCACAACAAAGCATATATTTGGTCTGGTATTCGTCAGATACATCAATGAACCAATCATCTGTCTATACATAGTAACATCAACTATTTCTGACGAAGTATCAACTAATAACTTCATATTCGTTTCCATAGGAGTGGACATAGCTTTACAGTCCATCATGTTGAATCTTCTCTAGAATTTTCATAACATACTTTCCTTGATTAAGGAAAATCTCTTCTAGGATCCACCATACTTTAAGATCTAAGAAGTAGTGCATCGAGCCTAGGTCCTTCATTTAAAATTCAACGGAAAGCTTCTTCTTACAATCTATGATGAGCTTTTATTCATCTATGAAGAATAAGTCATCCACATATATCAACAATATAACGGGTCCATCATTCTCAATCTTGAAGTAAAGGTTGGGATCAACTTTACTCCTATTAAAGCACAAGCTCATAAAAAAAAACATCAATCCTGCCATACCGAGCTCTTGGAGCTTGCTTCAACTTGCAGACATTAGTCTTCTTGTCCTGTACTTCAAAACCAAATTTTCACATCACATTCTACTAATCTGGTACACTTGCTCACCTGCAACTCAATCTACATACTTATGTGTTAGTTCTATGTGCTTTCTACAAAGCACTATCTGTCTCACTGCCTGAGAGCATGTCCTCTACTCTCTTTGCAACTGTTCCTTCTAGAACTGGGACTCCGCACCTGCAACTGTTATTTTTGAAGCTGAGAATGATTGCTCTATTCTCACTGTAGCTGCTAAACTCTGAGAGTAGATCTTCTACTCGACCACGATGACAGATTCATTTGCTCCCTCTGAATCTCATACTGCATTGAATTCTTTTAATGGATCATGGTTGTTCTATATATACTTAATTTTGATCAGTGGAGCAAGTGTCTCGTCATAGTCTTGTCCCTCTTGTTGGGAGAATCCTCTGGACACAAATTAGGCCTTGTACATCTCTATATTGTTATCTGCAACATGCTTGATCTATTGGATCAATCTTGGAATTCACCACTGACTTCCCTTCTGGTCTTAAGGCAAAATCCATATCCCGGTCCTTCTGACTGGCTTCCTCCTCTATCATTGAAACAAGGGAATCTTCTGAGGAGATTTCATGTCTCCTAGAGGTCTCCGAAGCTACGATCTCGTCTTCTCAACTCATGGCATCTGTCTGTCCATCCTGGAAGGTGTCCCTTTTTCCCATCTAATCCTCTTTGAGATCAGGCTCACTCTTGAGTATTTGTACTCCCTCTGAAGCTTGACTCCCTCTGAGTCTAGATTTCTTCCGAGTCTACAAAAACTTCATAGTCTCTGCAGGATATACTTGGTGTTGAATACCAAGTCTTAATATGAAAAGTTGAGTTAGACTTCAAACGAATTATTCTTTCTATCAAGGTGATTTCAATATCCATTGACCAAATCTATTGTGAGTTCTATTCTAATGTTCGGTCATCTTTGGAGCCTTCTGCTCCTTACAATCACTCTCCATATGAGATACTTTGTATCTCAAAAGTAGATTTTTCTTCATCTTCTTTGGTACATGGATGTATACAATTTGGATAGTCTGCTCCATGTCTCATCTAATATGTTGCCTCATGTAACTGTCACTACAGCTTCCTCAGGGTTATCACCTGTGACCTCGAACCTGGAGTCTTGTCCTCGAGAATGAGTGCTGTTGATTTTCTTCCGAGTCTCCTTCACTCAAGATGACAAGTATTTTCTTCAACCTATCCTTTGTACTAAGATAATATTCTTTCTTGAAATCTAAGTTAGAGAATAAACTCTTATAATCTCAACTTTAATCAATCTAATATCTTGACTTTAATTTTTGACCAATGGTTAGTATGATGGTCATAACTTCAACATACAACCTAGATGTTCATAAGATCAAAATAATGTCATAACAAATAGATGCATATCAAAGTAAACAAACTCAGGGTGCATAGTTCCTTTGAATGTGTTGGATCTGAGATCCTTCTCGATCTATGATTGTTGCTTAGACAAAAGATCATTTTGTTAGAATGTGCTTGTTTAACCATAGACAATATCGTTATTGTCACCCAACCATAGGCCGAAGCCCCCCCCCCCCCCCNCCGAGCACCTTTACCTTGACGGAGAGAAGAATCCTGGTAGCAAATCAATAGCCAAGCAAGGCTAATGCACCAAGCAAGAAGTAACCAAAGCTGATCAGAGAGTCCAACCCAGAAAGATAGAAACTATAGACTTCAGAACTGGTGGCAACACCTTCTCCAGGACTTGCGCACAAGACTGTTGTTATAGCAAGATTTGCCTCACCATTGCTATCTTGCACAGAGGGCCTTTTTCCATTTCCCTATGCAGACTTATCATCCCTTTTTGATAAATCCAGAGCTAAAAATAAACATTTTTCCACATATATGCGCCCTATCAGCTATACAGTAAGCGTATACGCAAGCTGCTCCACTACAGCCCGCGTACATCGGGATTTGTGCCAAAAAATACAAAAAAGAAGTCGGGTTTCCATGTCACGACCAAAGATCTCTTATCCTTGGCCTTCCATATACTGGAAATGTTCTGACTCGGCCCTTCAATTGCATTTTGAAGGCTATAAGAGCACAATTTTGAGCTATGAAAAGGAGGAGAAAGCATTAAACTTTGAGAGCAAAGTTACTCTGGAGAAATTACTTCATATTGAGTTTGCATCCCTTTGTCCCTCAAGTCTGAACACGGTGTTCAACCCCCAAGCTCTTTCCCTGTTATTGAGAGAACCTCATTGTCTCTCTCTTTTGAGCTTGCCTTTGGTAGAGGATTGAAGTGGTGGAGACCTAGTTGGAAGGAACTTGGTTCCTTGGTTTCGAACCATGCTGACATGGAAGTTTGCAATGTTGACACTTCTGTTGATCAATTATTAATAGTTATACTCCTTTCATGTCCTATTGGTATCATGCAAATATATGATTATTATCCATGGACATGTTTGTAATGTTTATTAATGGATTATGCTATCTGATGTGCTAACCCCTTTACATTATCACTATATACTTGCTTTCCTTGTTCGTTGAGAACTTATTGCAGGTACAAAGCTTTGGGTCGGAGTGCTCAACGGTGGAACATCATCAAATGTTGGATCAACGTAGGCCTCTTTCTTATCTTGCACATTAGTTTATATAGCATACAATGGAATTGAGTTAATTTCTGTAGTCATACATGTCTGGTGTGGTTTACCCTTGGCCATAGAGAGCTTTTCCCTTGTAACAGAAATGGCGACTCCACTGGGGAGAGATCTTCCTTCTAAAAGTTGAAGTACTTTTTCTTCTTGCATTGCTCTTTTTTCTTTGTGTTTCTTGTCGTATCACTACTTGGCAGATTTTGTTCACTCCGAGTCTGAGTTTTCAGCCTTTTTGCACTTGCTTGGCCTTGTTTTAATGCTTGTACGCTTCTTTTGCCTTGACAGTCGCGTACACACGAGTGTTGCCTCTCTGCAAGCTGCGTATATACACACTCTTCTCCTGAACAGTCGCGTATACCACTTTTCCTTGTTTGTTTGCTTGGTTTAGTGACTATTGGGTGAGTTTTGATGTTTGTTGAGCCTTCTTAGGTCTCTGTAGTGTCTGTTGAGATTCTCTGGGTTGACAGGAAGCTTGTTGGGAGTTGAATTTATGGGCGTAGTCTTACTCATTGTTTTTCATTTTTTTGGTTTGTCCTTGAACCCTGGGCTATTTGCTTGGCTGCTTGGTATTCTGCTCGAGTTATTTCGTTTATACACATTATAATTTATATATCAGGTTGATTTTCAGTCCATGCATTTTCTCTTTAATATATTGAAAATACGAAAAATAGGCATTTTGCATTGGTTAACATTTTTGTCTTTGAACCTTTATCATTAGCTTAGTACATTTAACGAAAGATTGAATTTTAATTCTGAATTGCAGAGTTGAAATTGAAAATTGCATTGTTTTTATTAGCATATCATTCATTGAAAAGTTAAAGGTAGACTTTGCATTATATTCACATTTATCTTTTGCAGAGTCATAACATCATGAGTTTCGCTTCCATACCCTTTTGAGTAATCATGGCCAATAAAATTTACGCTTTAAACTAAAATTGATTAGTCACGATTTTATTTTTAGGGTGCACAAACTAGCCTAGGATTTAGTGCCTTGGAATAGGATTTTGTGAGTAAACTTCTCCAAGGCAATTAAATCAACATATGTGTCTGAGACAGGGAGTTGAGAAGTCCATTGTATAATTCATAATATCAGGAGGCTCCGCTCACACCGGAGTTAATCACGAGGTCGCGCGAAGTTAGTTGAAGGGATAACCCATGGATTCTCGCCTAGCGTCAGAGATATTTTTGTGGATTTATTCGTATTTGGGGATCTTGCTAGTACACATACCTCTGTGAGAGGCGGTGCTTTCAAGGTTTTGGGCTTTGCTACCTTTCCCATATGGTGATCCAGACTTATGACTACTCGCCTGTGCATCAGTTATACAATGATTTATTAGTTGCTTGACTTAGGTATCTCATAGGTTACTTGCAGGGGTTATTCTACTTGTATCCTGGGTCAGATAGAGGTCGGACAACACACATCCTTTATGGAGGATTACCTCTCCGGGGGGATCTGACCGAATGGTTGTTAAGCCCACGAGGGCCTCTATAATTGATCTTGTTACTTGCAAACTTTAGCAAGGTATCTCAAGTCCCTCTTGGACAAGGCATACCTTCTTTAGCGAGGGAGGCCACTCAGCCACTTTAGCCCGTTTGCATGCATATTGGCCGTTTGAAGTTTTGGTATGCTCTTTGACTACTAGTTGGACTTAGGATATATTTGTATTCTATAGAGTCATAAGTCATCGTGGAGTCGGACCAACTTCCCCGCCGGTCCTGTCAGTTGCTACAGTTACCACCGGATTTCGAGTTCTTGCCTTCTAAAAGGCGTAGAGTTTGTAGAAGTGGTACACACACATCCACCTTTCAGACTTGTGGTTCCACAAGGATGAGTACTGAGTCTAGTATTCATAACACTGCGAGTTCTTCGACTCCCATACCCACTATAGTTAATGGCACCCCTTCGACTCCTGCAACCGCTACAGTTCCAGTGTCGGAGGCTTATACTAGTACTATGGCTTGACATGTAGTTAGTGCTTCATCTCTTGCCTCGAACCCTTCTGGGGCTTTCGATCACTCATCGGGTTACAATGTTCAGTCCATCCCTATGGCTTCTAGTCAATTCTCTTATGGTATGCCTAACTTCACGTCGCAGTTTTCAACTGCCATCCCAACTGTTGGCCCCAACGCTAGCCTTGGACTTGGGGGCACTACACCTCCTTACACTCCTTTTTCGTTTGGTGGTTCTCATATCCCCCAAACGAATCCTAATTTAGGAAGTGTCCCTTTTCTTAACCCTGGGTCTAATCCTTCTACAGTTGGATGGAACAACCCAACTGGCGGACAAGTTTTGCCTTACATCCCTATCTCCTCGGTGCGAATTCCGACCAATACTTTTGGCATGATGAATCCACTTCAATCCTCCGGATTCCCACTTGGAGGAGGTCAGTCTTACACTTTTGGCAACCCCCAACCCGAATCCAATCCAGTTGGGGGAAAATTTCAAAACCCTCAGCTCGGATCTAATCCAGCCGGGGGCAAATATCATAATCCTTATCAGAACATTCCTGATGGAATGATGCCCAACCCATCTTATACGAATCAACCTAGAGGAGGTCCTTATAATTCCAGACAGGGTTTTGGTCCTTACCAGAATCCTAGATGGAATGCAATTCCCAACACACAATCTTTCACGGGAGGGTGGGGCCAGATGTCGCAACCCCGTCTCCCTTTTCTAGCCACACTTAATTTGCCAAACTTGTTTAAGTTAATGAACAACCCGGTGAGTCATGATCCCACATGGTCCCCTATCCCCACCAAACTTTCGTCAGACATTCCAAAGTTTGAAGGTAAGAATGGAGAGGACCCTGGTGATCACGTCACTACTTTTCACCTTTGGTGCTCATCGAATTCTTTGAACCATGATTCTATTATATTACGATTATTCCAATGCACTCTCATTGGAGTTGCGTCATAATGGTATATTGAGCTACCTAGGGGGACATACAGGTCATTCCATCAGTTGGTGCTAGCCTTTCTCAACCACGTTCAATTGCCCATTCGTTACGATGTTGGTCTTGAACTTTTGTTGACTCTACGCCAGGGTACTGACACTCACATCTCGGACCATATCCAGGAATGACGTAGACAAAAGCGGTTGATTAAGACTCCTATACCCCCTAAATTCTTTGCACCCTCCTATCTTGAAGGACGTTGCTACTTCTGGGGTCTTCAACGAGGAAGAAGCTATCATTAGAGCCTAGCAACTCGATTTGATATATGCTCAGTATGGGATGTTATATCACCTTCTTCTAGATGCACCACGACCAAATCACGATCCTAGACATAATCTTGGACCTCATGTCGATGGCATTGTAGGGTCTGCCAATGTAAAGTCCATAGTCTCGGAAACGAAGTTTGCTGGAGGATCAGCTTCATCTGCATCCTCCAAACTCACCCAATCGACGGATGTACATTTCGTGCAATCGTCGAAGAACCCAAATGGTGACCAACAACCAGATGGGAATAAAAGGAAAGGTCAAAACAATCGTAGGGGTGGGAAGAATAACAATAAACCTAAGGACAAAGACAATAATAGGAGACATAATGATAATGCTGGAGAGGGCAAGAAAGAGAAACGTAAGGTGAAGTTTCCTTGTAAACTTTGTACCGATGACCACCTTACACATTTATGCTCCAAACTTGCAGAGGCTGCGAGGCTTTTAAATCTATCGCCCGTTGTGCTGACGAATCCATTCCCACACAACCAACACTTAGCCTCGAGCTCTTCGAACGTCGGAAATGCGCCCGGTGGAAATCAAAACCCACCGTCGCAAGATGGAGACCGTGATTGTATCAATATGGTCGACACGAAAATTGATATAGCCACCCGCTCTCAAGATTATAGCTCTTCAAAAGCTAGTACCAGTCTAGAAGCTCCTCCTCCCCCTCTGTAGACGAACTTACAGATTGAGAAACTAGAGCCACCGCCTCGTATTCTGAAAGGAGTACTTAAGCGCTCTACCCACAACCCTAATGCTAGAGCCGCCCATAACTACTCTATTGTTGAGGATCTGGACCAAACCCCTTGCGCGATGTCGGCTTTGGAGGCACTCCAAACTGTCCATCACAGAGGAATGCCTTACTCACTGCCTTAGGAGCTCTAGAACCTAGTGGCTTAAAAATTATCAAGTTTGACGTCACGGATGTGAAGCCTCGCTTACCATACCATGTGAATTTCCAAATCCACGTGCAATATTCCAAGTATATTGTCAAACGAGTAGTCGTTGATGAAGGTGTTTCCACCTACGTGATGTCCCTGGTCTGTTGGAAAGCTCTCAGTTCTCCGACCCTTTCCAAGTCGTCGAACATGTTCACTACACTCGACGGTTATTCCTTCTGCCCTCATGGTATCCTCCCCTCCTTTCTGGTCCAGTTAGGTGGGAAGACGGTAGAGGTGGAGGTAGAGGTAGTTGATGCACCTCTCGATTAAATCCTATTACTAGGTTGCAATTGGACCTATGCTATGGTCGTTGTCGTATCGTATGTCTTTCGTGTACTTTATTTTCCTCATCAAGCGGATATCGTGACTATCGACCAGTTATCCTTTGCGTACTCTAGTCCTAACGCATCTGTTGGACCATTGATCCTTGTGATCTACAATTCTCAGCTGGAAACTGAGAATATCGGTGCCGGAATGTATTCTTCCCTCGTGGGTACTTTAGACTTCTCGGCACTAATTCACCACATTTACACCATGTCTAGTAGGCCCGCTTCTGCAGGGAGGTCCATTCCTTTCCGCACTTCCTATTTTAGTGATCCATGGACCCTACCTTCTCCGACTTTGTCATGTGAAGGACAGTTGCATGTTGGCATGGCTATACCACTATCGACAGCAGAGATTACATATCAAGTTGTTCTTGACTCTTCCACCGATCCTGATCCTATTACCTCGTAGACAGACGAGGAGGATCCAGTTCTTAGGCCTGTATGGGCCACCTCGTTATCTTGTTTGCATGATTACTTATATGAGACTTTGCCTTCGGACGAATCCATCCTCGAAGCCATGAATGGTTCCGAGAGACCTTGGGATGACATGCATCATCGATCCTATTTTCTCCCAAGTCTTGAAATAATCGAGTAAGATGACTTTCAGTCTACCCTGAGTGAGATAGTCGGTCACGCCGTAGTTTCACTTGATACGCATGACATTTATGCCGAAGGAAATATGGCGAGTATTTCTCCTACTGTCTCGATCGATATCTCTTGTAACCCTGGCAAGATTGAGAATGTAAATATAGGTGCAGATTGTTCGCCAAAAGAAGTTATGATCTACACCGATCTCTTCAAAGAATTTCGAGATTTATTTGCTTGGTCATACAAAGAGATGCTAGGGATCGACCCTCAGATTGTCGAACATGAGATTAGAACTTACCCGGATGCTAAACCAGTTCGACAACGTCTTAGAGCTGTGAATACTAGGAAGGCCCATGCTATTAAGGCAGAGGTGGAGAAGCTGCTTAACGTCGACTTCATCTACCCGATTCCCTTGACTGAATGGGTATCCAATTATGTTCCCGTAAATAAAAAGAAAGGAACCATTGTGTGTGTATGGACTTTCGCGACCTGAACAAGGCTTGTCCTAAAGATAACTTCCCCATGCCTTTCATTGATCAGATTCTCGATGAGTGTGCGGGAAGCGAAATATTTTCTTTTATGGACGGATTTGCGAGCTATAACCAAATCCAGATCAAACCTGAGGACCAACACAAGACGACATTTGTATGTCCTTGGGGTACTTTTGCATACCGAAAAATGCCTTTCGGCCTTAAAAACGCCGGAGCAACCTTCCAACGTGCCATGACTTTTTCTTTTCACGATCTCAAGCACATAGTCGAAGCCTAACTGGATGATCTTGCTGCTCACTCTCGCAAGAGAGTGGATCATGTTATACACCTTCGACTAGTTTTTAAAAGATGTCGTTACTATAGAATCCGATTAAACCCTCATAAATGCATCTTTTGTGTTAAGTCTGGTCGTCTCTTAGGGTTTTTAGTTTCCGAGACCGGGATCATGGCAAATCCTCTTAAGGTTGAGGCAATACTTCAGTTGCCTTCCCTGCGCACAATTAGACAACTTCAAGGTTTATAGGGAAAAGCTAACTTTCTACGTCGGTTCATAATGAATTATGCCAATATTACTAAGGGTTGCATGCACCTCTTGAAGAAGGACACCCCCTTTATCTGGGATGAGCGATCCCAGGAGTCTTTCGACACTTTAAAGAAATCCTTGGTATCGACCCCTCTGCTAAAATCTCATGATTACAGTAGAGATTACCTACTGTATATTGTCGCGTCTGCAGAGACGATTGGTATGGGTCTAGTTCAGGAGGATGATGAGCTCCATGAGCACGTCATCTACTATCTCAGTCGAAATTTAGTCGGTCCTGAACTTAATTACTCTCACATTGAAAAGATAGCTTTGGTTGTCGTTCAAGCAGTCCAACACTTACGTCATTATATATTACTTTGCAAGACTACGATGGTTGTCGATGTCAATCCGTTTCAATATGTCCTTACTAAACGTATCATCGGGGGAAAATATAATAAATAGATTGTAATCTTACAAGAATTTGATCTCGACTTCGCTTCGGCCAAGTCTAAGAAATCACTAGTTTTTAGAGAGTTAATATATGATTTTCCACGATTAGACGAGGATGTTATCCATGTTTATTCGTTTGCAGACGAACACATTTTCCTTGTCTCATTGTCTGATCCCTGGTATAGAGACATTGTTTTATATCTTCAAACCTTGAAGTTCACTCAACATCTCTCGCGAGATGATCGACGACGTGTTAGTTACCAAGCCAAAAAGTATACCATCGTCGATGGCACTTTGTATCGTCGAGGAGTAGATAATATCTTGCGTCTTTTCCTTACTCACGAGGAAGTCGAGTTAGTCCTAAATGATTGCCACAAAGGGGCTTGTGGTGATCACCTATTCGGGCTTGCAAAAACCCAAAAAATCCCGTGAGCCGGTTATTTTTGGCCCACTATATTTAAAGATTGTATCGAAGCGATTAAGAAGTGTCACCCCTGCCAGGTGTTCACTCAGAAAATGCGCTCGCATCCAACCCCTCTTCACCCAGTCATCATCATCGGTCCCTTCACCAAGTGGGGGGTATATTTTGTTGATTGCAACCCAACTTCGGCTAGGAGGCATCAACACATTATTGTGGTCATCAACTACTTTACTAAGTGGGTCGAGGCCATGCCTACTCTAAAATCTGATGGGAAGATTGCAGCCTTCTTCGTGTTCAACTAAATTATCGCCCTGTTCAGTATCCCGAGTGAGATTGTCACTGATCATGGCAGTCACTTTCAAAATGAAATGATGGTAGAACTAGCATCTAATATGGGGTTTAGACACAATCATTCATCCCCTTATTACCCCCAGGCAAATGGGCAAGTAGAGGCCGTCAACAAGTCTCACAAGACCATTTTGCAAAAAGTTGTCAGTCGGAGTAATTCCAATTGGCACATCATGCTATATCCCGCGCTGTGGGCATACCGAACCTCGGTTAAGACTGCCACTGGTTTTTCCCCTTTTTAGTTAGTGCACGGTGTGGTGTCGATCCTTCCTATTGAATCCGAAATCCCTTCTCTCAAGTTGGCAGTCGAGCTCCTACCTAACACTTCAGATTTAGAATGACGCCTTGTGCACTTGGAGAGTCTTGACGAGCAGCGTCGAGACACCTTTATGACTATTGAGGAAAACAAGAAACGTGTCAAGGTTGAGTACGACAAGTTTGTTTGTCCCTGGTCGTATGCTGAGGGTGACTTGGTTCTCTTATATGACCAAGTCAAAGAACCGTTAGGGGCAGGCAAGTTTAAACCCATGTGGCACGCTCCTTACATCGTGTGATGTGTCCTATAAAAAGGAGCCTACGAGTTAGAAGATTATGAAGGGAATAAGTTGGTCAAGCCCAAAAATGGGCTCTACTTGAAAAGGTACTACGCTTGAGCCCTAGGCTTGGGCATAACTCTTTGTATACTAATGTAAATTTAGAGTATATATGTCTCTTTTCTCCTTTTCGTTTGTCTTTAGCTTTCTTATCGAGTTTTCCCTTTGTTGGCAAATGTCAACGGAGTCTTCGATCCATCAAGGATTCGCAGATGGAGCCAGTTGTCATACACGGAACTTGGCTTCCACCGCTTGGGTGGTTTACTCACCTGAAGGTCTGTTGGTGTCTTCAGGTGGCGCATGCCTAAGGCCATCCACGAATAAAGTGGTTGAATATAGCGTCGTCATAGAAATTTTGCACGATGCTATATTGCATGGCATTCGCTCTTTAGAAGTTCGCCTGGATTCCCAGTTAGTAGTATGTCAGTTGAACGACCGTTACTGCGTGCGTGATCCTACTTTAATCTGTCAATTCCTACGAGTACATCTTTTAGAACGACAATTTGATTTTATTACATATTATCACATTCCTAGGAGTTCTAATCATGTATCTGATGCCTATGCTAATTACGTTTTATATTGGCATTTGTCACATTAATAAAGCAAAGAAAACCATTAAATCAATGTACACATTGTAAGATATAAGTAAAGTCGAAGATCCTTTTTTATACATTTCAAAATATGGTGTTTATATTACAAAATTGGGGCTAAAACCCTCAATACACATATACAACTGGTATACATATCCCATGACATATACGCCTGTGGCATCGGGTGCGTGTCATGGTAGCAAACCACGGAGTTTGCGAGATTTCGGAAGAGTCGTAACCATGCTCTAGTTACACCAACCACCTGTCGCTGCATGGCTTCAGGTAGGTCCTCTACCTGAACCATAGGAATCCTTTGTGTCAAACGAGACAGGTTGCCTTGCAGGTTTTGTAGGAGTCTCTCTACTTTTCCTCCTGCCGCCTCATATCCCTGGTTCCTCCCTCTCTGTCATAGGAATCCCTCTGATCGTCGCGGACCCACGTCTGCGATTACAGAAGTGTCTAGTTAATACTCAAACATCATCCCAAAAATATTTTTGTCCCTTAAATACAAAAATACAAAAAAATGATTTTTTTTTTTTTTTTTTACCTATATCACTGTAGGTGGCCCCTGGTGGAAGTGGCATATCAAGATCTCCTTAGAAATCAATCCTCGCATAGGGATAGTCATCCAGCGCAATGATCTGTCGCCGCCACCAGAAGAAAAAATCATCGTTGTAGGGTGTGGTCACCCTACCTCCCCCCTGTCGTCTCATGACCTCGATCCATCGTACCATGGTTGGATCGCGTGGTCCTCTAGGAGGAACCTCCACTCTAGGTCCCAAGCCTGGAACTCGCTCGAAAAAGAAGTTGCAAAGAATAGAGGAAAACCCGAAGTTTCGCTTACTCCCTTGTTTGCACTCTGTCAACTGACCTTTCATATTGGTCAGCAGTGAGGTACACCAATCATAGATAGTGGGTCTAGCACACTCTACTGCGTAAAACATCAGTGGTCTCGATGTTTGATGCAATGAGGCCGAACCTATGATCCTAGTAAGCATAAGCACTATGATCTTCAAACTGAGATTACTTATTGCCTGGATGGGGACTTGACTTCCCACCTTGGGAGTCCTTGCTATACAATGGGCATCGATATACTCTTCGATCTTCATCCCACTCCCTGCTTCGCGTGACTTGAGGTTCACAACCTCCCCTCGGCATGATAGACCAGTCAAGAAGTAGATTTCCTCTACTTCGATCCTCAGTGGTTGTCCATCGAGGATAAAGATTTCGCTATCAGGGTCCCAGTAACCCACCAACATCTCTAATAACCTCACTTGAGCCCTCATTCCTTTGAGAGCCCAAAATTTGTACACACCACATCTTTTTAGAGTCGCTTGAGCCACCGGATCTCATTCAACAACTGCATCCACCTCCTCATGCTCTCGCTCTCTCCATTCCAGGACCATCCTGAAAAAACAAATCAAATTTTTTGAATTAAACACCCTTTTTTGGCCATTTGCGTACCTATACGTGGTCTTCTTTGCACACAGTCGCGTGTAGGGCTTGATACACGCTCCATGTGGTTCACACAGGGGCGTATACCTCATCGTACATGCGACCTTAACAAAGGAGACCTACGTACACCGAAAATCCTAATTTACACCCTCAAAAACTAAAAAATTGGAACCTAATTCAAAAATGTAATCCACTAAATTTGAAGAGGATGAGATGAAGAGTTACCTGATCCAGACGGTTCGTGATTTCATTGCCCGATGCTCCCGCAATCCCCATTTGAATCTTGGAGGTATTTTTGGTCCAAATTGCACTATTTGGGTAAAAATCAAATTGATAGAGTAATTTTTTATTTTATTACTATTTATAAGCTATTTTTAGCCACTTTATAAAGTTTCATGCTATTTTTTAACCTAATGGACTAATTCAAATATGGTTTTGAGTTGGTTTGTTGTAGTTTTGACTCAGTTTTCTTGAGGATTTCGACGTCACGATTGGTCGTTCGTCACCTAGGGCAGCTATTTTCATAACCTAGCATATAGGATAGGTATCCACTCCATCGTGCATTTTCGCATTATCCTTCGACTACCGCCTTTTTTACGCCTTAGGTACGAACCCATTTGTTGCGACACAAAACCTTTCGTTTGTTATAAGTAGTGTCGCTAATAAATGGTAGAGACTTACCAAACATGGTTGCCTAGTTAGATCCCCTTTGTCATTTGGTGCCCATGCCAAGTTTTTTCCTTAGGGCTGGGAGTCCATTATAACTTGATACATGACTTTATAATGAGCCTCATTTCTCATTCATGCACATGCGGCCTTATTCCCCGCGGACTCCCAAAAATGAGTCTTAGTTAAGCTCCTTTCCGACTCGTCTAAAAACCAAAAATATTGCCGAGCAATTTGTCCCTTTCACACTTGTTAAACTGGATTTGAAAGGTCATGAGTCTTAGTTAAGCTCTTTTCCGACTCGTTATCAAAAATATAAAAGATTGTCGAGTGAACTTGTCTTTTTCACACTCGTAAATTGGATTTGAAAAGACGTCTATTTGGCACAAGTTTACCCCTTTTTCACACCAAGTAGACTACAAGACATAAAAAATGATATGTTTTGGCGTTAAGTTGTGATTGCATCTCATGCCCTCGCTTGCAGTATTGAGCCTTTAGCCGGTTCTCACTTTGCGTTATAAATCATTGCCTAAGCAGTTTTGCATCCTCAACCAAGCAGAGCCTTGTTTATATCCTTCGCAATTTGACACCCTATACCCTGGAGGAAACATCACCCCGAGTGTCCATCTCCCGCATGCATTTCCTTGCATTAAGCATAGGTACGTTCCACTGCTGGAACTAGTTTTGCTTACTTGCGACACTTGTTTCCTCCTCTGTATCATAGCATTCATTTGTTATGAAAAACCAAAGAAGATGGGCGGGGAGGGAGTACTATATTATAATTGGTAGCAGTCGTGTCACCTTTGAACATAGCACAAAATTATTGAGTCCTCGACTCATCATAATTTTGGGTTTTAGCATGGCCTTAGGAAGTTGATCTCGTTACAGAGTTTTCTCTACTGACCGGTTACTCTTCCAATCCCTATAGAGAACGTTATTGATGCCTCCTGCATCTAATAGTCACATCATTGAGTCTATGCTGCCGGAGTCCACCACATGTCTCATGCTCTTATTCAAAGGAAGTCTCACAACCTGCGTCGGCCACTCCTCAAAAATATTGACTTTGCATGTCGGCCATACCCTCAGTTTGTCTCAAAATCACATGATACTATGGTCTTACCATGCACCCTGGCCCTACTTGCATCATCGGTAGGTCACCTTGAACCCAATAATCGACATTTCCTCATTGGTCGTTGACTAGGTGGTTTCCCTTGTGTTCGACGGAAAGACATCTATTCACACTTTGGGATTCATGCGGTGTCTTGGATGACATTAGCCTTATTGATGATTTCCTCGCCTTTGTTAGCAGTTTTCATCATTGGCTGCTATCCAGAGGCTCTTTTCATGTACCGCTTGCATTTGATACATGCAAAAGACGCACAGGGTCGTTGGTTCATGAACATGTTCTTCGTTCGATCTCCACCAAATCATGAAGCTCTTGTTTCATTCCTTGTGCTGACTGATGAGAGATGCCTTAATGCTCTCCTATCAACATGTCTCTTTCCATCGACTTCAACTCATCTATTTTGGATACGGGACCTAGAGTTTTATGAGTACCTTGAGGCTTGCAGTCATTAGTGGCAGGCTCTCTCGCCATTGACAGATGAGAATACATCAATGTCTCCTGATCAATGGATTTCTCAAGTGTTCGACATCGACTCCTTTATTCACACTTATAGGAATGTGCTTGGTGCCTTGATACCTACTTTCATTATTGGTAGGTTGTCTCGCGTTTGTTAACGGTATACCTCAATGACCAGTAATCAAACGATGTCTCATTATGTTCGACCTCAACTCCTTTATTCACATGATGTAGACTTTCACCCTTGGAGGATAGTGTAGAAGACTTGAAGACATCACTATGTGGCCGCGGCTTTCCTGAGTTGTTGCTTCCCTTTCATTGGACCAACACTTGTTCGACTTTAGTGATCACGGGAGATCAGATTATACTCCATGGTATACAAGATATCTTCAGATGTATTTTGAGACTGGTTTCACTGGGCCTTGTTTGTGACTATGACAACTTTTGGCATATAACCGCAATTGTATCCGCCTATTCATGGCCACAGACACTTATTTGGTATATTTTCCGCATGGATCTGCATTGTATTATTGGCAACCATGTATGCAAAGTTAGTACATAATGTAATGAGCAATCAAGTTCATCCAACTAGTTCTCTACCACTCCACTCCTGGGTTATTTATAATGTATTTCGGCCATCACATATACTCCTCTGATCTCACACATTAGGGGGCATATGTTATAGCAAGATTTGCCTCACCATTGCTATCTTGCACAGAGGGCCTTTTTCCATTTCCCTATGCAGACTTATCATCCCTTTTTGATAAATCCAGAGCTAAAAATAAACATTTTTCCACATATACGCGCCCTATCAGCTATACAACAAGTGTATATGCAGGTTGCTCCACTGCAGCCCGCGTACATCGAGATTTGTGCCAGAAAATACAAAAATGAAGTCGGGTTCCCATGTCACGACAAGAGATCTCTTATCCTTGGCCTTCCATATACTAGAAACGTTCCAACTTGGCCCTTCAGTTACATTTTGAAGGCTATAAGAGCACAATTTCGAGCTATGGAAAGGAGGACAAAGCATTCAACTTTGAGAGCAAAGTTACTCTGGAGAAATTAATTCATATTGAGTCTGCATCCCTTTTTCCCTCAAGTCTTAACACAATGTTCAGCCCCCTAGCTCTTTCCCTATTGTTGAGAGAACCTCATTGTCTCTCTCTTTTGAGCTTGCCTTTGGTAGAGGATTGAAGTGGTGGAGACCCAGTTGGGAGGAACTGGGTTCCTTGGTTTCGAACCGTGTCGACACGGAAGTCTGTAATGTTGACACTTCTGTTGATCAATTATTAATAGAAATACTCCTTTCCCGTCCTATTGGTATCGTGCAAATATATGATTATTATCCATGGGTATGTTTGTAATGTTTATTAATGGATTATGCTATCGGATGTGCTAACCCCTTTACATTATCACTATATACTTTCTTTGCTTGTTCGTTGAGAACTTATTACAGGTACAAAGCTTTGGGTCGGAGTACTCAACGGTGGAACATCATCAAACGTTGGATCGAGGTAGGCCTTTTTCTTATCTTGCACATTAGTTTATATAGCATACAATGGAATTGAGTTGATTTCTGCAGCCATACCTGTCTGTTGTGGTTTACCCTTGGCCATAGAGAGTTTTTCCCTCGTAACAATTGCCCAACTACAGTGCGCACAAGTGTCTCTCTGCGATTCTGAGAGTTGTGTGTAAAGTGAAGACTGGTGCCCTGTATTTATACTAGTTATGGTAGACTGCGTGGGCCGACTTCTCATTCTGGGTACTAATTAATTCATAATAATTATCTCTCTTAGCCGACATCTCTTCTAGGGTTACATTCACTTCTTTTCTTGCTTCCAAAATATTCTAATCTTGTCAAAGGTCACAATGGAGGCTGATGCCTCCTAAAGCTACCATAATATCAACATTCCCTCCTAGCTAGGGAGGTATAACTGATAATCGTCTTGAGCACAAACAAACCATTCAACTGGTAGCATCATTATAGCCACACAGGCTAATTAAATCACGAGCACTGTATTATTATCCAGCTGGATAATCTCCATGGAAACTAGTACAATGTCAACTGATAAAACACAACTGTGTTTATCCATAGTAGTACACAACTACTCAATCCATGATACATAGTCACAAACAATGGAACAAATCCACCACAATAACATACCTCTACTGTCTGGAGACATACAGTCTCCATCGTAATCATATCAACTGATATCAACCTGCACAGAAACAATGTTATGATATAAACTAAGTCATCTGGGCCATTCTTCCACTCACATCTATGAGATCTGGAAGAGCATCTGCCCTCATAGTAGAACATCAATGATGGGCTATCTGGACTGTTCTTCTCAAGCAAGGAAGAATAATTGTCCTGATTTCTGAGCCTAGACCATTCCCTATCCAGGCCATTCCTCCGACACTAAACAAAGTGCACCCTAGAGAGAATGAATCTGCCCTAGGGAATGCATGTCCCTGATTGTTGAACCTGGACCATTCACCTATCTGGGCCATTCCCCTGACACTAAACAAAGTGCAACCTAGAGAGAATGAATCTGCCCTAGGGAATGACTCTATGAACCATTTCCTCAGGAAATGACTGTCCTGCACCAACCTCCAAAACAAACCATTCTTTGAAACTGCTCACAACTAAGAGTGACCGTCAAGAAGATAGATTTTCCTAGACCATTTCCCAAGTTAACCACAAGGGAAATCATTGTCTATGGTACATCAACAATCCATCGAACCATTTTAATTACAAAAATGACAGTTCGATTTGGACCATTTTCTGAACTGGAAAATGCCTGTCCGTAAAAAATCTCAATCACTTTCTGAACTAGAAAGGAACTGCCCAAGCTTGACCATTTTTCGAACTTGAAAATGACTGTCCTCAAATCAATGATATGTTGGTGCTCCCTCCCAACCTGGAGAGTCTCTTCCCTTTCAACTAAGGGAGTTATTTCCACAATCCCCAATTTGTCTTGGAAATATGCAAACTTTATTCTAGACAGAGGATTTGTCAAGATATCTGATGTCTATTCATCTGTGGGGATATACTGGAGGTTTACTTCTCCTTCCTGGAATTTATCTTGAATAAAGTAGTATTTGATCTCAATGTGTTTCAACCATTCATGAAACACTGGGTGTTCTGATAGCCTTATACAACTCTGATTGTCACAGTGTATTATGGTCGAATCTGGAACTTGATCAAATAATCCAGAAATCAGCTTTCTCAGCCATATTGCTTCTGTACACGCCTCACATGCTGCAATATATTCTGCTTATGCTGTGCTGAGTGCTATAGATTTATGTTTCCTGCTGCCCCAAGATATCATAGCGGAGCCCAAGCTGAAACACATCCCTGAAGTACTCTTTTTGTCTTCTGCACTTCCTGCCCAATCTGAATCTGTGAATCCATGAAGCTGTATATCATTGGATGTTGTATATCTAAAACCATAGTTTAGTGTCCCACGAATATACCTTAGAACATGCTTTGCAGTTGTCCAATGCTCATGTCGAGGTTCCACCTGGAACTGGCTTAGTGTGTTCACGACAAAGCAAATGCCTGGTCGAGTATTTACCAAATACATCAATGACCCAATCAATTGTCGATATAGTGATGGATCTACTGGATCAGAATCTGAATCTCTTACTTTTCTTATATATGTGGTCATAGGAGTGTCCATGGATTTGCAATCTATCATTCCAATCTTCTGAAGAATCTTTAGTGCATACTTTCCTTGTCCAAGGAATACTTCACCACGCGTATGCCATACTTCTAGTCCCAAGTAATAATGCATGAGACCAAGATCTTTCATATCAAACTCATAAGCTAGTTCCTTTTTGCACTGGATGATGAGAGACTCTTCACATGTTAGGAATAGATCATCGACATATAGCAGTAGAATCACAGGTGCATTGTTTAAGACTTTGTAGTAAAGATTTGGATCTGCATGACTTTTGGAGAAACCAAGTCTCATTAGGTAGTTGTCTATTCTGGCATACCAAGCTCTTAGAGCTTGCTTGAGTCCATATAAATCTTTCTTTAGTCTGCAAACAAGAGTGTCTCTGGAATGTAATTCAAACCCTTGAGGTTATTCAATGTATACTTCTTCTTCGATTGCTCCATTGAGGAAAGTTGTCTTTACATCCATCTGATGTAAACTCCATCCCATGGAAGCGACAAGAGACATGATAGCTCTAATGGAAGTATATCTGGCAACCAGAGAAAATGTTTCGTCATAGTCTTCTCCCTCCTTCTGGGAGAACCCTCTAGCTACGAAGCTTGCTTTAAATTTATCCACGCTTTCGTTTGTTGCATGTTTGACCTTATATACCCATTTTGATGTTACTACTGATTTTTCTTTAGGTCTAGGCACAATTTCCCATACACCATTTTTCATGATGGACTGGTGTTCTTCTGTCATGGCTTCTTTCCATTGTTTCTTCTGAAATGCCTCTTCAAACGCTGTAGGTTCTTCGTCTAGAAGCTTTGTCATACATGCTGCATAACTGGAGAATCTTTTGGGCTTCTTACTTTTTCTAAAGGTCCCACTTAGGGCATTGAGTCTTTCTACTTCTTGCAGGGTAGCTTCAAGCCAAGTTGGTCATTTCTTGGTCTTGGGTACAGTGTCTGAATCAATGGTCTCACATGGTTGCATCGGATGATCAAGTTGTTCTTTTTCTTCATTTTGATTTTCTGGAAGACATGTGCCTTCTTCAATAGGCTCTTCATACTCTTCTTCTTCTATAGTTTCTTCTATGGATTTCCTGAAAGCCAACTTTTCATTGAAGGTCACATCTCTGTTGAATTCGATCTTGTGTTGTTCCGGGATATGGATTCTATAGGCTTTGGATGATTCACTGTATCCCACGAATATGCCCTTCTTTCTTGAGGGTTCTAATTTATTCCTTTTGTCCTTGGGAATGTGAAAGTAAACAGGGCATCCAAATATTCTTAAGTTTTCCACATTAGGTTTCTTTCTTGAGAAGGCTTCTTCTGGAGTCATATCCTTCAATATGCGGTGAGGACTTCTGTTCTGAACATATATTGTTGTCATGGCTGCTTCTCCCCATAAAAACATAGATAAACCTTGACCGTTTAGTAATGCCTTCACAGTTTCTTCAATAGATCCGTTCTTCCTTTCTGCTACACCATTTTATTGAGGATTACGAGGAACAATCAACTCCCTCCTAATCCCTGCTGATTTGAAAAAGGCAATGAATTCCTTGGATGTGTATTCTCCTCCATTATATGTTCTCAAGGTCTTGATTTTCTTGTTTGTGAGGTTCTCTATCTCTACTTTGAATTCTTGAAACTTGTTGAATACTTCGTCCTTTGTCTTCAAGAGATATAACCAATTCTTTCTTGAGTAATCATCTATGAAGATTACGTAGTAAAGAGAACCTCCTAGAGATTTGACTGGCATCGGATCACAAACATATGAATGTATTAGATCTAGAATCTCCTTAGATCTATTGTTGTTGCTTTTGAATGGTTTCTTGATATTCTTTCCAAGAGCACATCCTTTGCAAATTCCTTCATGTGTAGACTGTAATTATGGTATTCCTTCAACCATCTTTTTAAGAAAATGTAATGCTTGATAGCTAATATGAGCGTACCTTCTGTGCCAAAGTTCACTGGGATTGACTTCATCATGTACAAGAGCTTCATCATTTTGTTCTAGTAGTCTATATAGATTTCCTTCATGGGTTCCACTAACCCTAGCATTCTCTATGCTGGAGTCTTTATGCCAAGACAATACTTTTCCATCTACGAAAGCTATTATGTTTCCTTTGTCTTCTAGGCAAGATATGGATACAAGATTCTTTTCTAAACCAGGTACATATAAGACATTACTCAAATGAACATTGTTACATGTTTTCAACTTGATGGAGGCTTGTCCAATTCCTTCGACTGGGTAAGTGTTTTTGTCTCCAAGCTCTACCTTGTGCGATGTCTTCTTTTCATTTAGATTGGAGAGTCTGGCTTGATATCCCATCACATGCCTAGAATCTCCACTGTCAATTATCCACGTGTCATCTTCAAGCGTTCCTATGAGTGTTGAGTAGTGTAGATGACTAGTCTTTTCATTCATGACTTCAGTTGACTGGTGACTGGTCGCACTTTGATCCAAAATTTCAACTTTGACGTTTCTGCCTTCTGAGAGTGCCAAAGAGGTGCGTTGGACTAAGGAACACTTGAATACCTTATTCTTGAGCGAGATGTTCCATCATGAGGTGCTAGATCAGGGTTTTAGGGTTTCTATAGCTGCACCTGCTAGTAACCCTAGCGACAATGCTTTGGTAACTGCTCCTGCTAGAAAACCCTAGTGACAATTCTTCAACGAGCTTAGTATCCTTATGGTTATGCTTCCTTCTAGTGGTTAGACTGAATGAACGAGGTGTGGCCCCATAACCTGTTAGAATGTGCTCGTTTAACCATAGACAATATCACTATTGTCACCCAACCATAGGCCGAAGCCACCCCCGAGCACCTTGACCTTGACGGAAAGAAGAATCCTGGTAGCAAATCGATAGCCAAGCAATGCTAATGCACCAAGCAAGAAGTAACCAAAGCTGATAAGAGAGTCCAACCCAGAAAGATAGAAACTATAGACTTCAGAACTGGTGGCAACACCTTCTCCAGGACTTGCGCACAAGACTGCCCAATTGCAGTGCGCATAAGTGTCTCTCTACGATTCTGAGAGTTGTGTGTAAAGTGAAGATTGACGCCTTGTATTTATACTAGTTATGGCAGACTACCTGGGCCAACTTCTCATTCTGGGTTCTAATTAATTCATATTAATTATCTCTCTTAGCCGACATCTCTTCTAGGGTTACATTCACTTCTTTTCTTGCTTCCAGAATATTCTAATCTTGTCAAAGGTCACAATGGAGGTTGATACCTCCCGAAGCTACCATAATATCAACACCTTTCTCCTGAAAGTACCCTTTAAAAGAATGATACAGTTTAAACATATGTAAGTACATACTTCTGACAACATCGGTAGGTAGTGGTACCATCTGACATCAACGACAAGCAATAACAAACCTTTAAAAATTCAAAGGTGCTGCAATTTGTAATCTAAAGGTAGCTGGATATTTTCCAAGTTAAGGTGCACTGGGACAATAAAAAACAGTCCCAACACTTCACAAAAACTTTCACTGCAATTGGTGTTGCAACTGGCATGAAGGAAGTGGCACGAAGGAAGTGGCACTACAATTGCAACTGATACTGCAACTACAACTGCAACTGCAACTCAGGGTTTGATGAGGAAACCCTAATTCTCAAACTTCAAATTTCAGAATTTTGATTCAGGGAATAGATGCACCCTCCTAGAGTGAGTTCCTAGGTGTGGTTACTTTCTCCAACGTCCCCCTCAACCAAGGAAAACGTCACACTTAATGTTTATGCATAAATCCTAATTCTTTAGCAGCTACAACATTGAAAACTGAATCTGGGAGAGAGTGCGCTGAGGCTAGCTACTTCTTTATTAAATGTGAATTGGTCTCTTTCAGGCCTGCTATGATACCATGTTAAAGTTCTACTTATACAACTAGCAGTTACGGTTCTTCTTTATTATTATAACCATTTATCACATTAGCTGCATAAATAAGATCACTGAAAGTGAGGCAATCACAGAAACAATAGAAACACACATATTATCCTGGGAAACCCTCACGGGGGAGAAAACCCAACAAAAACTTCCTCAATATAGATAGATCAAAGACTGAACAAAAGATCCTCCTCTACTCCTTCACTTGGAAGAGTAGCGCACCACTTGACCAAGAAATACCAAGAGATAGACCAAAAACCCTCCTTGACGTCACCCCCAATTGCAACAGCTTATCCTCCAAGACTTGGGCACTGCAAAGCTAGGTGTGTATATGTCCAAATGAGGCACTGGTCTCTCTTATTAATAGTGGTCTGGCCAACCTATAATTAGGTCTGGGCCGACCTGTCACTTTACCCTCTTAATTTACAATTAACTGTTAAGGCACAATAGGGCCGACTTTTACTAAGGCACAATAGGGCCTACTTAAATATAATATAATAATATTATTCAACTCTCTCTCAAGTAGAATATTCTTTGAAGTTACAATATTTCAACAAGAGGAAGGTCAGAATTGTCGAATACCCATGCATGGACTCCGATAACGGATACAAATTATTGATCCCTGGTCCAAAACCTCCATGTGAAACATATATTTTTCATCAATGATGCCAAAGCTCAATATCCTCAAGCCAGAGGCAGACCTAGATGCAAAATTTGTGTTGATCTGGGTCTAGAGGGGTAGGACCCGATCAATCAGAATCATTTTGTTGATCTACTTGTTTGAAACTATATAAGGATTAAGGAGGAGGAAGACGACTCCCTCATTTGGTCTAAAAATCTTGCCACCGATGATCTCACAACCAAGTTTGGCTATCAAACTCTAATGAGGAATATGATCCTATCAAAAAACAATGGTGGTGGGGCCCTATCTGGAAGCTAAAAACACCTCTTAAAGGTAAAAGTACTCTTTGTCTCGCCATCAATAATAAGCTTCTGACATGGGATAACGACCTCAAACGGGGGTGGCGTGGTCCAAGTATTTGCACTTTGTGCATGGCCAACGAAGAAACGATAAACTATCTCTTTATTCTCTGTCCCTACTCTGTGCATGTTATGTAATTAACAAAGAAGGAATTCGACCAAATCTTCTCTTGATCACAACCACATATTGATAGTTGCCTCAAGGGATGGTTTACATACAAAACAATGAAGCTCTTTGAAGGCTTGCCATGCATCCACGTAAACACCATCCGGTGGGCACATAATGCATGGATTTTTAAAAATGAAGTTGTCCCCCCCGAAGTCACAACTGAGCTCATTATCAAATTATCAAACAAGTTCAAGCTTGATCCAAAATAAAACAAGGTCAGAATCCCGATAATGCCCAACCTTATTAAGAAAACTCCGTGGGGGTTTTTCGATGGTGCCTCCCAAGGTCATCCCCCACGTTGTGGCATATGAGTGGCACTGTACTTCAATCAAAACCACTTCCTGTATCTAAGATATGCTCTAGCGAGAGGAACTAACACTAGAACTAAGTTCATTGCTCTATGGACGCTATTAGAAATCACCATAAAAAAAAGGCATCAGTAAACTCCAGATCATGGGAGACTCCAAACTTGTGATAGACTGGGTTAATAAGAAAGTGATGGTTTCGGATATTCGACTGCAATCTCTGCTACATGACATCCTTCACTCTCTTAATAATTTGGAATGGTTTTCATGTCACCGTATTCTATGTGCACTCAATGAGAAAGCTGATGCCCTCTATAAAGAAGCCTTGGAGTTGCCTTCTAGTGCCTGCGAGATCTACGAATATATTGACGGTCAAGAACTCGTCTCCATGGAGTTCCAACTATAATTTCTAGCCGTGCTTATGATCCTTAGACAAATTTTTGCATGAATAGTTTTTTCCCGCACAAATAGTGGAATAGATTGTAGTTGTTTAGATTTAAACTTGAATGTAAAGTCAACGGAGTTATTGTAAAGGTCTTACAGTTTTTTGTAAAGGTCCTTCAGTCTTTGATTTGGTGATAGGGATAATGAGTCAGATGTGCTCAACGAAGTTCTTTTTGACCACAAACATGTATATTCTCATATATGAATATAATGATTTTTTTTTTTTTCTTCTGTGGAAAAAATATAAGTACATCGTAACTCACTACATGATCATAATTTTATGGGAACAATTCTAGAGGCCAAGGATGAAGAATTGAGGTTTACTTAGCACTAGCTCAGTTTATGTAGGGTTTATTTATCACTAAGGTTTTTAAGTTGTATATGTAGATGACTCTTAAACCAACCAAATCATGTTAATAATATTGATCCTCCTTTTCATGCAACACTTGATTGCAAGGTTGGTTTTTAAGTTGTATATGTAGATGACTCTTAAACCAACCAAATCATGTTAATAATATTGATTCTCCTTTTCATGCAACACTTGACTGCAAGGTTCATTGGAATGTTATTGAGAAATGGGACAATTCCAGTAATTCTGGTGATTTCTTCTCCTGTAATTTACATTTTGTCCTTTTATTATAAATATGGACTAGCCATTATGTAGCTTATCTACCTTATATATTATACAGTTAAACCTAGACGAACATGGATTTTTTTTTTTTTTCGAAGTTACAAAACCTGGGGAAAACCCTCGAGTACTTCCCCTCATTTCGAGGATGGTACCTAAGGTAAACCCTAGAATCTTTAGGGCTCAAGGTCGATCAACAATAGGGCTATTGCAACAATATACACGTTATGAGCTCAACATGTCACTTGCAAGAATTGAACCCAAGTGGGGAGGATAACAACATTCCTCCCAACCACCTGAGCTAAGCCCAATTTACAAGACAAACATGGAGTTATGCTACAAGTTAGTGAATTAGCATATAGATACGAGCAACAGATGTAGAGGCTATTCTTTATCAACCAAACTTATTGCAGGTATCTAATTCCCTCGAGTCTGTAAAAACAACTACGAAATACTTAATATTCAACTCTTTGCTCCACAAATTGTCCAAATAATTACCAACTTTCATTGACTCTAATAGACAATAAGATTACACTAAACAATTAATGTGTCCTATACTCTCCCAAATCATGTCCCTCTTTAAGTTCACCAATTCCTTCAAGAAGCTAAGTTGGTGGAAAGGGTGTCTAAGGTCAATGTAATATCATGGTGTGACCAAATAACAACTTTCCTCTTTACCAAATTGACTCTTACTCAATGCATATATTAACTTGTTAAAATTTCTTTATGTGCATAGATCCATCTCAACCTTGTATTTATCAAGCGTCCAAAGGGATCAAATCAAATCTCTCGATGTGCAAACCTTTAACCTTTTCTCCAAATTTTAAAATGGATCCATGCTAGTTTATTAGAAGATTAACTTATTCCCTAAAAGTATACATCTCACAAAATGAGATATAAACTCAAGTAAAAAGAGTAACAATTATTTCTAAAACCACTCATAATGATAATAATAATAATCTAATTTTAAGATCACCACCAAGATCAAATTGGTGTATGAGAAGACATAAATTGGTGTACGAGACCCCCTTGTTTATAGTACGAGGGACTCTCCACCTAGAAAATTGACTAGTAAAATCTACTAAGTATAAATACACTAACCACCTCTAGATTTAAACTTGTAACCTATTTAAAGGAAACAAATGTTATTAAATAATAGAAATACATTCTTAAATAATAAAAATATTCACCTTTCTACAAAATTCTTCTACATCATTCATGTAAATCCTAATACAACCCCCCGCGCCGCGCCGCCCCGCCCCGCCCCGCCCCTCCCCTCCCCTGCCAAAATAAAAAATTAAAAAATTACCTCTTATCTCTTTTAAATGCGGATTCAAATAAGTTAAAACTTAAAACTTATCCGCGTCCCGCTGATCGAAAGTGCCCANGTAAAAAGAGTAACAATTATTTCTAAAACCACTCATAATGATAATAATAATAATCTAATTTTAAGATCACCACCAAGATCAAATTGGTGTATGAGAAGACATAAATTGGTGTACGAGACCCCCTTGTTTATAGTACGAGGGACCCTCCACCTAGGAAATTGACTAGTAAAATCTACTAAGTATAAATACACTACCCACCTCTAGATTTAAACTTGTAACCTATTTAGAGGAAACAAATGTTATTAAATAATAGAAATACATTCTTAAATAATAAAAATATTCACCTTTCTACAAAATTCTTCTACATCATTCATGTAAATCCTAATACAACCCCCCGCGCCGCGCCGCCCCGCCCCGCCCCTGCCAAAATAAAAAATTAAAAAATTACCTCTTATCTCTTTTAAATGCGGATTCAAATAAGTTAAAACTTAAAACTTATCCGCGTCCCGCTGATCGAAAGTGCCCAAACTTTTCACTAGTGCTTTTTGTGGAGGAAGGGTTTAATGGAGGTTTTAAAGCTTTATATTTTTAGAAAAAAACAATAGGGCAAATACGTCCACGGTCCTTGACGACTGTGAGTGAAACACAGTCGAAGCCATTGAAAAACAGTGGATACGGCGGAGAGAAGAACTAACAACATAGCGAAGAATTCAGCAAATAGACAAACAGGCAGAGCAAACGCAGAGTGCATTGTCGGAGTGTGCCCTAGAGCTTCTGAGACGGATATTTCTTCTCGAAATCTGCAGACTTGGAGCCTGTTTGGCGGAGTCCTGTTGAAGCCCAATATTTTGAAAAGCACAGAGGTATTTTTCTCTGAAGATTTTTTTTAGCTTTTACACTCAGCAGATTACAAACTACAAATACTGAAACACAAACACCTATTGAAGATACACTCAAAACATACGCCCAACATATAGCTAGAGCATAGCAAAACCTTATAGATACAGACTTATAAATACACACAGATTTATTTCTGGAAGTTATTTTTGGCCAGAAGTATATATAAATTGTCACTGGGTTCGGCGAATTTCAAGGTTCAAATTCGGCGAATTGTCACTCGGATGCCAAAAATTCGTTTAAGTACGTTGAACTTGAAATTCATTGGAACTCGTTTTTTTAAAGGTTAAAAAAGAAAGAAAAACGTAAATATAAACCTGGATCAAACCCGCGCTGCCTTCCATTCTTTCCTCCCGCCGCTTTCCATTCTTCATCGCGCCGTATAGAATTCCTTCCCTCTCCGAGCTCCCACAGATACGCGTACCATTCTACCTCCGGCTTCGTAGTATTCATCCCTCTATCATAGACCGGCACGACCCTCTCGAGTCCCCTTTCTCACAAATCTACAAACCGACGCCGAGTCACAGCGCCCATCCCTCATAGACCAGACGGCGGCGGCTACAGGGCTGAGAGCTGAGGTTAAAGTGCGATACGGCGGCTGCTACAGGCCCGAACATTGAAGTCTGAGGTTACAGACTTCAACAGCGGCACGGGGAGGCTTGGGTTGTGATAGTGTTCATGCAGGGGGAGTGGACCCAATGGAGTACATGGCTTAGGAGGTTTGTTGTAGTCTTTTGGAGGCTTGTAGGAGGAGTGTTGGACACACCTTGTGGAGTGCCTTTGCATTTGCAGCTTTGCTTGTAGACAACATTGCCTTGGAGCTTGACATATGCACTCTTAGAGTGTAGCGTTCCACATGTGTGAGCCTATATGTGTTATTGTAGGTTGCTTGTAAGGGCATATGCCCACATATGTGTTGTTGGCCTACCTTATCTCTCATATATATAGAGGAAGGAGAGAGTCCTTTCAATCATCATCATTGTTGTACTCTTTTCTTGATACTTCTCTTCTTGGAGGAAGTTGCTAGGGTTCATAAGGAAACCCTAGGAGAAGTTATGAAAGGGAAAGAGGATATCTTTGTTGGGAGCTTACTCTTGTGAAGAAGACATTGGAGATGATGGTCTTTCTACACTCGTCATTCTTGTTCATTCTTGTGTAGAGATGTGATCAAGAGGAGCCCACTAGTCCTCTCTCTCTGGATCTTCTTATGTACTTGATCTCTCTCTCTCTCTTGGAGTTGCTAGGGTTTCTTGTGCTTGTTGGAACATCTTGAAGACTAGGTGTTAAATTTATAAGCAGCTGCAAGAGCCATTCTCCGGGAGGATGGCTAAGACCCTAGATGAAATCTAGGGCCCCCAGTGCACTCCTAGGGTACTTGGTCTGGGACCAAACAGTCAGTGCCATGGCAAAAGACCCTTGTTAGGGCCCCCAGTATACGACTAGGGTTCTTGGTCTAGGACCAAGCAGTTAAAGCCCCTAGATAAGTCTAGGGCCCCTGAACATGGTCCAGGGTACCCATGCCTAGGGCATGGGTTGATCCTTGGTCTTTGACCTTGGTGGATAAGACCCCAGAAAAGGTTCTGGGGCTACTTGATCCTTGATCAAGTATCTTGTTGGTGTATGACTTTCCTTGAAGGAAGACATAACCACATGAAGGATGTATCCCATATGCAATGATGATAAAGTAATAAGATCACCATGAATATGAATGAACGAGTATTGCCACCTTGTAAACCCTCCTTATCCCTCTCCTACCCTTGTTTGTGTGTTTTGGGGTTTTATGTTGTTTTGTCTTAAGGGTAAATTAAAGTTTAAATTAAATGTTTATTATATCATGTTTAAATTTTTAATTTAAACATGTTATTTTAATTATTTTAATTTAATTTAAAATTTTAATACCCTAGCCTAAACTATAAATAGAACCCCCTCGTAGCCCTCACTTCACACATTATTATCTTCTTGTGAGCGGATCTTCTCTACCTTGCTGCGGCCTTGGCTATCGCTGTTGGAGCTGCTGCGGTCCTCTTGCTTGTCTACTGTTGGAGTGCCTTATTGCTGCGACCATCTCCTTTGTTGTTGTGTGAATTGCTGTTGGTGCGACCTCTCCATTTCTACTGTGGCTGAGTTTTATAGGGTGCGGCCCCCTCCTGTTCTGCTGTGGCTAAGTTTTATAGGGTGCGGCCCCCTCCTGTTCTGCTGTGGTTGAGTTTACAGGGTGCGACCCTCTTTTATTCTGCTGTGATGAGTCTATAGGGTGCGGCCCTCTTTATTTTGCTGTGTGGTGAGCCTATAGGCTGCGACCTCCTATTCTCTGCTGTGGTGAGCCTGTAGGGTGCTGTCCCTCCTAATTTTTGCTGGGGTAAGCCTATAGGGTGCGGCCTCCTATCTTCTGCTGTAATGAGGGTTTATCCACAATTTTTCTGTGTAGGGCTTTGAATGTTTTAAGCCTCCTTTTGTTTGAGGGTTTGTCCTTGTGAGGTCTTTTTGGTTTTATCCCTTTTTGGTGGCAAGAAAGTTTTTCATATCTTGGAAAGAGATCCAACCTTTATGGTGGATCTATGACCTAGACTTTACCTGAGCATAATTACAAATGGTTTTACATCCTTCTTGTTGTCTGTGACTTCTTCAGAGGTAAGGTTCAGGACAAGGTAAGCTATCTATCCATCATTTTCAGATCTGGTATTTTGTTTTGAGTTCTATACAGTTTGATCTATTTAGATCTATGTTTCAACATTAACAGTTATTAGATCTAAACGATATATTGAGTTTACTTGTTTGTTTTTGTAGTATGATCTACTGATCAGATCTGTAGATTGAGTTTGGATCTGCAAACTAGTATTAGTTTCTTATTTCGGTTTTATAGATCTGAACTAGAATCTCTTTAGATCTACTCTATAACTTGTTTTTATCTAAATTTGCTTTAGATCTGGATGTCTATGTTTTACAGTCTAGATTAGATTTCTGAACTTGTACTCTAACTGTTATACTTACAGAAATTTAAAAGACACTACTGTTATGCTTTACTACCCTAATTCTAACACTAGGGTTAGGGTTTCATCCCTTAGACTTGGAGATTAGGGTTTTAAGATGAAATTCTAGGTTGTATTTGTTGAAGTGAAGAAGAAAAGCCTAAAGGAAATATCTTGCCTTGTTGGACATGCTTGTGTGATGCATGCTTGTTGGATATCCTTGGTGTAAGCAAGGGTTTTCTTGGTTTTTCCTAGTTAGGGTTTTCTTGGTTTTTCCACCATGGTATCTTGCCATACCTGCTGGTCTGTTTCCTCCCGAAAGTTGGAAGGCTCAGAATCTATGACGTTGCTCATTAATGCCATACCTGTTGGTCTGTTTCCTCCCGAAAGATGGAAGGCTCAGAATCTATGACGTTGCTCATTAATGCCATGTAGTTTGGAAACTTCTTCGGAGGTTTGCTCTCTCTAAATGTGCTCCTAGGAGCCTCCACATACTCCTAAGCACCCCTCAATGTCTAAATGAATCACATACTCCTAAGCATCCCTCAATATCTAAATGAATCATTAAGGTCTCTTGACAGAAGTGGAAGGGACTGTTGTCTCCTTCTCTTCACCTGAAGGTTGCTATACTCTGTCGAAGTCATTGGTGACCTTTGCTCAACCTTCAGAGCTTCCAACTCCGCATCCTTTGTCACTAGAATAGTCTCATGGGACTTCTTGGGTGCAAAGTCTTCCTCAAACTTTACATCCCTCAACACCATCTGCCTTTGCTTTGGAATATAGATTTTGTAGGTCTTTGAAGTCTTACTGTAACCTATAAATAAACCCTTCTTGCTGGAGGGCTCCAACTTGGTCCTCTTTTCTACTGATACATGGATATAAACTGGATAGCCAAAGATGCGGAAATGACTGACCTCTGGCTTCACACTAGTGAATGTCTCCTCTGGTGTCTTGTCCTCCAAGATCTTGCAAGGACATTGGTTCTAGATGTACACTGCTGTGTTGCATGCCTCTACCCAAAGAAACATCGACTAGTCTTGGTCATGAATCATGGCCTTAGAAACTCCAATGATGTATCGATTCTTCCGCTTTGCAACCCCATTTTGCTGTGGGTTGTACGAAACAATAAACTCCCTCTTGATTCCTACCTCCTTGAAGAAACCCTCGAACACCTTGGAGGTATTGTCTCCCTTGTTGTCTGATCTCAAGATTTTGGTCATCTTCCTTGTTTGGTTTTCAATTAAAGCTTTGAACTCCTGAAACTTGCCAAAGACCTCATCCTTGGTCTTTAGGAAGTAGATCCAAGTTTTGCGAGAGAAGTCATCAATGAAGGAAACATAGTACATGCTTCTTGTAATTAATGATATCGACATCTGTCCACAAACATCCGAATGTACTAGGTCTAGATTTCTTTAGAGCTATGCTCGCTGCTTGGGAAAACAACCTTGGCATGCTTGCCACGCAAGCACCCTTTGCATACTATGTGTTGCCCAATACTGAACTTTGGAAGAGCTGTGACTATCTCCCTCAGAATAGGCAACTCTCTATGACGCAGGTGCCCCATTCTTTTGTGGTGCAACTCACACAAGTTGTCATTGTTATGAACTAGAGCTTGAACATGTTCACCCTGCAACCTGTAAAGATACCTTCTCTAACTCCTATTACTTGAACTGTATCTGTGTTAGATTCCTTTGATCTGATGAGGGCTTGCTGGTTGTTGAACTCCACAACATAGCCCTTATCCTCCATAATTGAAATTGAAAGCAAGTTCTTTCTGAGACCCGGACAAACAAGACATCGTCAAAATCTAAAGTGTTACTTGACTCGAGTTGGAAGGGAATAGCACCAACTCTTGCTACTTGGCATCATCACCAAGGTCAGTGTGTACTCCTGAGTCCTGCTTCGTTAGACTAGAAAATAGTTGTCGGGCTGATGTCATATGACGAGATGCCCCACTGTACACATACCATAGTATGATAATTCGCCCTAATTGGGGTTTCTTGTATGGAAATTCCGAATGCGTATGGAATTTGTCGAACATTCGGCTATGTACGGATACGGGCTCCAAGGACTGTCGATTGACCTGTAATGTTTGAAAATTTCGTGCTTCGAGGACCACCGACCGACCTGTAATGTTTGAAAATTCATTATAATGAAGTTATGAACTGTTATAAATATACTCCCCCGCCTTGATACTTCGAATCATGATTCATGGACTCGTCAATCCAGAGGCGGAGAATCGAGATCACCCTCGAGAGTCGAAATTAATTGCATTTTGCAGTGGAGGTCATTTGATATTTTGCAGAGCCTGTTCACTTCCATTTTGAAAATGAAAAATACATGTTTTTAAATTTATAAGTAACCTTCTTCCGTATTTTATCCGTACTAGATTTTTTTACGTATTTTTTCTGTATCAAATCGATTTCGTATCCGTATTCGTACTCTAATTATGCTACTATGACACATACCACACATTCCTCGAAACCGTGTTGGTAGAAAGGCAAGATACCATCAAGAAATTCTTCTCAAACTTGGCTGCAAAATTGTTCATTTGAGTTTATGCAGAGGCCGCTACCATCTTCTACTTCTACTGTAGAGGCTACTACCTGTACTCCCGAGTCCTACTTCTTCATACTAGAAAACAATTGCCAAGTTGATGTCATATGTCGAGATGCCCCACTGTCCACATACCACACATTCCTCAGGATCACGTTAGTAGAAAGACAAGATACCATTGAGAAATCCTTCTCGAACTTGGCAACAAACTCGTTCATTAGAGTTTATGCAAAGGTTGCTACCTGCTTCTTTTTCTACTGCTTCCATTTATTGTTCTTCTTCTTTGGAGTGATGCATAATGACCATTCTTATGACAAAGGAAGCACTTGATTTTACTCAAGTTCTTCTTTCTTGGTTGTGAGGTTGACTCCCCACTCTTTCCCTTTCCCTTGCCCTTGTTGGGTCCTTTACCTTTGCCCTTATTTGTTTGACCAAATAGGGCCAAGTTCTTGTAACCACCCTTTTTGTTGGCCTTCGATTCCATTCGAGTCTCCTCCTGTATACAGTCATCCCACAACCTTTCAAAGTTAGGAAGGTTCTCACGAGCACAAGTACCTTTGACAAATGGTTCTCAAGAAGCTGGGAATCCATTCAGTGCCATGTTCACCAGCTTTGCATCTGCAACCTTCTCCCCAATTGCTGCAAGTTGATCACGAATCTGTGTGACCTTCATAAGGTAAACTGGTCATTGAATTTGATCTGGTCATCTATGGATCTTAGTTTGTTTTTGCAAAATCATCTTTCTATTTATATTCTCACTTTGGTAGAGACTTACCAAGGAATTGAACATTTCCTTTTCCCTCTTCTTCTTGGTTATATGAGGGATCAAATGATCCTTTGATCATCTGCTTGGCCTTCACTTCCTTCTTCTTGTGAGCTGCCAACTGCTGTGGATCTGTAGAAGGCACATCCTTGACAATATCCCAGAGATCATTCTCTTCCAATAAGAGCGTAACCCTCACTTTCTATGACAAGAAATTTGAGGCGCCATCCAATCTGAGGCTAGCTGAGGCCATCTCTAAGATCTAATGCACAAACTCCCGGTTCTGAAAATTAGTTCTTAAAAAACATATCGAAACCCTCTAACTCCTGGTCCTTCTTTCCGGTAGTTGATTTACTACTGTAAACCCTTGAGAATCTCAATCAGAGAGGTAGCTCTGATACCATGTAAAGTTTTCAAGCCTAGGTGACTGCTGTCCTAATGTTCTCATGCTAAATAACTCATACATAATTTATTTAACAACAAAAAATTAAATTTATGAACATTGCATCAATCACACAAATAGTTGAAAAATGGACAACGGAAAAAATAAAACACACAGGGATTTCTCCTTCAAATCAACTTGTTATTCCTTTGATCAAAGCTTACAAGGTGACCTCTGCAGCCTGCTTTTAACCAGCAGCTGTATGGTTAAATCACCTCCAAAAATAGTGTATGACCCTGTGAAAAGAGGGTTCAGCTACAACAGTACAGCCTGTTCTATTTCTACCTTTCCTGGACAGCAAATTGCTCTTTCTTGTTCTCAATCACTGAAGCACAGTCCAGCAATATATTGTATGGCTAGATCTGAAGGTGTACGGCCAGATCTGAAGATGTCTGCCTGTGCATAAAGAAAAGACAACTACAATGGTGGTATGGACTGTACAACCTGCTATACTTGCTGGTCTCTTTAGCAGATCTGCTCTTCTCTTCCGGATGCACTCTTCCTTCCTCCAGCTCTCTTGCTCTCTTCTCATGTGTGTGAGATCTCTCCTATCTTACCCTATTTATGCTTTGAGAGAGAATAACTACTCTCCTCAATCCTGGTTACCATCTTTCTCAATCATGAGATGTACAACTAAGATTAAATCCTAATCTAAGTCAAAATGTTCTAGAATTTCTAGAACGTTTCATTTAGATTCCTATGATTAATTGACTTCAAAACATAAGACTCACTTTTATTTTTTATTTTTCAAGTGAAATTACAAGATAGAATTAGTGATCACCTTTCCAAGGTGGTCACCAAAGAAATGTCTCGAACCACTTCTTGCACATTCGCACTGAATGTGCGCAAGAAGTTTCTGCTCGAGCTATATTTCTCAACAACCTATCAATGTCCCATTACTAGATTCTTTTCAACGACTCAGTGTTTGGGGAGTTTCAGTGGATGACCAACCTGTTCTTACGACCTGACCCCCTTAGATCCTCTCTGAATTTTTCAGTTGACATCGTTAGACTTTGCATTGGTTCCTTCTTAGGGGTTCCAGTTCTCACCCCTCCACCCCTACTCCTATTTCTATTTATGATAACAGGCCTCACTGTTGGATCATGCCCCTGCTCCTTTTCTTTATTTTTTCCAACATTACTTGATCATATTCTTTCATGCATTCCTTGTGTATTAATTAGTGTAGCCTATTTATGCTTTCAGAGTAGCTTTAGGTACTCCTGTAGGCACCATTATCAAAATTGTTGGACCAGACCTGGATCTATTGGTTTAAAGTGGTTCACAAAAAAGAAAAGTGAAACAGTAAAAATTGGCCTGAGCCAACTCTGCCCAAACGAGTTCCATTTTGCCCAAAAGTTTGAAAAAAAAAACTAAAACC
>ML795102.1:208930-222497 GCA_009831015.1 Picea engelmannii
TTCTACTTGGAGACTCGAGCAAAGTATTTTGCTTGGGTGTTATTAGTAGTAGTATTGCTATTGATCTTGTGGTAGTTTCTTATAAAGTTTGCAAAGTATTTTACAAGCTTTTTGGATGCTCTCACCTCCTTGTTTCCTTGTGTAGCAAAGACATGTTTGTGTGGGGATCACTAGAGTGTTGAAGGAGTGGTTTTAGAGTGGAAAACTAACTCTTTTCAATCATCCAAAGTTTCCAAAATTTATCTAACATTCTTTTCCTCCTTTTTCTCATTTTTAAGCATTATTATGATCTAGAATAAACATTATAAGCTTCACTTTCATATTCAGAAATTTATATTTAAATTGGTATATCATTGGGCTAATCAAAGTTAACAAGTTTTATGGTTTTGTAGCATGTTCTATAAAATATTCCTTGTTGATTTTTATGTAGGTTTTCAACAACAAGGGAGAGTTGCACTTGTTTTAGCCCCAAATGCCTCGAAAAGGCATTCTAAAGTTGGGATATCAAATCCCCTTTCTTCTTCTTCTCCTAAATCATTGTAAGCAACCCTTGAGAGTCTCTTGGGTTTGCCTTCTTTCAAGTTACATATAAAAATATGATATTGTAATAGTTAGAATTAATTCCCCACACCTTGCAAAGAGATTGGCCTAAGCCATCCTTGCAAAATCGTGAAGGCTAGATTAGATTTGCTTCCTTGCATTTCCTTTTACACCCACCTTGGCCAAAACTGTAGGTTTAATCCTCCACTTGTGCCATTGTTGTGGGGTTGCTCATTTATTTTCAAGTCTTTTAATTCTTTCAATTACACCCACCTTGGCCAAAACGATAGGCTAAGTCCTCCACTTGTGCCATTGTTGTGGGGTTGCAATTTAATTTTCCAAACAAATTACAAAGCATTTCAATTATTTATTTTTGCCCCACCTTGCAAGAAATTGGCATAAGCCATCCTTGCAATAACGGAAGGCCTGTATAATTTTAAATCATTGCAAAAGTAATCTTTTTTGTGCTCCATTTTTGCCCTGTATTCTCTCCCCTTGCCACTTTGTGGATCTTGGGTGACAAGAAAGGGCAAAGTTTGGGAGTTTAGTAATTAGGCATCCAACCATTATTGTTTCCACCATCAAAATAGAGGCTTGAGGAAGATACTTGGGGTGCTAGGTCAGGGATGATCTCACGACACTAGGTGTCCCCCTGGTTGAGTACACAAGTTCTTTGGATTTGACCTGTGGAGCTAGGGTAAGGTCTTGTTTGCCTTGCTTATTGAGCACCCAACACTTCATTTTGGTTGAGAGGATACCGGTTTGGGGAAGTCACATAGTCTAGGCTTCAATCTATCACATCTAATCCCCCCAATCAAAGAGAGACCTAAAATTTATTAAAATCAACCTACACACTACATTCACAACATTTGCAATCTCACTTTCAAAGCAATTTGTCTTTCAAGTTTTGCTATCATATTTTAAAGCAATTTACTCGTCAACTACTTTGACATTTCAAGCAAGTCACTTTCAAGCAATTTTACTTTTCAAGCAACATCTTTCATTGTGGATATCTCATGTTCATTGGTATAGGATCTAACTTATCCTTTGTATAATTGCAAAATCATCTAAGTGGTTGCTCTTTTTCATTATAAGCTTTATTCATGACATATTCCAATTATTTCATTCATAAATTGGTGTAAGTTGAATGCTTCATTATCTAACTATTCTTTAGTTTCTTTTATGTATTTTGTGCAATTATCTATTTTGTCATTGTAAGCTATCTTGCCATATTCAATTTGTATATTTCATTTTGTAATCATCTCAAGTGTAAAGTAATTTCTTGTTGATATCCTATAACATTGTTTATTTCTTGTATAATTGTACTTAGATCTTTTGTTGTAACTTTAATTGACCCCATTGCCCAACCTTAGGCACTAGTCATAGTTGACTTGGGGAAAGGGATGATCTTTATTAAATATTTGCATTTGCATTGTTGCTTTCCATATAGGCTAGCTCCCCCCATACCTTTAACAAATTAAAATTAACTCCTAGAATTCATTTAATAATTCACATAGTAACTAGGGTCTACCCCCCTTGGTTTCCCTAGGAGTAAGCCTAGACGGAAGAAGTTCAAGTCGAGGTAACAATGGGTTTGAACTTAGGCATTGTGCCTCTAAGGACACACCAAGTGGGTTGGAGACTTCTCCACGTTAGTAGGTGTGTATAAGGACGACAACAAAGCCCATACGACACTCTTTCACATACTTGGTCAACTTCTTGTACATCCTTACGTTGCTAGTTCCACATGCGTCAATAATGGGTGCTAACATCGCTTCGACTTAGGGCTACAGTTGCCTTTTACACATGGATGAACATAACATTTCTATACGCATTGTAGAACATACCTATTGATGCAATTATATATATCCATGGAAAATGTCCCTGAGGAAACCCTCCAAGCGCTTCCTCACGTTCCACGAATGGCAGTCGAGGTAAATGTCATCGGAGTACAACATGTACTCTTGACCTAGAGGGACTCTATTGGACTTAAACCCATGACCTCTTAGTGATATTCACCTTGAAACTGGTTGTTTCAAACCTATTGAGCTAATCCAAGGGGCTATTGGTGCTTCCCAAGGCCAAATATTTCTCATATGGACTCAATTTTCAGATTTCTTTAGCTTGTTTAAAATCTCTTGATGTGAACTAATCTCAAGGGAAATAATTTACGTGTATTAATTATCAATTTTGGACTTAACCTTTTCTGGCCCATCCACATGCTTAGCCAACTTCATCTTCTTATACCTTTTGGAGTTAGACTTGGCACTTGATCCATTTCAGATCAGTAAATGATGCCAAAGTCTAAGTAATTCATAAGACATCCTATTATTTGTCTGAGGAATCAACTATGCTTTTAGGACAAAGTATTTTTGACTAGCATTCACTTGTATCATGCTCGATAAAAGAGTAAAACATAACATGATGTTAATGTCACTAATAAATAATTTTAATGACATTAATTGTTTGTTAGATTGTTTTTGGCCTATTAATGAAGGCTAGGCATACACTCAACGAGGGAGGAAATGGAAGCATGGCTTCTAAGGTTAGGTGATGGAGCAAGTGCATAGGATTGGTACCAATGACAGAGGAGGCAGTTAAGGAATTAATGGCATACAAGGAACTCACGGGTCACATGGAGATCCCCTCATTCAAGGATATTTTGTTAGGGGAAGTGAGCAAGGTTAAGGAAATGGGTGGTGTAGGAAAAGGAAGCTCAGAGACTTTGGCTACATGCATAGAACATTAGGAATTGGTGGCCAAGACTTCAGATTTGATCAAGAGAACCAAGATTTGACCTGGAGGATGCTTAGCTAAGTTCGTCAAAAACCCTAGGTAGGAAGTCACTTCAACAAGGGTTGGGGGTTACACACTGTCCATGAAGTATCATGCAATCATAGAAGTTCATGGGGATTTGGCACTCAAAAAAGGATTTAATTTGGTGGATAAAAGCAAGATCGAAGCTTAAGGACCACAAAGATCTGAAGCTACGATCCAAAGGTTTTTTCACAACCATTTTTGTATGTGTGGAAGACAAAGATAGGGTCTTTGAGGATGGCCCATACTTCTTCAACTCAATAGGTTTACATCTAAGGCTCTGGATAGAGAAGTTTAACCTCGAAAAGGAAGATTTTACAATAGCTCCGGTGTGGATTTGGTTGTATTCCCTCGAGAATTTTGGGATGAAGAGACACTTGTAGGAATAGGAAACACATTGGGATGCTTCATCAAAACCTCAGAAATCACCATAACATGTAGATATACAACCTAGATAAGAATTTGTGAAGAAATATAACTGAGAATAATTAAATATTTTCAGACCAAAACTAAAATCAGTGTCTCCTTTATGCTTATGACAACCACACCATTAAGTAATACAAAATCAGTGAAATGACATCAAAACAGAGTAATCTTATTTATAATAGTCCTATGCATACAAGGATTTCACCCAGCTTGGATTTGCATGGACTGTACCACTTGTATGGATCCGTATGCTCAATGGTAGCACTTAGGCGAACATACAACAAAATTGTGGCAGCAATGCTGCCCTATTCTTGCTTGTATTCTTCCAAAATATTGATAAACTCAGTGTGCAGGCTATACTCAAACCTGGGTAAGAGTTCCTTTCTCAACTGGGTGAAGGTACAATTCGTATGATGTCCGTATAGCCCATACATATTCCTCTTTTGAAGGTTGTTTGTTGTTTTTGCTTAACAATGGTCCTGCCTCGATCTTGTTGTCTCCTCTTCGAATAGATAGACCTGTTTTGGTCTATATTCCAACCCTACTCGACCTCTCCTTTTGCTATTCTTGCTTGATGATCCCGACTTCCTCCTTTTCCCTGCACAGTAAGACCCTTCTCAGCCTATGCCTCAACCCTTTCTCGGCCTCACCTTGCGGGATTTGCTGCTGGCCCTGACTTGGCCCTTTACTTTTTGATTGGATTGGATGCTGGTCCTAGCTCGACCCCCTTTTGCAGACTTCTTCTGTCTTGACCCTCGACCTACCTTAGAAGCGCCTCCTTACCTAGTCGACCAACTTCTCTTCTTGAGGTGATGGGAGTGTGCTTGCTAGGTTATTTGTAACTCTAGCACTTCCCTCATGCAATCTTGACCCTAAGATCTTCTTATTAAAATCTTGATCCAAGGGTGGGGACTTAATCTCAAGTTGAGTTGAGTGGTCCCCACCATTATGATGTTGTCTAGTCATAAGTTGGGCCTCTTCCACATTACTAGACACCCCTAATGTGGAAGAAATACCTGCCCGAGCTACACTCTAACACACTAACAATTTGTGTTTATTTGAATGCTTCAGGAGCTCTCCCAGAATCCTTTTGTATCAACTTCCAAGTCTCAGAATGGCTACAAACCCTAGACTATGAACATAGTCCTTTCCACTGTAGGAAATACCACAAGCACGAAAATCTATTTAGGTATTTCCCTCGAAATGCTACAACTAATCTCAAAAAGTACGATGAAGGTGTTGACAAGGATGGATTTGTCAAGGTGCCGAGCAAACAAAAATCAGGGAAAAAACAACCCACCCAAGCAACCAATAATATCTCTAAAGTGGCTAATAGTTTTCAGTCTTTATCAGGGGAGTAGGAGCCCATGGAGGTTAAATAAGGAGATGAAGCATATGTAGATAATGAAAAGATGCCTCCCATAGCTACCCTAGGTGAGCCAAAATGTAGAAACAAGGAAGCAAACCTATAGTCAATAGAAGGAGATAATGAAGTCATTGTAGACCTAGAGATGAGTGAGGAGGAGGAAGACAGATCTGTTGTAGAGGGGGAAGAGTATTTGGAAGTATACTCTCATCCTTTGATGATTGATCATTAAAGACAAATGCTTCCAAAGCCCCAAGCATTCCTGAGCCATCTCCAATCCTCCAAACAAGAATCCAAGCTACCACATGCCAATTAGGGTTCAATGCCCTCCTCCAAGCTGCACAATGTTCCTCATCCCATGTAGGGTGCTCTCCAAGCAAGTGAATCCTTCATGGGGCCCTAATGAAGGGCGTCCACCAAATTGTCAAGAGGACTCTCCAGTGCCTAAGGGAAGATTCAAGAACACTAAGCCAACGACCATTTGAGGTCAAGCATCCCCTGAGCAAGCTATCTTAACTATGCAAATCCATCAAGGACTATCTTTCATGTGCCAATCCATCTCACCATCCAAGGGTTGAGCATACACCATGTACCCCAAATCTCATGAAGCACCCCAAGCATGCTGTAAACACTTTCAGAGTAACCTCAAAAGTTAATAGAACTAAGGGTGAAGCAAGAAGAAA
This sequence comes from Picea engelmannii, assembly GCA_009831015.1. Taxonomy (NCBI): domain Eukaryota; kingdom Viridiplantae; phylum Streptophyta; class Pinopsida; order Pinales; family Pinaceae; genus Picea; species Picea engelmannii. The sequence goes on from ML795102.1 coordinate 214,763, forward strand.
TTCTATGGAGGCAAATGTCAAGAATCAAATGGCTCAAAAAGGGAGATAGAAACACCAAATTCGTCCACAACTCAATAATCTATGGTAGACACCAAAATAAAATTGTTTCCCTAGAAAGTGCCAGTGGAGAAAAACTGGAACATCACGGGGACATTGAAAAGGAGCTCAGAGCTTAGTGCCTCTAGCTCCTTTCAAAGCCGTAGGTAGATAGGCAGTAGGTCATGAATTCCATCTTAAACCAAATCCCATGGTTGGTAACTCCAATACAAAACGTAGGCCTTATGAGATAAGTAACTCTGGAAGAATTTGAGAGAATAATCATTGAAATGGTACCTGGAAAGTCAATAGGCCCAGATGGGTTCACCATAAACTTCTTTAAGAACTTTTGGACAGTCATAGGAACAAATGTTTGGAGAGTGGTGGAAGACTTGAGAGCCTTGGAAGAAATACTCCAAGCATTTAACTCCACTTTCCTCACTCTCATACCCATGGAAGATAGGGCTAATTCTCTAGACAAATTTAGACCAATCTCACTCTGCAATGTGATATATAAAATAATACCGAAGGTTATAGCCAACAGGTTGAGGTTGATGTCCTGCATAACTTCACATGAGCAAGGAGGCTATATTGAGGGGCACTATATTCTAGATGGCATCATAATTGCCCATGAGACCATTCACTCCTTGAAGTCAAACAAAAAACCAGGTATGCTAAACTTGACATGTCCAAAGCTTCTAATCATTTAAATTGGGACTTCTTAGATCAAATGTTATCGACTTTTTGCATTCGTTAGCCATGGGTCGGTTAAGTCAAAAGCTTGTTCCTTGGTCTTCTTTTTTGTTCTTGTTAATGGTTCCACTGCATCCCCCTTTTCCTCGTTTTCAACCCATCTTGCGCATCAAACAAGGAGGTCTCCTATCTCCCTTTTTGTTTATTCTCATGATGGAGGGGTTGGGTAGAAATCTTCATCATGGCATTGCTTCTAGAAATTTGAAGGGCCTCAACCTCCATAATGACCTTGATCCACTTTCTCACCTCAAATTTGTCAATTACACGATGCTCATGGGCCATCCCTCAACCAAGGAGGCAACAACCTTTAAAGAAATCTTGGATACCTTTCTATTAGCCTCTGGAACTTTTACCAATCTGGAAAAATCCCTTATCTTCTTCTTCAACTCTTCGTTAATTACCAACCACAACATAGTTCGAATCTTCGGGTTTCAAAAAGGAACCCTTCCCTTGGGATATCGCAGATCTCATTTCATTAAGAATGCACTGAGAAATATCTCTTGGGAAGACCTCCTCTCCAAGCTTGACCATAAACTCAACTCCTAAACCTTTAGATCTCTTAATCTCCTTGATTGATTAACTTTTCTTAAATTTGTTATTTAGTCTATGCCTCTACCTTTTCTCGATGCTAGCAACACCTCCCAAGATTTTGAAGGCCATAAAATGTCTTCAAAGATCTTTTCTTTTGCAGGGGGGCTAAAAAGGAAATAAAGTGGGTCCTTGTGGCTTAGGACAAAAGTTTGTTTTCCAAAAGATTCAAGAGGACTAGGAGTTTGTGAATTTCAAATTCTTAATAAGGTCCTGGCAACGAGGATTTGGTGGAGGTAGCTCAATAGCAAGGAAGAGCTATGGGGTAAAATATGGTGCAAAAAGTATGCAAAAACATTGAAGAATAGGACCTTAGAAGAATGGAGGGGAATCGACTAGGCTGTTATGGGGTAAAATATGGTGCAAAAAGTATGCAAGAACATTGAAGAATAGGATCTTATAAGAATGGAGGGGAACCGACTAGGCTCTTTGATATTGATCAATGCTTGGCAAAACAAAACTATAGTCCAAAACTAGTGTTTCTAGGAAACCAACGATGCGAACTTTGCTCTCTTTTGGGATGATTCTTGGCAGCAACAATCTCAACTAAGCAGGAAAGCAAATCTTTTAGATATCAAAAATCCATTCCACCTCGAACTAGCATTATGTTAGTCAATATTGGCGGAAAGGCAAGGTACAAAGCACATTGGATGGCGATCTTGGAAACCAAGAGATATATGTCCCCCCAACAATTACTCAAGATGGTGTAGAGCGACTAGCCATATAACTAAAGACAAGAAAGATCAGATTTAAGGAGAGTCTTGATAAGCTTAGATGGGGATAGACGGGAGGAGGGACCTTCTTCATTATAGAAGCTTATAGAATGGAAGTAGGACACATCTTACATGAAAAGGATAAGATTTGGAAGTCGGTTTGGAACTCGATAACATGGCCTAAAGTCTCCACCTTCCCTTGGTTTCTTGCTAGACAGAAATTCTTAACTTGAGATAAACTGCAATGAAGGGGTTTCAAGGGACCATCCCTCTACTTCATGTGTGGGCAAGAGGCAGAATCAACAGAACACATGTTTAACCAGTGCAAACAAGCAAAATTCATATGGGATAAATGTGTTGCGACTTTTAGACAAACATATAGAAGAAGGCATGACATCTTGAAAACCGTAAAAGATTGGTGTTTATCTCCATTCTTAAACCTAATCTCAAATAATATATGGCAACTTTCTTCAGGATTTCTTCCCTGGTCGATTAGGAAGGAACGTAACCCGTGCATATTCAAAGGGTACCAAAGAGAAATAGAGGTTCTTTGTCCCAAAACATAAAAGAAACCATTCACTCCATGTCATAGGCACTTGAAAGCAAAAAATGCTTAGACACGGAGTAAAGTTTTCTCTCTTTGGAGCATTGAATCTAGGAAGTTGATAGAGAAAACTAATGCCTCCACTCCTCAAGCTAAATCCTCAAACATATGGCCTCCCCCATTGTCGGACTTCATAAAATTCTTTGATGGTGCCTCGAATGGTAAATAATTTAGGCCCATCAGGATTAAAGGAGCTTTCCGGGGTTCCTTTGGTCATATCCTTAGGATGTTTGTGGGGTCCCTACGGTTAGAAACTAATAGTGTAACTAAGCTGGCAACACCGGAAGAGGGACCTCAGTTCATGGGTATGACAAGTTAATAGTGGAAGGGGACTCCCTCATATTGGTGAATGCATTTAGATGAATGTGGAATGGCACCCAAGTTGACAAACTCATGCACAATTGGAGACTCTCCTCGGGCCTGGAAGGCATGGCCAATAACATTTCTCTCATCCCAACAATCATTCCCCTTCATGTAAAAAACAAAGCAAATTGTTGGGTAGATAGACTAGCCAATGAGGGAGTGTTGCTGGCCACTCACGAGTTGGATGTAAGTTGGGATTTCATGGAAGAAACCACCTGAAAGGATGATTGTCTCTGCATCCACAAATTAGATACGGAAAGAAGAAGCGAAATTCACAAGTAGAATGCGGGAGTGAGAGAGGTGGGAATGCAGGATGCGGAAGCACAAACAAAAGTGAAGTGCGGGAATCCAAAAGGTGAACGATGCGAAGGGAATGGCATGAGAACCTCCACATTTCGCATAGAACATTTTTGGAATGAAGGAGGTAGAGAGTGGCAAGGAAGAAAGGTGAAGGATGCAGAGGAAAGGGAGCTACATGAGAGTCTCCTCATCCTGCATAGAATTCTTTGGAGTGCAGGATGTGAAGGTGGCAATGTGGAAAGGTGGGGGAATGCAAAGAAAGAGGGAAACACAAGAAACTCGATGTTCCACTCAGAAATTGGTGGAATTCAACAATACTCAGCCATGGAAAGAAAAGGCAACAAGACTCTGCATATCATATTCTGTGTTTGGAAATGCAGAAATGCAGGTAAGGGAAGAACAAATTGGAAACTCAGCTCTGCACTTTGGATTGGATGTGGTGATGCAGAAGAGTGGGGACTTGACAATGTGTAGAAAGAGAAACAAGACTACAATCTGCATTCCGCATGCAGAATGTGGAAATGTGGAAATGCAGACAAGGGAAGAACCACCTAGAAACTAGGTTCTACAATCCACAGCGGATGTGCCGATGCGGGAATGTGGGGAGTCAGCCATGGGAAGAAAGAGAAACAAGACTGCATTCCACATGGCGGAAATGTAGATAAGGGAAGAATAACTTGGAAACTCGGCTCTGCACTCTGCGCCAGATGTGGCAATGCAAGAATGCGGGAACCTGTCAATGGGGAGAAAGAGCAACAAGGCTACGCATTCTAGCGCAATTGTGGAAATGTAGAAAATAAAATAAGAACAACTTTTATTATCTTCCCACTGTTATATCCAAACCAGATAGGCTAGATAAATACACTGATATTATGATCAAATCTGTTAATATTGAAGACCAACACAGGAAAATCTTCATAGGTTTGACATATAGCTTTGCAAGAATGTACTTTTTTTGTATACTAATTAATATATGAGTAGCTAAATTTACAAAAAAGAAATAGTTTGTTAGGTTGTGTTCTAGCAAAAATATTGACCGCTTGTAGATATGATGACCTATGTTCAAAACTGGATGGCATGTTCCATGTGATAATGCAACTGACCAAGTCTTTTGGGGTGTGGTTTGTGACATGTTAATGCAACAACATTGGATTTTGTGATAATGCGTGTTTGTTGTTAAGGGGGGTCCCATGCTAGTGCGGTCCATGTAGATGAGTCAAGGTGTGTATCTTGGGTGACTTTGAAGAAATATATACCCCTTAGTAGCTGAAGGTCTTCTAGTTGTAATTATGATCATCTGCAAGGAGCTACGTACTCTCTTCAGTCAAAATTGAACGAATGACCAAAATAAAAGAAATCAATGATATCAGTATTTGCTAGTAAAGGTACGAGCACGGTATATATTCTTGATCCCTATTGCACAATGTCATCAAATTTAGAGTTATTTATTTCATTTACCCTAGTGGATCCACTACACATCTTGCATGAGGTTTCGCCTTTTAAACTGAAGCCTAGTAGCAGATGCTGCTGCAGATTTGTGCAGCACAGTTTTCTACTCAAGAGGCAGGCAAAGGGGCTTCAAACACTAGTAGCTAACCACACCCATTTGATAGCATTTAGTAGTTCTTACACTGAATATATACTTAATTGTGGAGGCTTAGAAGCTTGAATTTTGTTACGGAGATCTATGAACTCTTCTGAAGCTTTAGGATCTTGTATCAAGGCATCATCTAAGAAGGAAATCGTTTAAATCTTTTATCAGTCTTTAAAATTCTTCTCCATTTTACTCTCAAGGTAAATAAGGTCCTGTTTTGTCTGAATCTCAAGAGAACTCTTATAATTTTAACTTTTTGCTTGTATGTAGAACTCTAAATATGTACTCAGTTGGCAATCACATCACAGTATCAATTCCTTGGGATTTCCTATTAAAGGAACAACGAATACCCTGATATCTGGAACAATGAATTTCCTAGATATCTGTCGTGACCAGCCAACTGAAAATATCTGGAACCTGCAACTTATGTAGCTCCATTCACTTTTGTTGCAAATCAAGCTGAACATTTAAGTGCATTTCATTTCAGGTTAATTTCAAAGATCTATATGCTTGTAAAATACAGTTTTCAATGTTTATGATTCTTTATGCCTCTTAGCCTATTGTCATACAAAAATAGGCGATAGTTTAATTTTCTTTTCTCGAATAACATTATACTTTCCTGCTAGATTATGCTGTGTACCTAAGTGGGCATCATCTCGATATTTTTGTTGTTTTGGACGTACTCTTTTGTTACAACAGTGATTTCCTTATTTTAACAGCCTGCATTCTTTATCTTATTTTTTATTTATTGCCTATGCAGCAACATGTCCTAAATGCAGTTTTGGTAAAGCATTCTTCATGCAAATTCAGATAAGATCAGCTGATGAACCAATGTCGACTTTCTACAAGTGTTGCAATAATCAATGCCAATTCAGGTGGCGACAGGATTGAGATCTTCTGCACTACATTGCACTGCTTATTCTTCTTATATGAGCTTTGAGTGAAGCTTTGTAATGGTTCTGAGAAACTACGCGAAATAGAGTTTAGTTTTATGGATGATATCTATGGAATAACAGCTATGGTTATCTCAGATCTGTCAAAACTTCTGATGGGGATTTCTCTCAAACTTAGTTCTCAATGGAAAATCCTCATGAATGATTCTCTGCCATCCTCTTTTCAGTGTTTGTTGCTTAGGTGCTTACTAATAGTAGTAGTTAGTACCTGTAGGTTTGAATTGCCTCCCCACACAAATATACCACTTCTCTTATGCCAATGGCATGCCTTCTTCACTACTGAAAAATCCTCCTCCATGAGAATATTGAAACAGTTCACTTTAATGCCTGCATACAAAATTGTGTATACCCTTGGTAATGTAGAATTTTACATGGTAAGTTTGTGGGCATCTGATGATGCTAAATACAATTCCTCATATTGTAACAGAAAACAGGGATTGATCAAGAAAGTAATGATGTTTGGTCACTACAAATATCCTCATCTTTGGAGTTCAATTGTTTTCAGCTTTTCGCTTGTGTTAATTTTGTACACATGGAATCAGAAATCTGTTTGAGATGAGTGCTGAATCATAAATTCCTTAAAAATAAAGAATATATATAGGCTATATTAGACGAAGAATTTCTTTATGTTTGTTTTGAAAACCATATTTTATTTCTATTATTTGTTCAAACATGAAAAAAATCTTCATGGAGGTTTAAGATGCAGACCAAAGATGCAATGCATTACCAATAAATGATTGTTCGATTTTGTTTGCCAACTTCATTTGATTATTCTCATCTGCGTTAGTGTTTTGCAATTTTTCGTTACTTGTTTTAATTTACTGTTTCAACTTTCTACGTACAATTATAGTTTTTGCAATTTTTCCTTATTGGTTCAACTTTTTACATACAATTATATAGTTTATTAATGTTCAGCATTGGCGATCACCTTTTCAACTAATACAAAGCATCGTTCTTTAGATGCAACCTGCATTGTAATGAATGCTCCATGGCATGTAAACTTACAATTTTCTTTTACTAGAAGTGAGGTTTGTTACACTAACATTTGTCTTGATCTCCGGGGAAAGATATGAGACCATGTTGATAGCATAGGTACCTAAAAAGTATGGAGTTATGTTTGAATCTAAAGTCTCCAACTCAAAATCAAAATCAATTGATTTAAAATGAATTTTCTTTCATGCTCGAGCAATTGTTGTCCCTTGTAATGTATAATAATCATAATTGTTGTAGAACCTGAATAATTGATTTTGCTATAATATGCACAACGACAGTTTTACTTGTCACCTTTATTGTACAATTGCCCCTTGAATTGTATAATAATCATAATCATAATAGTAGTAGAAGATGAACAGTTGACTTTACTATCATATGCACAGTGTCAATGTTTGTTGTAACCTTTATTTTATAATACTCTTAACGATATTAGCAAATGAACAATTTGGCTCTTCTATCAATGCACTGTTGGAGTTTAACGATCAATTACATTCAGTTTCTTTACAAATTTACATGAACTGAAGCATAAACCATGAACAATAGCAGCAGTAAAACTCCACGAACAAGATCACAAGAAGAATAACCTTGCACAGAGACACAAGTACAGTAGAAAATGCTAAGATAAAATGATTATAATTGATTGATATATTATTACAATGATGAGAGTTCCATATATAAAGAATATATGGTGACCATCTATGAAAGGATGTGTTCCTTTGATAATAAGTAACTACTTATTTATTATATATATTTATACCTTGTATTATAAATATCATGTCATATATATATATATATATATATATATATATATATATATGGAAGAATGTCTTCTCGATGT
>ML795102.1:222630-233672 GCA_009831015.1 Picea engelmannii
CTGTGAGTGAATGTTAGCATGATGCTAACTAACATGTGGAAAACACCTCAAGCACCTCAAATCCATATTATTCCTTGTCATGATCAAGGACTACGCTTGGGCCCATTTACCACAAGTACACCTTTGTGATAAATGCATTCTATCTCCCTTGGTCTGCAGCCCGATCTAGGAGAAGGTCCGCCCGATGTTTACTCGGGACATTGTAGCAAAAAGGTCTGTCACATATGGCACTCCCATGTGGACTTCTAGAGGGTACTCCCTCTATAAACACCAGGTCAACTCCCCATAGTGTGTGACGTCAAGGTCAACTCCTTGACATGTCCTCATGTGCTCTCCACAAGGGACATTGGGCTATAAGCCCAAACCCACTTATCCCTTCTCAGATAAGTGTGCTCACAAATAAACTCAACTTAGTCACAGATGAGTATGATTTGGAGAATGTCTGTCACACATGGCACTCCCATGTGGACTTTTAGAGGCTACTCCCTCTAGAAACACTAGGGTCAACTCCCCATAGGATGAGACCTCAAGGTCAACTCCTTGATATGTCCTCATGTGCTCTCCACAAGGGAGGTTGGGCTATAAGCCCAAATCCACTTATCCCTTCTCGGATAAGTGTCCTCACAGATGCACTCAACTCAGTCACAGAGGAGTACGATTTGGAGAATGTTTGTCACACATGGCACTCCCATGTGGACTTCTAGAGGCTACTCCCTCTAGAAACACTAGGGTCAACTCCCCATAGTGTGTGACGTCAAGCTCAACTCCTTGACATTTCCTCATGTGCTCTCCACAAGGGAAGTTGGGCTATAAGCCAAAACCCACTTATCCCTTCTCGGATAAGTGTCCTCACAGATCAACTCAAGTCAGTCACAGAGGAGTAAGATATGGAGAATGTCTTAGGAAGCTGCAAACATCAACACTCTCTTAGTGAGGGAGGCATTCTCGGCCACACCAAGTCTCTCACGAAAGTACTCGAACTTCGTCCAAGTAAGGGGTTTGGTAAGAACATCAACAACTTGCTCATCTGTCGGAAGGTACTGCACCAGTACTGCCTTCCTCTACACCATGTCTCGGATGTAATGATACTTGATCTTAATGTGTTTCGATTTTTCACGAAACACTGGATTCTCTGAGAGCTTCACACATCTCTGGTTATCACAATGAATAACGATGGAATCCAAAACATGTCCAAATAAATCTGCAAGGAGCTTGCAAAGCCACACTGCTTCGCGGACTACCACACTCAATGCAATGTACTCTGCTTATGTGGTGCTCAACGCCACATAAGTTTGTTTCCTGCTACACCAGGAAACCATGGCATATCCCAAAGCGCAACGACACTCGAAGGTGCTCTTCCTGTCCACTGTGCTCCCTGCCCAATCATAGTCAATATATCCCTGTAATCTCATCTCAATACTGGAAGTATATCTCAGACCATGTCCAATTGTGCCTCGTAGATATCTCAACACATGCTTTGCAGGGATCCAGTGTGTCTGTCTCGATTGACTCATAAACTCTCACCACATAACAAATCTCTGGTCTGGTGTTAATCAGATACATCAATGATCCAATCAGATGTCTGTACAAGGTCGGATCAATATTGTTAGAATCGGAAGAAGACACGGTTTCTTCATATTCGTCACCATTGGTGTACCCATGGGCTTACAGTTCAACATCCCAAACTTTTTCAATATCTCAACTATGTACTTCCCTTGACTCAGGAAGATCTCATCAATTCTCTGCCACACCTCTAGTCCCAAGAAGTAGTGCATCACTCCAAGGTCCATCTCAAACTCAGAGGCCAATGCATATTTGCATTCAACAATAAGGCTCTTTGTGTCAGTGAGGAATAAATCATCAACGTAGATGACCAGAATCAAGGACTCGCCATTAACAATCTTGTAGTACAGGTTGGGATCGACAACATTTTTGTTGAAGCCCAAACTCTTCAGGTGTCCATCTATCCTTGCATACCAAGCCCGAGGTGCCTGCTTGAGTCCATAGAGGGCCTTCTTCAACCTGCACACATGAGACTCTTCATGTATGAAGAAACCATTTGGCTGCTCGATGTATACTTCTTCCTCAATCTCTCCATTGAGAAAGGTTGTCTTCACATCCATCTGATGTAGTCTCCAACACATGGATGCTGCAAGGACAATAATCGTCCGGATAGAAGTGTATCGAGCAATATGAGCAAATGCCTCCTCATATTCTATTCCCTCCACCTGAGAGAATCCTCTAATAACAAATCTTGTTTTGTGGTTCTCGATGCTCCCATCAACTATGTTTGATCTTATAGATCCACTTGGAAGTCACTACAGACTTCCCCTTAGGTCTCAGAAAAATATCCCACACATCATTCTTCATGATGCACTGATACTCCTCCATCATGGCATCTCTCCATACTGGTTGACTAGATGCCTCCTCATAATAGGAAAGCTCAGAATCAATGATTCGGCTCATAGTTGCGGCATAGCACGAATATCTCTGAGGTCTCTTTCTCTCTCGGAAGGTACCACGATGAGTTGCATATCCTTCTGCCTCCTGCAGAGTTCGACGAGCCCATGTAGGTCTCTTCCGACCTATTGCAATATCTCTGGGAACATCAACTGGAGCTACAGGACCAACGAGATCAATAGGCTCAACTGTGTCCCTCTGAACTGCGAGAGGGTGAGGGGGAAAAGGCACCATCTCTTCCTTTCTCACTATCAATCTCCATGTGAGATCCTCTAGATCTCTTGAAGGCTACCCTACCTCCTCCTCAAAGGTAACATCTCTGCTCACCTCAATCTGTCTTTGACCAGAGATGTAGATCCGGTATGCCTTCGAAGACTCATTGTACCCCACAAATGTACCCTTTCTACCTGAAGAGTCTAGCTTGGTCACTCTTCACAAATGTATACTAGACACCTAGATATCTTGAAGTGTCCAACCTTAGGCTTCACTCTGGTGAAAGCCTCCTTGAGAGTCATGTTCCTTAAAGTCTTATGAGGACTTTTGTTCTGAACATATACTGTAGTCATGGATACTTCTGCCCACATAAACATAGGTAAATGCTAATCATGGATCATCGCCTTGTCTGCCTCAACAATAGATCTGTTCTTCATTTCTGCGACCCCATTCTGTTGAGGGTTGTAAGGAACGATGTAGTCCCTCTGGATCCCTGCCTCAATTCAGAAATCACTGAAATCTTGGGAGGTGTATTCTCCTCCATTTTCAAATCTCAACACTTTGATCTTCTTTTCGGTCAAGGTTTCGACCTGTGCTTTGTACTCCCGAAATTTGGCAAGGACTCCATCCCTGGTCTTCAATAAATAAATCCAAGTCTTTCGAGAGTGGTCATCAATAAAGATCACATAGTATAAGTATCCACTCAAGGAAACAACTATCATGGGTCCACACAAATCTGTATGAACCAAGTCTATGATCCCCTTGGATCTGCTGTCACTGCTCGGAAAGGACCCCTTGACATTCTTGCAAAAAGAATAACCTCTGCAAATGCCATCGTGTTCAACATGGATCTTTGGAAGGCCTCTCACCATCTTCCCCAGAGCGGGAAGAGCTTTATAATGTAGAGGAACAAGTCTCCTATGCCATAGTTTGCTCAAATTGATAGAATCATGTATCAAGGCCTGAATTGGTCAGACAATCTGTCCTCTCGAACACCAATCACTCAAGAAGAATTCATACTAGAGTTCTTGTTCCATGCAAGAACCTTTCCATTAGAGAAAACAACTTTGTAGCCTTTGTTCTCCAAGGATGAAATAGAGACAAGGTTCCTTCTCATCTCATGTACAAATAATACATCACTCAAATGGAGTGGGGTGCTAGAATCCAATTGTAAGGAAGTGGATCCCACTCTCTTCACAGTATATTTGACATCATCACCAAGTACAACATGCAAATGAGATTCTTTCTCTACTACATTTGTAAGGTGCTCTCTGTATCCAGTCATATGTCTAGAAGCACCACTGTCAATCAACCAAATATCATTACTAGTAGGAACCATACTTGAGAGGGATGAAATGAAAAAGAACTCTTCATCGTTCATGCTTGCATTCCTTGACTTCCTCTGAGGTGGTTCTGAATCAACATTAGCAGTGGGAGCATGTTGCTTTCCTTTCTTCAATGTAGGACAACTCTTCACATAGTGGCCATACTTGTCACATCTGAAGCACTGGATCTTTGCCATGTCCTTTTTGTGTTCTGAAGTTGGTGTTGACTTCCTTCCTTTAAATATTTTGCCAAAACCTCTTCTTTTTCCTTTTCTTTTCCTTGCATGAGTAGCAAGGGATTCATTGTCATCATGATGGGAACATTGCACACCTCTAGTTGCAAGTTTGGTCTCCTCTTGAGTACACTCTGCCCATAAATGATTAAACTTGAGCAATTTGGATCACCCACTGATACTTCGAATGAATGGCTCCCAATGGCTTGGAAGACCATTAAGGGTAATCATGACAAGTTCTCTATCAGAGATGATTTCATCAATAGCACCCAACTGATCTTTGAAATCTTCATGAAGAAGGTGGCAACTGTATCTGACTTCGTCATCTTGAGATTCTGAAGCTGGTGTCTCAAGGCAAGTGCTCTGCATAGCACCCAACTGATCTTTGATCTCTGAAATCTTCATGAAGAAGGTGGTAACTGTATTTGACTTCGTCATCTTGAGATTATGAAGCTGGTGTCTCAAGGCAAGTACTTTGTTGGTGTTGTTGTTCTCAAACAACTTCTTCAAGGCGTCACACATCTGCTTAGATGTCTTCAAGTTGGAGATGTGGGGGATTAAATGGTCTCTCACAAAATAGATGATGATCTTTCTGGCTTTTGCATCATTCTTCTTCCATTGAGACTTTTCTGCATCATCAACTGATTTTGATACAACTTCAACGTACTTCATTAGTTCACTCTCTTCTAGAGTGATGAACAATCTAGATTTCCAAGAATTGGAGTTGGTTGTTCCATCAAGCCTATCTTCCACCAAAATACGGTTCACCTTGGTTGTTGGAAAGTGCAAAAACTTTAACCTGAGTTGCAGTGGCAACAAAACAACGAATTGCAAGAAAGGTAGGAATTCCATCAAGAACATTGCTTTGATACCATGTTGGAGTTTAATGTTGTTCAATTACATTAAGTTTCTTTACAAATTTACATGAACTAAAGCATAAACCATGAACAATAACAACAATGATAACCAAGATCACAAGAAGAATAAACATGCACAAAAACACAAATATAGTAGAAAATGCTAAGACAAAATGATTATAATAGATTGATATATTATTACAATGATGAAAGTTTCATATATAGCGAATATATGATGACCATCCCTGAAAGGATGCGTCCCTTGGATAATAAGTAACTACTTATTTATAATATATATTTATACCTTGTATTATAAATATCATGTCAGATATATATGATCATGTCAGATATATATATGGAAGAATGTCTGCCCAATATTATCGAAACATCAAGATGCACAATGTCAGTTTAACATCTAAAGGGTTTACATACTAAACCAAACATGATACATGAAATAATGATGATTTATAATTGTTCCTTGTAGTATATAATAATCATAATAGCAGTATAAGTTGAACAATTGACTTCACTATCATATGCAAAGTGTTAATGTTTGTTGTAACCTTTATCTTATAATACTCATAATAATAGGAGGAGATGAACAATTTGGTTGTTCTATCAATGGAGACTGCCAATTATCTTATATCTCATGTGATATATAAAGGATTTCCATCCTGAACTAGACATGATGCATGGAATAATGATGATTTTCCCCCCAAGTGGTCTTGATATGCAAGATATGATGTCTACTTCCAACATAAAATAAAAAAAAACATTTCGACAAATTCTAGGTTATAGTGGAGAGTTTGAACAAATTCTCTAAAGCTAATTGTATAATGAGTATCAATAACTCATGGCTTTATATTTTATTTGTAAAGTGGAGTATGGTTGATATCAACACTGTTTTTATATATCTCATGTATAAATATTTATCATATCATTTAGAATTTAATGACATTGTCATCACTCATATTATAAAAATGGTTTGACATTAATTTTATCACATATAAATTCATAGTTATGCATGCACCAAAATGACTTATTTAGTTTAATTATATATTGTTTTTATGTTAGTTTTGTATTATTTTTAAAAGAAACGTGGAGGTGAAAACATTTTACTCTTCAAACCTAAAGAAAATGGTCATTCACACTCACTTGAGTATGTTATTGTGTTAAGTAGTTGTTTTGACACTCAAACTCAAGTGATCAAATTTGTAGATTGACCTAATATTTTATATAAAGTGTTAATTACATCATAGCCTTTCAAAAGAAATTAAATAGAAAATTTCTCTTATTTGAAAAACAAAGGAAAATCGTGATACTTCAATCATACTATCATATAAAGTATACATTTTACTTGATCATTCTAATGGAAGATGTGTAGATTTATTCATTTCATGCTATATCTTAAGAATTGCAACCTAGTCAACTTCATTAGGGTATGAGGTTCCTTAAAACTTTTTTATTTTTCCAAGTGTTTAAATATCAAATAAATTGGTCATGAAATATCAACTTTCCATTAACATTAAACGACCTAAGAAAAATGAAAGTTCGTCTTTTTTAATTTATTGACTAGGGTAGATGACAACGTAGGGTTTGAGTATCTATGGGCTCATCTTTTTTAATTTATTGACTAGGGTAGATGATAAAGTAGGGTTTGAGTATCTATGGATTTAGTGATGAATATAAAAGAAAAACGAACTCGAAGCAGTAAACTTACATTTTTCTTTTACTAGAAGTGAGGTTTGTTACACTAACATTTCTCTTGATCTCCGAGATATGAGACCATGCTGATCGCATAGGTACCTAAAAATTATGGAGTTATGTTTGAATCTAAAGTCTCCAACTCAAAATCAAAATCAAAATCAATTGATTTAAAATGAATTTTCTTTCATGCCCGGGCAATTGTTGTCCCTTGTAATGTATAATAATCATAATTGTTGTAGAACCTGAATAATTGATTTTGCTATCATATGCACATGGACAGTTTTAGTTGTCACCTTTATTGTACAATTTCCCCTTCAAGTGTATAATAATCATAATCATAATAGTAGTAGAAGATGAACAATTGACTTTACTGTCATATGCATAGTGTCAATTTTGGTTGTAACCTTTATTTTATAATACTCTTAATGATATTAGCAAATGAACAATTTGGCTCTTCTTTCAATTTTATTTTATAATACTCTTAATGATATTAGCAAATGAACAATTTGGCTCTTCTTTCAATGCACAATGCCAGTTTTCTTATATTTCATGTAGCATATATAGCATATAAAGTGTGTGCATCCTAAACTAGACATGATACATGGAATAATGATGATTTATAAGTGTCCCTTGTAGTGTATAATAATCATAATAGTAGTATAAGATTAACAATTGACTTCATTATCATATGCAAACTGTTAGTGTTTGTTGTAACCTTTAATCCTATAATACTCGTAATAATAGGAGATGAACAATTTTGCTCTTCTATCAACGCAGAATGCTAGTTTTCTTATTAGTCCTGCGCTTCGGGCCGGGGACTATTAGTAATCGATTTTTTGTTTTGCTATTAACTTGGCACAAAACCCCATAAATTTCCAGTGTTTTAACCAAAGTCTACCGAAATTCATACAATTTCACTTGAAATTCAATTAACTTAACTTATGTTTTGAATTGGACGTCTTATTTGGCCTCTTCCCAAGGCAAAGGGAGAAGATACCTTGGTTTTTCTCTCTTTAAAGCATACCTTTGAATAGTGATTTTTTCCCAACCAATTAATGCTAGAAAATACTCTTGCATTACTTCTTAACATTAAATGTTAAGATTAAATGTTTGTTGCAATGTATAATCCATGGTCAGTTGATCTGTGGCTGCCACTTATACCATCATGCAAACATACAGAAGCTACGACTGCAAACGTGTTGGTTCTACCTGCAGCTGCAAATTCTTTACTTTACCTACTCAATTTCATACACTAAAGTTGCATGCACCTCCAACCTTCTTCAGTTCTATTTTGAAGTTCTTTTTCCCCGTTGAACCTGTTCTTCAGTACTATTTTGAAGTTCTTTTCCCTCGTTGAACCTGAGCTGCACCTGGTAATAGATCATGTGAAGGAAATTATCATCACTATCAGGTAAACTCTATTTCTTTCTTTTCAAATCATTGTCACCTGTTAGAATTAGGGAAATAAAACAAAATTATTCTTTTTCAAAAAATCTGTAACTAAGATCAACAAGTACACATTAAATTTAAGTAGATCTGAACTTCAAAAATATTTAGATCTAAACTAAAAATATTTCTGGTCATCAACAATGTATAGATCTATGCTTTAAAACGTTTCTGAGTAGGCAAATCAAATTCTGAATCAAATCTGAACTAGATAGAAGATAGATCTATGCTTTAAACAAATCTGAGTAAGCAAAACAAGATCTGAGTCAGATCTGAACAATAGATATACATCTGGACATGTATAGTAGATAGATCTATGCTTTAGACAATTTTGAGTAAGCAAAACAAGATCCGAGTTAGATCTGAAATGTAGATATAAATCTGGACATGTATAGTAGATAGATCTATGCAAGGTAAACATTTCTGAGCTTGATCAATAGATAAATCTGGGCTAGACAATAATATCAAAATATGTTAGTCAATAGATCTAAGAAATGCAAGAACTGTAAACCAACAATTTACCTTTTTATTTTCTTACCTCTGCAGCATGAAGAGAAGCATGACACAAATGAGAGATAAGAACCCACTGTAGTATGCTTAGATAAGTCTAAATGTCATGGATCTGCCTCTAGGGTCAGATCCCTTATCAAGAGAAGCAATGGATTGTTAAATCACCCTGAAACCCTCACACCCACAAGCCCAAACCCTCACACAAAAATTCTACTAGAAAAGAGAGGGACGACTGCCAGATTAGTCTCCCTTCTAAGGTGTTGTGGCCTTCAAGGTCATAGATCTGTCCTAAAAGAGGGGACGACAGGCTGCAATGAGATCACTGGTAGAAGGAGGAGGGCCGACTGGTAATAGTCAAAGAGGACAGCAAGATCAACACTTTCAGAAAGGGTAGAAGTCACCCTCAACACTCACACAACAATCAGAAGAGAGGCCGAGCTGCTAATAGAAGGAGACTGTCTCAAGAGGGCCACACACTGTCACAGGGAGGCTGCAAGACTGATGCAAGGAAGTCGCAGATTTGTTCCAAGGAGGTCGCAGATCACAAAGAAACAATCCACCACTTCTATGAGGAGGAGGAAAGGAGAGATCAAGTGAATGAGTGAAGGGGGAGGGGTTCTTATTTATACTTTTGGGTAGAGGTTAGGATAAAAGAAATATTATTAAAAATAATATATTTAATTAATATAAATATTAATTAAATATATTTATAATTTATATTAATTAATATTTCTTATATTAACCCCTAAGTCAAAATACAAACCCCCAAACAAGCTCAAGCCCCAAAAACCAAGGGTGGTGGGTTTAGGAGAGGTTTACACATGTCCATATACTTCTCAAGGTGACCAATCAACTTTATCATCACTGCATATGTGATACATCCCTCATGTGGTCATGCCCGCCTTCAAAATAGGGTCATACACCAACAACTACCTGATCAAGGACCAGGTTTCCCCAGAACATATCTGGGGTCTTATCCACCAAGGTACAAAACCAAGGATCAACCCATGCCTTAGACATGGGTACCTTGGAACACGTCTAGGGGCCCTAGACATATCTAGGGACTTAACTGCTTGGTCCCAGACTAAGAACCCCAGTCATATACTGGGGGCCCTCTCAAGGGTTTTTACTGCTTGGTCCCAGACCAAGAACCCCAGTCATTTACTAGGGGCCCATACAAGGGTCTTTCTGCTTGGTCCCAGACCAAGAACCCCAGTGATCTACTGGGGGCCCTCACAAGGGTCACAAGGGTCTTTTGTGCTTGGTCCCAAACCAAGAACCCCAATCATCTACTGGGGGCCCTCACAAGGGTCTTTTTCCATGGCTCTAACTGCTTGGTCCCAGAACAAGAACCCCGGTTGAGTACTGGGGGCCCTAGTCCACAACTAGGGTCTTAAGTCATCCTCCAGGGAGATGGCTCTTGCAGTTGCATTAAATTCAACACTCCCTCTCAGCAACACCAAGCTTGTCATGAAAGTACACAAACTTAGTCAAGGACAGTGGCTTGGTCAAAATATCTGCCGTTTGTTCTGTCGTCGGAACATACTAAATACTGAGAATGTTCTTCTGCACCATGTCCCAGACATAGTGATATCTCATCTCAATGTTTTTCGACCTGACGTGAAACACTGGATTCATGGAGAGTTTTATACAACTCTGGTTGTCACAGTGAATGACTGTGGGTTCTAGCTCTGTACTGAACAAGTATGAAAGTAGCTTCCTAAGCCACATTGCTTCTCTGCTAGCAACACTTGCAACAATATATTATGCTTATGCAGTGCTCTGGGCTATGGAGCCCTGTTTCCTACTGGACTAGGAAATCATCGCTGAACCCAAACTGAAGCAATATCTGAAAGTGCTCTTCCGATCCACTGTACTGCCCATCCAATTTGAATCTGTAATTTATGAAGCATTACAACTCCACTGGAAGTGTATCTGAGACCAAAAACTATAGTTCCCCGAACGTGTCTCAGAATATGCTTAACATCAATGTATACACACATGAACTGACTGAGGGCATTTTCCGCATAACAAATGTCAGGTCTAGTATGTACGAGATACATCAATGACCCCATGATCTACCGATATAAAGAGGGGTCTTCTTGTTCTGAATCAATAACCTGATCTTGTAATTTCTTTAGGCTAGAGATCATTTGTGTGGTCATGGACTTACAATCCATCATGCTAAATCAATGGAGCACATCAACTGCATATTTCCTCTTGTGGGAGAAGCATCTCACCTAGTTTATGCCACACCTCTAAGCTCAGAAAGTAATTTAAAAGACCCAAGT
>ML795103.1:24236-71223 GCA_009831015.1 Picea engelmannii
ATTATACATAGACAGCAGCATAATCAATGAACATAAACACATAAGCACAACAATTGATAAAGGAGTTCACCCCTCTTATGGGCTACATCTCTTGGTCCAGCTTCCAATGGATCATTATTATTAATTGCTCAAAAAGTGCTCAAAAACATGTCTTACAATTCTCAAACTGACAAACCGACTGCTCCAATGGCTTCCCAACATCCCAAAACCCCTGTCTGGGCTCTTTCGACACCTCAATCAGTCGAAAAATGAAGAAGTTAGGCCTCCTGGAAGTCTCCCTCTTTAAGCTTGCTGTCTCTGGTTCTACAATTCACACCCTTCTCCATTGATCCTGGCTCACAGCTCATTTAAGCGCAAAAACCCAGCACCGGGCGCAACCACGCCAACGGTGCAAACCGTAGAATGGTTAAGGGCACGCTAGTCGCTAACCGCCTAGGCACCTGGGCATATGGCCATGTGCCCGCGCTTAAAGGAAAAGAAGTGGTTAAGTCGTTTTAACCATTGGAATGAACCTCCCGTGCCCTGGTCATATGTAAAACCATGGTTTAAAATCCCACGCCAACCATAACCGTGCGCACCACATAACATACGATGGTCATACATAATCGTTGGGTTATGTTTTAATAAACCCGCGCCATATATTAATACACGGTTATATGCGGTGTAACGGAACCACGGGTCGGGGCTAAGCCCCGACCCGCCCCCCTTTCCGTTTAATACAACACTCCAATTCAAGTACATATGCGTTGACCTATGTAACAAGGAACAACGAGAGGAATGTTGGTTAGCGGAGTTTGCAAAGGCACTTGTGCGGTGGGGAGGTCCGGGGGTCGAACCCCGCGGCCTTCAATACATTTTACATTGAACTTCTTAGCCAACCAGTGAGGGACACGTGGCACCCACGGATTGGGCCATGTGCCCTCCTACCATTGGTCACCCCAAGACACGTGTCAATACCCGACTCACCAACAGTCCACCAATCAATATGTGCCACATCATCATCGTACGGTCTGTACGGTCCTGCCACGTCAGACCGTACAGACTGTACGGACTGTACAGACAGGTACAGTCAACATCAAACTTTTTGCCTGTTTGGCTTGACGAACAGATCGCGATATCTTCTCCATACGGACTCCGTTTGAGAAAGTAAATATACCGCCGGAATCAGGAAGATGAGACAGATGCAATGGCACTTTTTTCGTCGCATTCCGAGCACTTTGAAAATTGAGCAAAATTTGATCCCCTGATCAAGAAGAGGCACCCTCTTGCCTATGAGAGCCGGAAACTCCAGGGTCTTGAGCTACTCTACAACATTTATGATAAATAAATGCTAGCTATCATGCATGCACTAGAAAAATTCCAACAATACTTGGTAGATGCTTGGTTTGTGGTCAAGTTAGATCATAACAGTCTCAAATACTTATTGGAACAAAAGGACTTGAACGAAAGGCAAGAAAAATGGGTAAGAAGAATACAGGCCTATGACTTCGACATTGAGTTTGTCAAAGGAAAGAATAATGTGGTGGCGGATGAATTATCCAGGAGACCATCCATCCTTGCCATAACAGGGGTAATAGTTGATTGGAAAGACCAACTAGTGATGGAGTATGTAGAGGATCAGTTTGCGTGCCAACTATTGGATGGACAGGTACAAGATGAAGATTTCAAGGTTGTTAACGAACTCATCTACTACAAAGACCAAATCTTCTTGGTTTCTGGGTCAGCCTTCAAGGCCAAGGTATTACAGGCATGCCATGACTCACCAATGGCGGGACATCAGGGGATCAACAAGACATACAGGCAGGTGAGAGAAGGATTCTCTTGGAAAGGGATGAAGGAGGATGTGATTAGGCACGTCAAAGAATGTGCGACATGTCAGGAAAACAAGGACAAGCACACACACCCAACAGGACTTTTGCAACCCTTGCCCATTCCAGAGCACAAATGGGAAAGCATATCTATGGATTTCATCACCGGGCTACCAAAGACATAGGGAAAGGACTGCATATTCGTAGTGGTGGACAGGTTAATGAAGTTTGCACACTTCTTTGCCATAGCTACTGACTTCAGTGCAACACGGGTGGCCGAACTGTTTTTCAGGGAGATTTTCAGGTTGCACGACCTCCCCAAGACCATTGTCAGTGATAGGGATAGTACGTTTATGAGTACTTTCTGGCAGGAGTTATTCCGGTTGGTTGGTACAGCCTTGACCCCTAGCACCAACTATCACCCGCAGACAGATGGATAGACAAAGATAGTGAACAAGTGAGTGGAAGGCTATCTCAGAAACTATGTGGCAGGGCAACAGAAGGCATGGATCAGATGGTTGCATTTGGGAGAGTATTTCTACAATACCACCCAACATGTCTATTGGCATGTCTCCATTCAGAGCTTTGTATAGATATGATCCCTTGTCATTTGTAGAGATTGCATTCAGAGACAGCAGGGCACTGATGGTACAGGATTGGATACAGTAGAGCCAAGACATTATCAGGGAATTGAAGGATCATCTATAGAGGGCACAAAACCAGCAGAAGGTCCAAGCACGCAAGCACAGAGTTGACCGGAATTTTGAGGTTGGCGATCTAGTCTACTTGAGGTTGCAACGATACAGGCAGGCTTCCATTAAAATAAGTGGAGTGGAGAAACTGCAGCCACGTTTCTTTGGACCCTACAGAGTCAGCAGGAGGATAGGGGCCATAGCTTACGAGCTGGAGCTCCCACAGGGTAGCAGAATTCACAACGTTTTTCATGTCTCATGCCTTAAGAAAGCCCTCGGTCAACACATCAAGCCTATTGAGGTATTTCCCCACTTGGATGAGGAGGGACAATTTGTTTTGATTCCAGAGGAGGTGCTAGAAGTCCGAGAGAAGAAGCTTCAAAACCGAAGCATCAAGGAGTACCTGATCAGGTGGAAGGATTTACCCATTGAGGATGCCACTTGGGAGCAGGAACACGTGGTAAGAGAAGCAGGTTTGGAATTGATTAGGGACAAGCAATTTCAAGCAGGGGAGACTGTAATGTCCCCCACCTCTTAGAGAGGTGATGAGGAGACTTAGTGGCCTAGGCACCCCCACTAGGTCATAGTCTTACACTGAAGGGGGAAGTCAATGAAGCTAAAGTTATATTTTTAAGTTGACTTAAGAAAGGAAAAGGGGATTAGAGGTAAAATATAACTCAATAGAAGAATAGAAGATTAACCCTGGGAGTTAACCTAACTCAATAGAGAATTAGAAGGAAAAGGTATAAGTAAGAGACTAGGGCACACCTATTATTCATTATGGTTTTGGATTAGCATTTGCTATTGCTCTTGAGCATTCAGTTTGGGGGTTTTTCTGTACAAACCCTTGTGAGCAACTCAGTGGTGAAATATACACTCACCTTGCTCCACAACTTGGTCTCAGGGATGAAAGATTCCTCCACACCATTCTAGTCTTAGCTCATCTCCATCCAACACTTCAGAAGGTAGCAGGCCGTACTATTCTTGTGATTCCAGCAAGGGCGCACCATTATCTAGAGGGAGGTTCGATCCAGCTTATCCAGAGGGCCTGGGGCCATTCCGACACTTGGGTTTTGTTTGCAGGGGCATGATCATCAGTTTGAGGACTTTTCTGGAGGGTTATCATCCTCATATAATTATCTGTAGATTGGGAAGTCTTGGAGCCATAGGGGACATCTTGTGATTCAGAAAATCTCAGATCTAGAGAGATCTTCTTGTGATTTGGTCCTGAAACTTCTCCCACGGGGTTCTCTTAGCCCGTTCTACATTCCGGGAGAGTTTCAAGCTATTTGGAGTTGTATTTCTTCAGGGACGAGTTGCATTGGGGTTTCAGCTATTCATGAGGGCGCAACTCCCTTAGGAGATTCCTCAATTGGAGGGGTTAGACTTGGACGTTGGGCTTGAAACTTCAGGAGGAGGTTTCCACTACCCTGATCTATCATTGGGACGAGTTTGAGCTCATTTGGAGCAACTTGCCATCATGGCCGAATTCTTGAGGGTTTCAGTCCTCACTTGGAGCGTGGCACTCTTCAGCTAGAGGGTTGGACATCCAGATCTGCTGGGTATTGGTCTTCATTACTTATTCAGCCTTTGGAGGATTCTTTTGTATCGACAGAGCATTTTGTAGCAGCTCATATCTATTGATTGTACGACCATCTGAGGTTTATGCCAGATCGACCATCTATTGTATTGATTCTTCATAATAAAAAGGTCATATCTTGCTTGTGCTTCTATATCTTGATTATGTTATGATCTTCATGTGTTGGATGAATCTTGTATGCACTTAATAACTCAATAAACACCTGCACAACAATAAATCAGTAGTAGTTAGTGATACCAAGGAAAAAATTTGTCTTGGGATCATTACAAAATGCAAGATCTACTCTTCACCTAAGCTACCCCAAGGCTCACATGTGGGAGGAGGTCGTACCACTCCTTCTCCCACAACTATGAGCCACTAAATCAGCAAATGAAGGAAGATCTATGCACAAGAAAGCCTAGAAATTGAAAGAGAAGGTTGAGAAATGGATACCAATATTTTGAAGGGTTTTTGAGTGTTGTGTGATGTCTTTGGGTAGCCAAACCCCTCTCAACTAGATCTGAACTTGCAAAAACCAGCAAGATATATTTGCTGGAAATGCTACACACAACAAGCAAAATGAAGAAAAACTTTTTCTTTTAAGGGCAAAAATTTTTCGCAAGAAAAATTTGATTTAAATGACCAATCTTACTAAGTTAAACGAGCTGAAATATGTATGAAGTGAACAACAATAGATAGAAGAGTAAGAGTTGAAAAATATGGAGTTTATGTGTGTTTTAAGGGAGCCTTCTTCCTTGAGGTGTTCCCAATGAAACCCTTGAAGCTAAACCTGCAAAACTTGAGAGGTGATGTGCATACAAGAGTAATATATTGGATCTACTAACAAGATGACATTTCAATCCTATATAGCAAATCAACATATATAAATCCACAAGAACATGCATTGATAGATCTACCCAAGTAACACTTTACCTAAGATCCAATGTGTGCAATCACCAACCAAATTGATACAAATTTACCTCATAAGAATGGCAAGCACAAGAACATGCATAGCTCTTCCAATTACCCTCCAAAGCTTCTCTTTATTACTCAATAAATGGATCTTGGAGAAAACTTACTCCAAAACCCTAAGAGCCAAAGAATGGAAATGATGGAACAAGAGAGAGAGAGAGAGAGAGAGTGGAAGAAATCAAGTAGCATAACATTAGCTCAAGATATGGTGAGTTGGGAGTGAGGAGAGGGATCTATTTATACTTGGAGAGGCAAACCTACCTATCTTGGATCAATGCCAAGTGTCCACCACCAAGCAAAAGAAGAGATCCCAAGGCTAGGGCATGTTATCGCTTAGTTTGTAGTTTAGGTCATAGACTAGAGGATAAGGGTCAAACTGGTGTAACAGGGACCTACCCCACCCAATGTCACCACAATGGGGAGGTCCTTTCTATTTAGGGTGGCTAAGCCCAAGGGAGACGTCCTTGGCAATCTGGGGTTTGAAAGGAAAATACTCAAAGGATTAAGGTTAGTTTCCCCTTCACAGATCACCGCCCAGAAGATAGTCAAATAAAGAATAACCACAGAAAAGGCACCTGCTTGCGAGACAAGACAACAATAAAACTAGTACATGCAATAGTGGTTAATACTTCATAAATCAATGACTATCAAAATTTAATGTATATGAGCATATACAACAGTAAATATTGACGAAGTCAATGTTTGCAATAATGATAATGGCAATGTAATGTTACTTGTCAATAAACACTAAAATAATATAGCATCTAACGAAAATGTTCAATCCTTGGATTAAATCAATGCATTAAATGTCACTAATTGCTCATATACAATAGGTTGCTGCATCAATATCCTAAGGATGACGTCAACTTCCTTTAGGGTTAGTATGATTAAGCAATATAATAGGCAAAGAAGGTCAACGTTTTGCTAATTAGCCAATGAAAATTACCAATTCATCAATGTCTATCACAAGATGACCAAGCCAACCGTGTTTTCTATCAACAATAGTTCAAATAAGGCATGACGTCATCATTAATTGCAGAGTTAGAGGGCTTGCTGCGTCAGGTATGACGTCAGCCCTGGTTAGTGCGTTAGGGTTAATTAGGGTTTGAAAATTTGAAAGTTTAAAAGGTGAATTTGCACAACAAGCTCAACGTTGGAAAGAATACCAGTGCCTTAGGGTAATATGGAGTCAAAAGTAAGGGCAAAATCTCAGGATGATCAAAATTTAAAGACTAGAAGGTTTGGTTCTATGGTGCTGCAATGGCAAGGCCCTAGAATCAAAACCCTAAGGGAAGGAGGCTCATTCCGGTGTTTCTTAAGCAAGGCCTCATGCTCCTTCCTCTTTCTCTAAATATTCTTGGCAAAACGGCTAGCTTCAAAGTACAAATCTAAGGGAGAAAAGTGTTGCAGGGGCAAGGCTTTTCAAACCCTAGAAGGTTAAAACCCTAGGTGTAGAATTAACTAGGCCTATGACGTCTCCTCTATTCAACTTATACTTTAATGCTAACTCAGAAAAAGAGAGACAAGTTTAGCAACGACTAGGCTATATCTTCCTTAATCAATGGCTAAAACAAGTTTCCCAAGCATGGGGACATATAACAAGGACCTACTTGTGTGCTTGCTACCTAGGGTTTCAAGATTTAGTAATATAATAGCAATACAATAGCAAATGTAAGAGATTAAACCTACAACCATTCATTTAAGAAGTTTTTCATGAAAAATTCACTTACAAATCATGAAGAATGCATCATCAAACCCTAGTTGTAAACCTTCCAATGAGAGAAACACCATACATGCCAAAAAGAATCCTCCAATAAGAGTTGCGCCTCACTTCCAAGACCAAAGATACCAAGCAAAAGACTAAAAGTTGATCTCTCACAAGAGAGTGAGTTGTGTTATGTTCAAAATGAGGAGAAACGTCCTCTATTTATACCAATCCATGACCTTTGAATTAAAATTTAGGTCATTAAAACAACCGACAAGGCTGACTATAAAATTTACACTGTTTTTACATTAACTGCTAGAAAAATGTCACAATATGAGCAAAAAGAGGGACGTCAAGCCCTTCTGAGGGATACGTTGGCCCTTTTTTGGGCAAATCAGGCATCCAGAAGCCATACGTTGGCCCTTCTAGGGCTCCTCCAAGCTACCACACATGCCAAATAGATCCATCACACTGCCATACACTCAGGATAATGTCCTACTCTGCTGGGTGACATCCTGTCCATCAAAGGCAAATGTTCCATCTGCAGTGGGTGATTCCCCCTAGGCCGGGCTCTGCCAAAGTGTCCTGGTGGAACGTCCTCCTGTCTTCTCAGGCAAAGGCTCATCATAACGTTGTCTTGTCTCTGCCATCCCAACAACCATCTGATGGGCTCTTCATCCCCATGGAGGTCCGAGATGATCATATCCCCATGTGTACCGGTCCATTGGTGTCCGTCGGGTATGGTCCTGCACATCAAAAACTACACCCTCCATGGGCTCATCAGTCCTCGGGATCATAGCAATGTCAATTATGTTTCATCATTAAATTTATCAAATACATGCATAAAACTCCTAACATATCCTCAAAGAGATCAAAGACATTACACTGACCTACTATACAAAGTCAAATAAATAGACATAACAACCTATTGGGCCAACATCCATAAGAAAAGGAAAGTTTCCACAGAAGATCATTCAAGCCATGTCCATGAAGTGATGTGGTCTAGGGATGTCCAGTCATAGTGAAAACCAGGGGTAGGTGTTGTCCGTGGGTGCCTTTGTAGGAGGTGAGATGTACCCGTTATGGATGCACTTTTTTCCAAGCCCCTTTATTGCCTTTATTATTTATTTATTGCTTTTTATTTCTTTTTACTTCAAGGTCTGACCAGAGGACACTGCCTTGGTGTGGTGACCAGAGCTGACAGTGTTACCCACTGGTATTTTCACAGAAGTGATAAGCCTGGCTTGTGATGAGATCCCCTTTCCCTTGGCCATGCAACCAAAGGTCAATGCCATGGCGTGGTGTCCAGATAATGGCAATGTCATACTGCTAGATACCTTTGAACATAATGGGCCGGCTCGTGATGAGACCTCCCATCCTCTTGGTTAGGTCTTGTATTTGTTATTTTCTTCGGGTCCCTTTCGTTTCTTATCGAGAGGCCTTTTATTTCCTTCTCGGGGATCCCTGGGCGAAGCATCTCTAGGTTTTATTTCCTATGGCTTTTATCTTTTACCAGCTGTTTTTACCCCCTGGGCCTTTAGCCCCTTCTTCCCACAGGACAAAGTGTAACCCTCAAAGGTCATCCTAATGGCTGAACTAGGGGAATGGGATGGATGTACGGGAGATAAGATGTAAAGTGATAGAATTGTGGGAGCGGACGATGGCTCTGCAAATCCCCCCTGGTGGCTAACCAAAACCCATGAATACAAGCTTGCTAGGGCACCCCGTTAATCCCCCCAATAATGGTCAAGTGGATTAGTGTAATATCCAAGCAGTTATCAGAAATGTAGGGAACCTGATGCATATATCTAAAAGTTATAATGATCAAACATGACACATACCATGATACCTTGGACCAATTACCTCATGGAGCAAGAGTCTCCTTTGATGCAAGTCCAAGCCGATGGTGATGGAAGCTGTTGTTGCTAACAGGACAAGTCTGGTGAAGAAGAAGAAGGATGGGACCTCCAGGGCCATGCTCAGGTCAATCCTTCTCTCGGTACTCCATGTCTAGGACTTGTGGGCCTCGAGACATGATCTCCTAGTTATCCCTAGAAAACGGGGATAACATGGCGCACCATCTAGGGTTTAGATATTAGATCTAGGGTGTAGATGAGTGTGGGAGGTGTTGGGATCAAACAAAGGCAAGTGGGAGGCTAGGGATATGTGCCAAGGAAGGTGAAGAGGCCCCAATTAAAATAAAATAGAATTTTCTAGAAGATCTTCTAGAAGGGGGGCGTAACTCCTCTTGGAGGGCGTAACTTTTGGGGATGAGGAAAGTATTAGAGTGGAGTGAATGAGGGAAGGGTGTTGGGATCACACTAAGGTGAGACGTGAGGGGTAAAGGGAGATGAATCACATGAGAGAGGGACCCCCACACACCAAACACCAAGTTATAACGTTGCCTCACCAAGGGAAGACGTCAATCCCCGTAGGGGGCGTAATTTTTGAGTGATGTGAGGGGGGTGAGGGTATAGAAAAGGTTAAATCAAGGTTGGGTGGGTAGGAAAATATTAGGAAGTCTCTCTCTAACTTTTATCCATCATTTAACATCCTTTTAACTCATTATTACAATTTTACAATTTTACTATGTTTGGACTTTAGCAATTAAAATTGTTGCTTTTGACTAACTGACACTCTAAGTGGACAAACCCATAGCAAAATTTGTCTGACCGAGATGAAACTTGGTTGAAGGGTGTAGGGGGTGCTATTCCATTTCTTTTGAGCACAAATACCCCTATCAAAATTTCAAGTACCTAGTTTTTACAATTTTTGCTAAAAAATAATTAATTAATTAAATAATTAAACCTCCAAACTTAGGGAAATTTAATTAAAAATTAATTAATTAAAAAAAAACTAATCTAGACTCGACGAAATTCAGTGAAACTTTCTAATATGTCTTGCATGGTCATTTACAATGATTCCTAACAATAGTTACCAAAAGATAAACCCACTGGAACGTCGTTCACCACTTTGGAGGAATTATTGCAAGTGTGAGGGAAAAACTCAAGGGAGATCAATAAGGCTGAAAAGCCCAATTGATGACCCGAGGATAAAAAACCCTCGGTGAAAGGAACTCTCCTAGTGAACCGATCCCAAGGTAACTGACCTAGACATGATCCATGCAGACCTATTACATTATTGACCCACGCAGGGGTGCGAAAATTCCAATTACAAAAAGAAGTGTTGGGGCCAAACATGCCCTGTGGAACCAAAAGTCTTCAAAAAATTTGCATCTGAAGATGCATATCTTCATGGCACATGGAGTTGACCACCTATGTTGGAGAGGCGATCAACATCTGGCTCCACATGGGAACGTGTGTTCGATCTTCTCACTAGAGATGAAGAGCATACAAGAATCCAACACCTACAATAGAGTGCTCACCAATAACCAACATAAGAATACATATATACATGATTAAATAAATGAATGGTACATACAACAATTGCAAAATGAAATAACTAAAGTACAACATAAATATTTTACAATAAATGAAATCTATAGTACAAAAAAACAAATTTTTTAAGTACACATTTACAAAATGAATGAAATAATACAAAATTGAAATACAAGGAGAAGGGTTGGAGATACGTTACAGAGGGTGTCGCTTTGGACACCAAGTTGCCCCATCATCTGAAGAAGAGCTTGAGCTGCTGCCCATTCCGTGGAATGCTGATGGGCTCACCATCCAAATGGCCGAGATGAAAAGAATTTGGCCATGCTATCTCTCTGATCAAATATGGCCCTAACCATAAACTGTCAAATTTGCCGTGTTTTCCAGGTTTCTCTCTGCCTTTATCCCATAATAGAACTGTATCACCAACCATGAAGTCCCTCTGTCTGGCTGACCTGTCGAAAACTTTCTTAACCTTACTCTGATTTCTGCAATTCTGATCATAAGCCTTTCGCCTGATTTCATCTAACTCAATGATCTGATTGACCCTGTTCTGAACTGCATCTTGCTCTGTGGAAACATCCTCAATTGACCCATAAGTAGGAAGTCTAAGGTGCACTGGAAACCTAGCCTCCAATCCATACACTAGCTCAAACAAACTCTTTCCAGTAGCTGCTTTCTTTGTTATTCTGTCAGCCCATAATGCATGTTTGATTTTACTATCCCAAGATTTCTTGTTTTCATTGACTATTTTCTTAACAATGGTCATTAAGTTTTTATTACTTGACTTTGCGTGACCATTTCCTTGGGGATAGTAATCCGATGCGTGTGAAAAGATAATACCATACTTGAAACAAAAGGATGACATCTCTGCTGAACAAAAAGCCTTGGAATTATTTGTCACTATCTTTGATGGAACCCCAAACCTGGTTATTATTCTGTCTTCTAGGAAATCCATCACTACCTTTTCAGTTGCTGACTTTGTAAGAATAGCTTCAACCCACTTTGTAAAGTAATCTGTTGCTGTAATAACCCATGAATAACCATTACTTGAATTATCATTAAACTTCCAATGAAGTCCAAACCCCACTGCTGAAAAGGTGCTTCAACCACAACTGGTTGGAAAGAGAGTGTTGCTAACTTCTGCTTTCCTATGCAAAGCTGACATGGTTCACATTTCCGAACAAACTGATGTACATATGAAAATATAGTGGGCCAATAATATCCTGCTCTAAGGATTTTGTGGGTAGTAGTTTTAGCAGCAAAATGTCCACCACAAAACCCTCCATGGAATTCATCTAGTAGTTTCTTTGACTCAACGTCATCCACACATCTAAGGATAACCCCATCAGGATTTTTCCATCCTAATCCATCTCTAGTAAGGACATAGTTAGAAGATTTTAACCTCAAGGCCCTTTTCTTGTGTCCTACTAGATGGCTTGGACAAGTTAGATTCTTAAGATAGAAGATGATGTCTGTATACCAATCCACTTGTTCAAGTTTCAACAAGTTAGGATGCCATTCTTCATTATTGATTTGGTTAACCATATCCAAGGCCTTCTCATTACCTTTTGTCAACATTTTAGCTAGGCCTTGACCCTTAATCAATTTTGTAGGTTTGATTTCCAAATCATACTCTTGGATCTTAGCAATCCATCTACCCCTTGAGACTAATCCTTCCACTTGAGATAAAACATCTTTAACCGCAAAATTAGGAACATAAGCAATCACTTTGGAATATTCGATGAAGACTCTAAAATGTTTGAGTGATTTGACTAAGGCATAAGCCTGTTTCTCAAACATGGGATACTTTAATTCTGAATTTTGCAAGGCCCTACTCATATATGCAATGGGTTGATCATGGCCTTGATCATTTATTTGAAGCAACACTCCAACAATAGTGTCTTTAGAAGCAAAGGAGAAAATCTGAAAATCCTTATTGTAGTTAGGGCTAATAAGGACAAGAGATTCACATATTGCAGTTTTTATACTTTCAAAATCTCATTTACTTTCATCATTCCATTCAAATTTTACATCCTTCTTAAGTAGCTTATATATAGGTTTCATGATTTCAGCATAGTTAGGAATGAACCTATGGACAAAATTAGTTTGTCCTAAGAAGGATTGAAGAAGTTTCTTTGAGGTGGGCAAAGGAACCTTACTAATGGCTTCAACTCTTTCCAGGTCTAACTTAACCTCATCTTTAGTGATTATGTGGCCCAATAATTTACCTTTAGTCACCCCAAAGACTGACTTAGCAAGATGTAGATAAATTCCAAATTCTCTACATCTGTCCAAAACTTGCCTAAGGTGTTTAATGTGAGTTTTACCATCCTTAGAAAAAACTATTAAATCATCTTGATATATTTCAATCAATTTACCAATCAACCCCCTAAAAGCATAATCCATAGCTCTCTAAAAAGTAGCTCCAACATTTGATAAACCAAATGGCATTCTGAGATATTCAAAAGTTCCCATGGAGTAGTAAAAGTTGTCTTATGCCTATTTTCTACTTTAAGTCTTATTTGATTATAACTTGAGAAACCATCAAGCATGGAAATAATTTTTGAACCTGTAACTCGTTGAAGTAAAGTTTCCATCTTGGGGAGGGGATAGTGGTCATTTGTGCAAGCAATGTTTAAATTCATGAAGTCAATGCATATCTGAATTTGTCCAGTCTTCTTCCTAGCAACAACCAAATTTGAGCACCATGAAGAATGTCTAGTCTGTGCAATGATGCTTGCTTCTAGCATTTTTTGTAACTCCTTTTGAACCGAAGGAGCTAACTTGGGGTTTAACTGCCTCAACTTTTGTCTAAAGGGTTTGGTATCCTCCTTAAGAGGAATCACATGCTGAATTACATCCTCCATATAGACTTTGAGCTCATCATAACTGAAGGCCAAGACATCCCTATATTCTTTTAATAACTTAACAATTTTATTTCTTTCATCTATAGGGGTAGTCTTGCCTACTTTTATCAACCTAGGCTCTTCATTAGTTCCAATATTGACTTCAAGGTAATCACACAGTTTTTTCTTTGATTCGTCTCTTTGCTTATGACCATCCTGTCTATCAAAATCCCTTTCTGAAGAGACCACTCGCTTAGGTAGTGTTTTCACCTCATCATCATTATCGGTGTAATTACAAACTTCTTCTTTCAAGCTTATGCTTAAGTCTGAAAATTCATGGATGTGAAGTAAAAACTTGACCATTTGTTTGTCATCATCAAAAACCTGCCAATGGTTCATGTTATCCGGGACTGAGGGTCTAAAAATGACTTCAACTGAAATATTCTCATTAATCAAACTGTCTGGAAGTTGTAGTGTGGAAGCTGTTACTGCAAGTTCATCGGCTTTTTCATTCTATTCTCTAGGAATAACAATTAAGTCTATAGCGTCTAAGTCACTTATTAAGTTCCAAATTACATTCCTATACCCTTTCAATCTTTTTGATCTGCAAGCAAACTTGTTCTTTAACTGTTGTATGACCAAGTCTGAATCCCCTTTGATATTTAGACATTTTATTCCCCTATCTCTGAAAAGTTCTAAACCAAGGAGTAAAGCCTCATACTCAACCACATTATTTGTTGCATCAAACTCCAATCTATAAGCAAATTTCACCACTTCACCACTTGGAGCTTGAAGAACAATCCCAACACCTTTTCCTGCTCTAGAAAAAGCACCATCAAAATTCATGTACCACACTTTGTCTAATTCATTATTTTGAACTATTTCTTCAAAAGGCACAATAGAATTAGATAAGATGGCATAGTTATCAAGACTCTCATCAGTCCATTTTAACTCATTTTTGGGATTTTTGGGATCTTCAACATGATACTTCCTATACACTTCCCTATTCAACTTAAAAGTGATTCCATCTGGGGTAGGGAGAGTAGCATAAGATAAATCCATTTGTAGATTACCACCCAAGTCTGCAACTACCTTTTTATTTAACAACATTCCCCAAACATACGAAACATCAATTACCACAATATCCATCTCAAACATGATATCTGGAAATACTGCTAAGTGTACTTGCAAACCTTTAATCAATCCATGCACTTCAATCGTTTGAATATCCAAGGCACAAATGTTGTGGTAAGGTCTTGATATTCTTAAGTTTAACTATTCCATTACCTTCTTAGTAATAACATTCGAGCTTGCTCCCGAATCTAGCATGCAATTGTGTAACACTCTGTCGTTTACAAGTGAAGAAAGGTAGAAAGGCAAATTCTTCTCATTCTTCCTATCCCAATTCTGTAAAATCACTGGTGCATCCTGGTAAGCCACAACTTGTTGTTTCTCTACAAAATTTTTAGGAGGTTCTTCTATGGATTTAAGTGTTTTTTCCTTCTGTGAAGGAATCTTCATAATTTCTGATACTGGCACTAACATCTTTGCTTTACTCAACCAACCACCTAAGTCAATATTTAAGTCTGCATCAATAGGCACATTAGACTTAGGAGGGATTGATGATATCTTGGGAATACTATCTTGACCTTTATCTTGACTTTTATTTCCATTCCTTTGGTATGTACTGCCTCTATACTTAGCCATTTTTGCAACATGTTGGGGAGTGGGCTTGGGCCCATACTTTTCTGTAGCTTTATCAATATTACCATTCATAAAGTTTCCACTACTTCCATAATCATTGACATCCATCCAATCATACATGCCACCACAATATTTTTCATCACACATATTTACTTGTTCATTTCCTTGGTTTCCATAATCATTTTCACATTCCTCAAGGAAAACTAGACAAGTTGATTCCTCATGAAAATCACCACAAGGCCTACAATAAGGTATGGAGCAATGTTCTACCAAGTTGGTGGATTGAAAAGGATTAGGTGGCCTTTGATCATTTTGAGGAGGTCTTCTTGGCCATTTATAATTTGGCTTTTGTTGTTGTCTATTACTATTTTGGGACCTCTCCATTATGATCAACCTGTTTTGCAAAGCATTGATTTGATTGGAATGGTTTACTTCCATTTGCTTGATTAATTGAGTCAATTATTTAATATCATTACTTGATGATCCTTGACCCTCATCCTTCTTCTTCTTTTCATCATTTACCTTTGAAGAAGAACCCCGATTGAAACCAGGAATGTTGGACTTCCTAGCCTTAAGCATATTCTGTTCAATTTTCATAGCTGTTTCTTGTGCTGCTGGCAAAGTTTGAGGATCCTTATCCCTTAAGGCATACCTCATTTCACCTTCAAATGCCTCTATATAATAATTCAAAATTGCAGCATCGAGAGGCTTGACATCTTGATGAAGGCTCTTTACCAAGCTATTAAACTTAGAGTTAAACTCTACCACTATTTCATTTTCTTTCTTATGGCTAGTGGTAAGAGCACCCAACTGAAATCTATGTTCCTTCTGATCACCCCATCTCTTCCTAAATTCATCCAATATTGAATTAAGGGTGTTAAACTTGTTTGCAGGAAAATCTTCAAACCATTCGGCAACATTTCCTTCCAATGAATACACAAATAAAGTCATCTTTACATCTTCTTCCTTATGACCTCCACAATACTTCTCCACACACCTATTAAAACTCGAGATTTGAGAGTTGGAACTTATAGCATTGTTCCCATGGAAGATAGGAAACTTATCAATGGATTTCTCGAGAACATCGTGAGGGGCACCCTAGATTGCTGCAAAGTTCAAAGGACTCAAAAAGGTAGTCATTGTAACGTTATTATTAGTGGGATTATTAATAGTTGGTTGATTATTAGTTTGGAACAAGTATTGGATATTGGTGAGTGCTTCTTCCCCAAGACTTTCAAGTAGTCTCCTAGGAGCTAAGCGATTTAGTCTTCTTCTATTAACCTTTTTGGGTTCAGGAAAAGAATAAACCACTCCTTGTGAAGTGCTCCTAGTAGTATACTTGCTAGATTTTTTCAATGGAGTCGCCACTTGGAAAGGAATCACACAAAGCTAACCAATACAAGCTCAAAGAATTTTAAGGCCTAAATTTTTTATTATTTAGTTCTTAAAGAATCAAGTTAAAGTCGTTTTGACTAAGGATAAATGACTTATCCCCAGCAGTGGCGCCAAAGATGTTGCTGTCCTTATACACATTTGCAAACATGAGCTAAGTCCTGCTCACTTAGTGTGTCCTTGGAGGCACAATGCCTAGGTTCAAAGCCCACGCTGTCACTTTGACTTGAACCTCTTCCCCCTTGGCCTCTCTAGGAGTGAGCCTAGATAGAAGAGGTTCAAGTCAAAGTGACAACGTGGGCTTTGAACCTAGGCATTGTGCCTCCAAGGACACACTAAGTGAGCAGGACTTAGCTCACGTTTGCAAGTGTGTATAAGGACGGAAACATATACCATAACCAGTCAAAAGAAAGAAGAATTGCATAATTTTACTTACATTCACCAAGCATAATCTAGCACATCACCTAGTTGTAGACTTTCCACCAAGAAAAATGCCAAAAAACACCAAAATTTGCTTTCCTTCAACAAGTGCGCATTAAATTTCAGTCCAAAAACCCTAATTAGGGTGCCAATCTCAGTCCTCACACCAGTGTGAGTGAAATATCCTCTAAAAAATGAGAGTTTAGACTCTCTATTTATAAAATATCACTGACCTTTAATTACACTTTAGGTCAAAAAAGGCCAACATGGCCAGTTTACATCAAAAATATTGTTTCACATTAGATGTCACAATTAAAACCCTAAATCAAGCATAAAAGGTGACGCCATGCCCTTTTAGGGTGACGTTAGGCCCTTTTAGGGAAACGTTGGCCTCCTGGAGCAAAATGTTAGGCCTTCTTGGGCCTCATGAACTTGCCACACGTGCCACTTGGCACACAACTGCCTCCAAAACCTCCCAAAGTGTTGGATGATGTCATGGGTGACCTGGGTGACGTCATGGCCTTCCAAGGCCTACATCATGGTGGGAAGGGCACAACCCCCCTGGGCCTAGGCCTGTCAGGCTGCCCCTAGTGGAACGTCCTCCTCTCTCTCTGTTGCAATCCTTTGATCTCTCTCTGCCCCTTGCTGGGATCTCAACATCCATCTAGTGGGATTTTATCCCTATGGAGGTCCGAACTAATCATCTCCCCATGTGTACCTGTCCATTTGGGTACCTGCCATCAGGTGTGGACTTGCAACATCAACAGATATGCCCTCCATGGGCTCGTAAGTCACATGGATCATAGCAATGTCAATCACATATAATCATCAAATTTATTAAACATGTGCATAAAACTCCTTTCACCTGGACAAGTGCTCAAAAACATTATACAAGTCTACCAGCCAGGTTTGGAGGAAACGTTGGGACGTCTTATTGGGCTAATACTCATTGGATGTGAGATGTTTCCAGGAGAAATCAAATCTAGGCCATGTGAGTGGATGAGGTGGTAAGGGATGTCTGGGCAAGGGGTTCAATGATAACAGGGAAATGCATGGCTTACCTATGGGTGCTTCTGAAGAGGGTTAACTGCACCTTTCATGGATGCAAATGTTTCGAAGTCCATTCATGCCTTTTATCTTTTTTTATTTCTTTTTCTTTCAAGAGGCTAGTTAGGGGACACTGCCCTCGCGTGGTGACCAATGGTGGCAATGTTACCCACAAACATTTCACGGAGATGAGAAGGTTGGTTCATGATGAGACCCCCTTTCTCTTGGCTATGCCACCAAGAACCACTACTCTGGCTTGGTGACCAGATGTTGGTAGTGTCATACCGCTACATTCCCATGGACCTAATAGGCTGGCTCGTGATGAGAACCCCCATCCTCTAACTAGGTCTTTTTTTATTTTATTTTCCTTTTTTATGGGTCCCTCTGTTTCTTGTTGAGAAGCCTTCTATTGCTTTCTAAAGGATCCCTGAGTGAAGCATCTCAAGGTTTCATTCTTTTGGATTTTATCTTTTGCCAGCTACTTTTACCCTCTGGGCCTTTAGCCCCTTCTTCCCACAAGGCAAGGTAGAACCCTTAAATATTTGGCCAACCCAATGCCCGAACCAGTGTAATGAGGTGGATGAGCAGGAAAATGATCAAAAGTGGTAAGTATGGTGGGAGCGGACAATGGCCTTTCATGAATCCCCACACTGGAAAATCAAACCCTATGGGTACTGTTGACTGCCTCTTCAACTAGGGGGTCAAATCCATGTACCATGAAGATATGCATCAACAGATGCTAACATGTCGAAGACTTTTTGGTTCTATAGGGCATTTTTTGCTCCAGAACACAGTTTTGTAAGTGGGATTACCGCACCCTTGCACGGGTTTATAATGTAATAGGTCTACATGGATCATGTTAGGTCAGTTTCCTTAGGGTTTCTTCATTAGGAGAATACCTTTCATTGAGTGTCTTTTATCCTCAGGAGGTTAATGTGGCCTAACCAGCCGGGTTAATCTCCCTTGAGTTTTTCACTCCCACCCAATAAATCCTCCAAAGTGGTGGAAGGATTTCTAATGAAGTCATTCCTAGGTTTCTAGTGTTTAGGAATGTTGTAAATTACCATGTAAGACAACACACGAAATTTCGCGGAATTCTGTCGAGTATAGCTAGGTTTTTTTTTAGGTTCTGAATTAATTAATTAATTCTGGGTAATTAATGTAAAACTGAGGTCCCGAGATTTTTGATAGGGGTATTTGTACTCAAAAGAAATCTAATGAGACCCCCTATTCCCATGGACCAAGTTTCAACTCAGTCGGACAAGTTTTGCTAGGTTATTTGTCCACNTTTTTTTCCAGAAAATGGCGGTTTTAATTGCCAAACCCAGAACATGGGAAAATATAAATTTTGTAACAGTGGAACAAGTCAAGTGAAGTAAAGGTGAAATTAATGAAGAGAGACCCCACCTAACCTATCAACACCCTTTACATACCCTTTACCCATTCATTTAATTAAATTTCAATTTAATTTCCACATTTGGATGGTACATCCCCCCTCCCACGTATTAGTTGGAGACTCACTCTTTAGATTGGTGTGTGGGTCCCTCTTCCCTTACCTCATGCCTCTCCTATCCAATCACATCACACCTTGGAGTGTGGACTCCACACTCCTCCCTCACAACCCTCACTCCTTTCCTTTGAAGCTCACGCGTTTCCCTCATTAAACCTCACACATTCCTCTTTTCTCACGATTTCTCTTTTGAATAAATTAGATTGGGAACACGTAATTTGGAAACTTACAACTTCAAAGAGGAATATTTCCTTGAGGCTTCATGTGGGTCTTCCCTTTGACCAATGTATCACCTCTCACGTGTCTTTTCTTACCAAAGTTTCCTCCTCCCATAAGCCTACGCCATCCTCCTTGAATCCTCACGCTTTTTTTGATAGCATATGCTTTCCTTGTGGAATAAAGTGGAAACATCAAGCATGAAATTGGAGTTTGTTTTCAAAGAAAGCGTGGACCTCCCCTCTTAGCCAATACGCCTCCCTCAAGTGGCCACCTCACCCTCCATCTCTCCCTACATGCTAATTTCGCCCCTACCCTAAAAGCTACACACCTTATTTAGCTTGAGTTCTTGTTCCTTGGATATTTTAAAAGTGTTGAAGATCCAAGAGGGGTCTCTTGGTCTCCCAAGGGTATAAAAGAAACCTCTCACTCCCTCATTCATCATCATTCTTCACAGTATTGTTATGCTACGGAATTCTTCCCATCTCTCTCTCTCTCTCTCTCTCTCTCTCTCATTACTTCCACATTGCTTCAATGGTTTTGTCTCTTGAAGAGCATGTAGCAACATTGATGCTACAACCTCTTCCCATTTAATAATACAGAAACTGCTTTGGAGGATACTGTGGCGTTCAATATTAGTTTGGATTTGCCACTCATTGTGAGGTGATATCATTCTGAATCTTTATGTGTTTTGGTAAATAGTTGCTCAAGTAAATTAGTTTACTAGACTAGGTGAGGCAATAGTGTAGTTGCCCATCTATATATTTTGGCATGCTTATATAATAGAAACTGTGTTGTATTGTCTATGCATGCAATATATTATCTGTTGTTCCATCTCACTTCTGGTTTAAGTTTTGCAGATCACCTCTATGAAGTTGTTGGGATAGCTTCAAGGACGAATGTACCCTCATCTTCGCTTACACTTCACTAGCATTCTCTGTCCATCTTCCTTATTCTTTCAGATTTAATTTTTGGTATCTAACATGCTTAGATTGGTCACTTAATCAATACAATTTTTTGGTTTTTGTATGCACGAAATTTCTGCTTAAAAACATAAATTTTATAACTTTGTTGAGTGTGTTGCAGCTTAAATCAGCAAGCAATAGCTTGCTGATTTTTGCAGGTTCTTACCAGGACAAGAGGGCATGCTGCCCAATTTTCATACACAACACACACCTAGAACAACTCCTTGAAGTGGTAACAGTTTCTCATCTTTCTTTCCACTCTAAAATACTGTAAACGCAAGCCCAAAGGAGTTGTACCCAAGCGACTTGCTTTCCCTTCCTTCAGTCTTTACTTTGCAAGCTTAGCTAGATTAGTTGTGATTTCTACATGCATGCTTAAAGCTAAAATAATCTAGAGTAGATATCACACTTAAAACATGCTAGCTTAGAGCCCGTGGTGGCTTAGATTAGATCTTTATTTTCCGTTGCATGCAAGTTTTAGTTTATCTAATCTTTATCTTACACATGCGCATGCTAACACTGGTTTCATAAAGGCATAAAGTAATCATCTTTTACAATTCCGCAAGTTACTTTCAGTTCTTACACTTCACATGTGAAATCTAATAAACTAAGAACTCAATCGTTAATTCTGGTTTGGGTCCCTAAGGCCTTTTCCAGAAACTAAATTTTAACTTGCAATACATTTGTTTAAAGGCATCATCCTGCTTATCTTTAAGTTTCAGTATTTTGGCGATCCTTTATTGAGAAAGCTCCAAGCACTCAATCACACTTCACAATATTTAGCTCATAGGTCTAAAATAAATTAATTAGACTTAATAGGACACCATAACTCACCATCTTCACCATTTAAAAATTGGGGTTTTGAGAAAAGCCACAGAAAGTTTTCTGGAGTACTCGGCCTTAGGGTTGACCTGTGAAGATAGGGTAGGCCTTGTTGCCACACTTCTTGAGCATCCAACAACCACTTGGTAATAGGGGGAGGAGAGTTTTTGGGTTGACACCTAGATAGGGATAAAATTAATCTCACACTTAATCACTTAATTTAATTTTCAATCTACAACATCAACAATACAATTACACACTTGCAAGCTCACTGATCTCACTGTTTTTCAATTTACATTCATATGCAAGCTATATTT
This sequence comes from Picea engelmannii, assembly GCA_009831015.1. NCBI lineage: Eukaryota > Viridiplantae > Streptophyta > Pinopsida > Pinales > Pinaceae > Picea > Picea engelmannii. The sequence goes on from ML795103.1 coordinate 45,630, forward strand.
GATGTGTTTTAGAAATAATATCTAAGTGGTGAAATCTTTCATTTGGAATATTTGTCTTTCCACATTTTTCATCTATCCTTAATTCTTGTTCTTGTGGTGTGATCCTTCAAGAGTGCGCATCCACCCGGAGGCATTTTCTTGATTGGGTCTTGAGTGCTTTACGTCTCTTGGCAATTGAAAAGCAGTCCAATGGAAGTCTATCTGTTGTGAGCATGCTTGGCTTGAAGTGTTGATGGTTGTTCATCTTTGAATATCTTCTTTTCTGCACATTTCAAGCATTTGTTAACATTTTGTATCTAGTCTTAATCTGTATATCTTAGATATTCTTTTGTATTTAGTTGTATCTATCTTTTTGTAATATTTTGTAACTTGTAATTATCTTGTAACGAACATCCCCTTAACTTAGTTGACCCCATTGCCCAATCTTAGGAACTATTCTTAGTTTCCCTAGGAAAAGGTCTGATTCTCATACTTAGATAGTTGCATCTTGAACTTGCTGATTGACATCATAGGCTAGACCCCCCCTGACCTTTTAACCAATTAAAACCAACTCCTAGAACATTAAACTCTTAATCTCATCTAGTAACTAGGGTCTACCCCCTTTGGCTTCCCTAGGAGTTAGCCTAGATGGAAGAGGTTCAAGTCAAAGTGACAGCGTGGGCTTTGAACCTAGGCATTGTGCCTCCGAGGACACACTAAGTGAGCAGGACTTAGCTCACGTTTTCAAGTGTGTATAAGGACGAAAAAATCTTTGGTGCCGTTGCCGGGGATAAGTCATTTATCCTTGGTCAAAACGACTTAACTTTTTTTTTTTTTAAGAACTAAAAATTTCTTTGAACTTTCATTGGTTGATTTCGTGTGATTCTTTTCCAAGTGGCGACTCCATTGAAAAAATCTGTCAAGTATACTGCAAGGAGAAATCGTTGTGGGTTACTTGAAGTTCTTGGAGAAGAAGCAATCACTGATATTCAATTCTTGTTCCAGCTTAATAATCTAACTTTTTCTTTCCTTCTTGTTTTTACTTTGTCTGATGCTATTGTTTGTTGATAAACCTGGTCAACTGGCGACTCCACTTTAAAATAATTTGACAAGGTATTCTTCAAAAAGGAACTCACGGCTTGTTAGGTTTCATCCTTGAACTTGAAAAAGTTTATGGATGAACTTAGCATGTTGCCCTTTTTGTCGGATCCTTAGTAATCTTTTGGGTCCTAGATTTTTTCTTTTTTAATGAGTGACCTCCAGAAGCCTTTTGATTTTTCAGAGATAGTTGGTTATCCTAATGATATACCTGATGATGTTCTTGACAATGTGCTTAATTTTCAATATGGTGATGATGCTTGTGCTCATGTCAAGGCCTTTGGGCAATTAATTGATGATTGGGATGATTCACCCATTTGTGAGGATGCTCTTATGCGATTGTTTTCTTGGACTCTTTTGGTGGATGGCGGATATGCTGGTCATTGGTTTCTTCTTTATGAGGATAATTCGATCAAGACCGTACAGGACTTTCTGCATGACTTTTTGGAAATATTTGGGGATGATCGGGATGAAATTTACGATGAATTGGTTGATGACTTTATGGAAAAATGGAAGAGGAAGAATCTTCTAGCTATTAAAACAACTAATTCAGACAGAGGTTGATACTCCACCAGATCCCATTGAGGAGATTAAAGAAATAATTCTGAACATGCAGTATGCCCATGCAAAACAGTGTGAAGCCATACAGTTGGCCCATGCACTTGAGCTTGACAGTGAAAAAGATAAGGAAGTTCATGAGGACATTTCGGATAAATCCATGGATGAGTCAGTCGTTCATTTGGAGGAAGTACAAGAATTTGAGTTTGAAAATGTTGAGTATCTAGATAATTGAAGTCCCCACCCTCCTCCCGTGGAACCAATCTCTTTGGAGGAGAACCTTGACAACCTTTAGGAAAATAGTATAATGGTTCCATTGACATGTTCATTTCCGACCTCTTAGCCAAAAGAGGACTTTATACAGAATAATGGAAAAATGGAAGGCAACTTCAGTTTATCAATGTCATATCATTATGAGTATTGGTTGGCCTCCCACCTTAGCAGTCATGAGAAACAAAGTATTAAAAGTTTACATGGTTTGTCATATTCCAGTGTTTGGTTGAAGGGAAGAAGGAGCATGATTCTTGGATGGTTATTTCTCGTGAAAATTCCAAGTTAATAAAACTTGGGAAGGGATCTTTCGTGAGTCATCCTGGACAAGGATGTTTCAGACACTTATTGTTTCATTCCATCCAATGCTTGGACAATTGTAACGTATCTCTAACTCTACTCTTGTATTTCAATTTTGTATTCTTTCATTCATTATGTGATTATGTACTTAGATGTATTTCTGTATCATAGTTTCATTTTATAATTATATATGTTGTACAATAGTTATTTCATAATGTGAATGTCGTTTATAGCATTTATTTTATTTATTCGATATATATGTATGCTTATGTTGGATATTGGTGAGCACTTGTTTGTAGATGTTGGATTCTCGTATGCTCTCTGTCCCATGTGAGAAGATCGAACACACATCCCCATGTGGAGCCAGATGTTGACTGCCTCTTCAACTAGGGGGTCAACTCCATGTACCATGAAGATATGCATCAACAGATGCTAACATGTCGAAGAATTTTTGGTTCTACAAGGCATTTTTTGCTCCAGCACACCGTTTTGTAAGCGGGATTACCGCACCCTTGCGCGGGTTTATAATGTAATAGGTCTACATGGATCATGTTAGGTCAGTTTCCTTAGGGTTTCTTCATTAGGAGAGTCCCTTTCACTGAGTTTTTTTATCCTCAGGAGGTTAATGGGGCCTAACCAACCAGGTTAATCTCCCTTGAGTTTTTCACTCCCAGCCAATAAATCCTCCAAAGTGGTGGAAGACATTCTAATGAAGTCATTCCTAGGTAGCTAGTGTTTAGGAATGTTGTAAATGACCATGTAAGACAGCACACGAAATTTCACGGAATTCCGTAGAGTATAGCTAGGTTTTTTTTAGGTTCTGAATTAATTAATTTTGTGTAATTAATGTAAAACTTAGGTCCCAGGATTTTTGATAGGGGTATTTGTACTCAAAAGAAATCTAATGAGACCCACTGTGCCCATGTATAAAGTTTCAACTCATTCATACAAGTTTTGCTAGGTTATTTGTCCACTTAGGAGTTTTTTTTAGAAAATGGCGGTTTTAATTGCCAAACCCAAAACATGGGAAAATGTAAATTTTGTAATAGTGGACCAAATCAAGTGAAGTAAAGGTGAAATTAATGAAGAGAGACCCCACCTAACCTATCAACACCCTTTACCCATTCATTTAATTAAATTTCAATTTAATTGCCACATTTGGATGGTATGTCCCCCCTCCCATGTATTAGTTGGAGACTCACTCTTTAGATTGGTGTGTGGGTCCCTCTTCCCTTACCTCACGCCTCTCTTGTACAATCACATCACACCTTGGAGTGTGGACTCCACACTCCTCCCTCACTCAACCCTCACACCTTCCCTTTGAAGCTCACGCGTTTCCCTAATTAAACCTCACACATTCCTCTTTTCTTGCGATTTCTCTTTTGAATAAATTAGATCGGGAACACATAGTTTGGAAACTTCCAACTTCAAAGAGGAATCTTTCCTTGAGGCTTCACGTGGATCTTCCCTTTGACCAATGTGTCACCTCTCACGTGTCTTTTCTTACCAAAGTCGCCTCCTCCCATAAGCCTACGCCATCCTCCTTGAATCCTCACGCTTTTCTTGATAGCATATGCTTTCCTTGTGGAATAAAGTGGAAACATCAATCATGAAATTGGAGTTTGTTTTCAAAGAAAGTGTGGACCTCCCCTCTTAGCCAATACGCCTCCCTCAAGTGGCCACCTCACCCTCCATCTCTCCCTACATGCTAATTCTGCCCCTACCCTAAATGCTACACGCCTTATTTAGCTTGAGTTCTTGTCCCTTGGATATTTGATAAGTGTTGAAGATCCAAGAGGGGTCTCTTGGTCTCCCAAGGCTATAAAAGAAACCTCTCACTCCCTTATTCACCATCATTCTTCACAGTATTGTTATGCTACGGAATTCTTCCCATCTCTCTCTCTCTCTCATTACTTCCACATTGCTTCACTGGTTTTGGCTCTTGAAGCGCATGTAGCAGCATTGATGCTACAACCTCTTCCCATTTAATAATACAGAAACTGCTTTGGAGAGTACTGTGGCATTCAAGATTAGTCTGGATTTGTCACTCATTGTGAGGTGATATCATTCTGAATCTTTATGTGTTTTGGTAAATAGTTGCTCAAGTAAATCAGTTTACTAGGCTAGGTGAGGCAATAGTGTACTTGCCCATCTATATATTTTGGCATGCTTATATAATAGAAACTATGTTGTATTGTCTATGCATGCAGGATATTATCTATTGTTCCATCTCACTTCTGGTTTAAGTTTTGTAGATCACCTCTATGAAGTTGTTGGGATAGCTTCGAGGACGAATGTACCCTCATTTTCGCTTACACTTCACTAGCATTCTCTGTCCCTCTTCCTCATTTTTTCAGATTCGGTTTTTGGTATCTAACATGCTTAGATTGGTCACTTAATCAATACAATTTTCTGGTTTTTGTATGAACAAAATTTCTGCTTAAAAACATAAATTTCATAACTTTGTTGAGTGTGTTGTTGCTGATTTTTGCAGGTTCTTACCAGGACAGGAGGGCATGCTGCCCAATTTTCATACACAACACACCCTCAGAACAACTCCTTGAAGTGGTAACAGTTTCTCATCTTTCTTTCCTCTCTAAAATACTGTAAACGCAAGCTCAAAGGAGTTGTACCCAAGCGACTTGCTTTCCCTTCCTTCAGTCTTTACTTTGCAAGCTTAGCTAGATTAGTCGTGATTTCTACATGCATGCTTAAAGCTAAAATAATCTAGAGTAGATCTCACACTTAACACATCCTAGCTTAGAGCCCGTGGTGGCTTAGATTAGATCTTTATTTTTCGTTGCATGCAAGTTTCAGTTTATCTAATCTTTATCTTAGACATGCCCATGCTAACACTGGTTTCATAAAGGCATAAAGTAATCATCTTTTACAATTCCGCAAGTTACTTTCAGTTCTTACACTTCACATGTGCAGTCTAATAAACTAAGAACTCAATCGTTAATTCTGGTTTGGGTCCCCAAGGCTTTTTCCGCAAACTAAATTTTAACTTGCAATACATTTGTTTAAAGGCATCAACCTGCTTATTTTTCAGTTTCAGTATTTTGGCAATCCTTTGTTGAGCAAGCTACAAGCACTCAATCACACTTCACAATATTTAGCTCATAGGTCTAAAATAAACTAATTAGACTTAATAGGACACCATAACTCACCATCTTCGCCATTTAAAAACTGGGGTTTTGAGGAAAGCCACGAAAAGTTTTTCAGAGTACTCAGCCTTAGGGTTGACCTGTGAAGCTAGGGTAGGCCTCGTTGCCTCACTTCTTGAGCATCCAACAACCACTTGGTAATAGGGGGAGGAGAGTTTTTGGGTTGACACCTAGATAGGGCTAAAATTAATCTCACACTTAATCACTTAATTTAATTTTCAATCTACAACATCAACAATACAATTACACACTTGCAAGCTTACTGATCTCACTGTCTTTCAATTTACATTCATATGCAAGCTATCTTTAATGTGTTGTAGAAATAATATCTAAGTGGTTAAATCTTTCATTTGGAATATTTGGGTTTCCACGTTTTTCATCTATCCTTAATTCTTGTACTTATGGTGTGATCCTTCAAGAAGTGCACATTCACCTGGAGGCATTCTCTTGAATGGGTCTTGAGTGATTTGCGTCTCTTGGCCATTGAAAAGCAATCCAACGGAAGTCTATCTGTTGTGAGCATGCTTGGATTGAAGTATTGATGGTTGTTCATCTTTGAATATCTTCTTTCCTGCACATTTCAAGCATTTGTTAATATTTTGTATCTAGTCTTAATCTGTGTATCTTAGATATTCTTTTGTATCTAGTTGTATCTATCTTTTTGGAATCTTTTGTAACTTGTAATTATCTTGTAACGAACATCCCCTTAACTTAGTTGACCCCATTGCCCAATCTTAGGCACTATTCTTAGTTGCCCTAGGAAAAGGTCTGACTCTCATACTTAGATAGTTTCATCTTGCACTTGCTGATTGACATCATAGGCTAGATCCCCCCTGACCTTTTAACCAATTAAATCCAATTCCTAGAACATTAAACTCTTAATATCATCTAGTAACTAGGGTCTACCCCCTTTGGCTTCCCTAGGAGTTAGCCTAGACAGAAGAGGTTCAAGTCAACGTGACAGAGTGGGCTTTGAACCTAGGCATTGTGCCTCCGAGGACACACTAAGTGAGCAGGACTTAGCTCACGTTTGCAAGTGTGTATAAGGACGACAATAGGTACCAACTTACTAGGGCATCTTGTCATTCCCCCCAGGTATGGTCAAGTGGAGAAGTATAAGATCCAAGCACCCGTTAGGAGCAAAAATAATTGAATGCACATATTCAAAGGTTTTGAGGATCAAAGTGACACATACCATAATACCTAGACTCATTACCTCATGGAGCAAGATCCATCTCCACTACAGGACCGGGCCCAGGTGATGTATGCTGCTGCTGCTGACAAAGTGGAGGCACTAAAGAATGAATGGATGGGCCCTCTAGGGCCATGCTCAAGTCGATCTGGCTCTCGGTACTCCATGTCTAGGACCTGTGGGCTTCTAGACATAATTCCCTTAGTTATTCCTAAGCTAGGGGATAACAAGACCCACCTGACTCAATGCCAACCCTTTTTCATGCTGTATGAGATTTTTTCATACTCAGTGCCAACCCTTTTTCATGCTGGATGAGTTCCACCCGTCACTCCTTCTGAAGAGGGACCACACCAAGCTTGTCCCTGAAGTACTCGAACTTCGTCCTCGACAACGACTTGGTGAACACATCCACAACCTGATCCGCAGTAGTCACGAACTGGAGCCTCACTGCTCCCCTCTGTACCATATCCCTAATATAGTAGTATATGATCTCGATATGCTTCGACCTGTCATGGAACACTAGGTTCTCTGACAACTTCATGCAACTCTAGTTGTCACACCAAATGTAGGTCGCCTCCAATCCGAGACCAAATAACCCAGACAACAGCTTCCGAAGCCATACTGCTTCTTTGCTCGCTACACATGCTGCCACATACTCAGCTTCAACCATACTGCTTCTGTTGCTCCACGAGACTATATTGGAGCCAAGACTAAAACAATATCCAGAAGTGCTCTTCCGGTCAAGAATACTGTCGGCCCAATCTGAATCTGAGTATCCATACATTCCAAACTCATGGTCATATTTATACCATAGACTATGATCTAGAGTACCCTTAAGGTACCTCAACACATGTTTTGCTGCAACCAAATGGACATGTTTGGGCTGCTCCAAATGCTGAATTAGGGTGTTCACACCAAAACATATATCTGGTCTTGTGTTCCTCAAATACATCAACGAGCCCACTATCTGCTTGTATAAGGTAGAATCCACAATCTTTGAAGTTGTATCCTGAAACAACTTAAGATTTGATACCATCGGGGTAACCATGGCCTTACAGTCCAACATCTCGAACCTCTTCAAGATTTCCACAGTATACTTTCCTTGATTTAGGAAAATCCCATCTGATCTCTCTGCCAAACTTCTAGTCCCAATAAGTAGTGCATTTTCCCTAAATCTTTCATCTTGAATTATGCAACCAATTTCCTCTTACATTTAGTGATGATCTTTTCCGCACCTATTAGAAACATGTTATCTACATATAGCAGTAGAATCACCGGTTCACCATCCTCAACCTTAAAGTAAAGGTTAGGATCTGCACTGTTCTTAGTAAAACCCAAGCTCATCAGAAAATTGTCAATCCTACCGTACCATGCTCTGGGTGCTTACTTCAATCCATATAAAGCCTTCTTTAATCTGCACACATGAGTCTCCCTGTCATGTGTCTCGAATCCAAGTGGTTTCTCCATGTAAACTTCCTCTTTTATTTCACCATTCAAGAAGGCTGTCTTTACATTAGGTACTTGTTTCCTTGAAACTGATTTATTAGTACCAGGTACCGGCTTGCACTTAGTGGAGATGTCAAAGATTTGCACGACATTGCCAAATTGGAATGACAGTTTCGATTTATATGATTGTTTGAGTCATAGCTCAGATTTGAAATCTCGAATTTAATTTCGAAAGAACAGAATGTGATGACTCAGAGCAAAATTATAGAACCATTCGTTATGATGCTTATCTCTATTTTATGATTCACGCTTCTTGACACTTCGTGTCATGAAGCTGTGAACTTAGTTTTAACTAACTTTGAGTCATTTTTAGATCTAAGATTCGCTTAATTAAATGTACCTATGTTCAAGACTATTTTTGGAGGATCTATATAAACTCAGATCGCTCTCAAGAAATGGTGGTTATGATATATTATGTTATGCGACATTTCTGATAATACAATTCCTATGCGTTATATCATTTTCTGTTAAATGACTTGAGTTTATTTGCGAATTATGGAGCATGAGGAATGAAACAATTATGCATGGAATAATTTGAGTTACCTCTAGTTTCATTTTAGGGCAATTGCACCTCTTGGTTGGGCCTGCCAACAGGTTCAATTCGCTTTCTCTTTTCTATAGTATAGTTAGTTTGTTTCTAGTTTTAGAATCTGCGTGTGAGTTAGTTTTTAACTTGAAGTTGCTCTGCTAAATTCCGACTTAATCATTTTCATTTAGTTCATTCCCAGTTTAATATTATCTCGTAGATCATTGAATGTTAGAATGAGTTACTGTCAGTGTAGAATTGAGGAATAAACCAACTGCCGATTGGACAGTTTAGCTTTGCTCTGTTTTCCAGTTTCTAGTTTGATCATGATTTGAAGATAGTTTGAGTTCAGATTTACCCTGTTTTGTTAGGGTAGCTCGCTTATGGTCTGGTTAAAGGAAGCTTCCGATATTTGTAGGATAAAATAGGACATTTATTAGTTTCACCTTTGTTAGATTTAGAACTGCTTGGTATTTAGATTAAATAAGAGGTTTTTGAAATGTTCTGTCTTTTATGGTTCAGATAGATGTTTTGATGATTAGGTGTTTAGTTAATGGTAGATAGCCTTGGGTGATTTCTTTAGATTAGGAATAGAAATACATTTGATTAACTTAGAATTGTTTCCATTTGATTAATTAGACAAGATATGATCAGTTTTAAGATAATCATTAGGATTCAATTTAGAAGAGTAAGTTTATGTTTTCTTCTCAGAATAACCTTTAGGTAGAAGTTATAATCTTACCAGGACATATAGTGTAGCAGCTCTAAGTTCACTTACCCTGGTTTGGCAATTTAGTGTTTTCAGGTAATTAAAATCTTTAATACAACAGCCTGGCAGATATCACCAAGAGTTTCACCAAGAATATCACTTAGAGAGAGACCAAGACCAAGAGATGACCATACGCCTATATTCCTCCTTGCAGCTGCAACTGCAACTCTCCATAAGACTTGCGCTCTAACTTGGTGTACAAATTGGCTAAAACGTCCTCTATTTATATTAATCTGTCCAGTGACTATTCTAGCTAGGTTGACCTGACTTTCTGGTAATTATGTTTCTTGTTTATCTTTTTCTGGTAATTATATTCTAATATTATTTATTCTGCTAGGTTGACTTGTCTTCTAGGGTTTTCACACATATGTTTAGGGTTTCCCTTGCTTCCAGAATATTCCATTCTTGTGAAAGGTTACATGTGGAGGTTAATACCTCCCGCATTTCCATTTAGCTATGCATCCTTTGACAACATTACATGATTCAATGTGTGCATTGATGGGTAAGACTTTAAAGGACAAGCGAGATACATAAGAACATCTTGATAAATTGTTAACATTTGAAGAATTTAATTGGTTGCTAATATGTAATCTTGGTATGAACTTAAAGCTCATTTTTCTTGGGTTAAAAAGCTTATGTTAGAATAACAACATTAAGAACAACCTCCCAACTTTGACATGCAATTAGATTTGTAGAGGCTCCTTGCAGAAACAAACTATACAATGGTCCATTGAGCCAATCATATCGTTTTTTGAGTGGAGAAGGATAACAAATAAATTTGTGGTTATAGATTGGGAGAGAGACAAAAATGCCTTACAAACTTGAATACTCACAAGGTTTAGAAAACAAAATGACATAGTTTGCCACTACTTGGTGCTTTTGACAAATGATAAATCTGGTTTCAACCTGTTGGATGAATTACTGGATTCTAAAATCTTACATCATGAAAATTAATGATTACCCCTAGTGCACTATGAGTTATGTTCTAACTAGAGGGCATTTGCCAAATTTAAGTAATAAATTTGGTTCATCATACTCTTCACGAGATGCAAGTTTTTCTTTATATTAGAGAAAATGTGATCTTATGTAAAAGTTATAGTTTGCTTGAGCCATGTATTTTTTTAAATGGGAATCTATATTATTTTACAGAAAGTAAACCTAGAAATAACTTGTCCCAAATTGTTGTGCTTAAACAATGATGACACATTTTGTAATCTTAATAATTGCAAGGAGGCTACATTAATATCGACAACCATAACAAATCCCATGTAGGGATGGAGTATACCCATCAAGATGTGAACCTAGGTCATCATCACAACAACCACTGCAATTTGTTGCTAAACCACACCCCGATGGACAACCGATTGAGCCGTGTATTACAAAGGTAAATCACAACCCTTATTTTATAAGAAATCCAAAACAAAGATCAACCATCTATTGTTTCATATTAAAATTTGTATTTCAAAAATTTAGGGCACCTTACTAAAGCAATTCCATGACCTAAACAACAAAGGAAAGCTTGAACACAACAAATTCTTTTGAAATTAAAAAAGATAATCGAGTGAGCTTTGTTGCCACAATTCCTCAAGTGGCATAGTGGGATCAATAATTTTCTTAGTAGGTAAGTTGAAACAAAAATGGACGATGAAAACCTCGTTTCATTTAATACCTACTTTTCTTCTCTTAGAATAGGAGGCCTTTCACCAGTGAGTAAAGCAAGGGGCCTTGACCAAGTGGTTAGTATGTTTTTCATATAAAACAATAACTCCTATGATAATGTCAAATTGCATAGAATTAGTTCCCTTGATAGTCATGAGGAATTTATAAGTAAATGTGTGGTTATGCATGCAAACCCATAAGGGTGTGGTTTTGCACCCTCTTTGGCATGATCATCACAAATATCCCAGAATAAGAATGGAGATAAACATAAACAAAGCAAGATGAGGAAAAATTAAGAAGGGGATGAGGAAGAGGGGTTTGACCCCCAAGAAATGAAAGATAGGAGAATCCAAGGAGAAATCTAGTGATATCCCCAAAACCTTTTCCTACCACTAATTATGGTAACCTCCTCTGATAGCACCCACATCTATCCCTCGACCCCTACCCATTAGCTGAATCTTGAAGGATTCAATCTAATTTCAATTGCCATGACTGATTCCCTTAACACATTTGGTGTTGATTCAATATAGATCCTTAGTTCCCAATTCTCTTTATTGGCCTTTATCTAACCCCTCTTCTCCACAGATTCTCCCAAGGCACTAAATAGCATCCAATCAAATAAAAAAAATCAAAACTCATTCAAAATCCAATATCATGGTGGAAACCAACAAAAAAACAAGAAGCTAAAAGCATGGAAAATGAAAATGAAAAACTCCTTTTGACTTGTGGCAATGTCAAGGAGGTCATCCATTGGTGTCCAATTCTTAGAATGGTTCATAAATCAAATAGATTTGAAGAACTATTGTTTACAATGTATTTTTTATTCTTGAAACCATGAGTTTACATAACACTAGGTTTTCTCTATTTTATGTGCATAGGTTATCATATTGATGTCTTATTCAATAATTCTAACTCTCAATGAATAGGTTGATATCAAGGTTGCAATGTCAATAGGCAGAATTTCTCATTGAAATTCCTTTCAAATTCATTTCTTTTTATTGCACTCTGTGACGTTGTCCTTGAAGTATAAGCCCACTATAGAATGGCTATTATTTTATTTGCAATTGCTTGAATTGGAGATGTTGCTTATTCAATAATTCTAACTCTCGATGAATAGGTTGATATCAAGGTTGCAATCTCAATAGGCAGAATTTCTCATTGAAATTCCTTTCTTCTTATTGCACTCTGTGACGTTTTCCTTGAAATATAAACCCACTATAGAATGACTATTATTTTATTTGCAATTGCTTGAATTGGAGATGTTTTTAGTCAAAATTCAAACACCATAGATAAGTCACGTAGTGTCAAATTCATGCAACTCTTCATGAATATATACCCAATGATAAATATAGAATGAAAACTTATTCGCAACAATAGATAACTCATTACTCTATAGGTACTAGAAATATAGCTACATTGCAAGCTATTATTAAATATATCCTTGTGGGATTTTGTTCCACTTTATTAATTGCCATACTTTATTTATAGAGATTTCAGATAACTCATTACTCTATGAGTACTAGAAATATAGCTATATTGCAAGCTATTATTAAATATATGCTATTATTAAATATATCCTGTGATTTTGTTCTACTTTATTATTTTCCCTATTTTATTAGTCTATGCCGAAGGCCAATGCAAGGACTATAGCAACCGCTTATAGTTGATCTAGTATTACTTGGTCTTTTGAGCTGCATTAATAAGTGTGAGGACTATAGCAACCGCTTATAGTTGACCTAGTATTACTTGGTCCTTTGAACTATATTAATAAGTGCGGTTTGGAGGTTTTACTTTATATTAATTCACTTCACTAATCTATTTTTTTAAAATCCTTTATTATTTTATGTATCAATTTATTTTTTGTAATTGTCAGGATTTTAAATTAATTTAAAAATAAAAAATTATCTAATGAGACGGGTTTTTTGCTTCTACTTGGAGGGTGGGGGTGAGGTATATATTAGGGGATATGTATTTACATATCCTCTAATATATGGCCCACCCCCACCCTCATATATGAGGGTTATATGAGGGTGGGGGTCGGGCATATATTAGGGGATATGTATTTACATATCCTCTAATATATGCCCCACCCCCGTGTCAAGCCAAACATCATAGTGGGTGCACACATGCATGCAAGCTATGAGGATAGGTATTTTTCGAACCTCCTTGTGCACTTAATCTCTAATCCTCAACCTGCAAACCTGCATCCACTCAAAGCTACTCAAAGCTACCCAAAGCTTTAGAGAAATATAGAAAGCTATGCGAATCTTTAAAGAAATATAGAAAGCTATGTGACGATTGCTCATTGAAATCCGTTGCATCTTGCATGGTCTCTCCTACTCCCCCTTCTTGCACCCTGCCAAACGGGTGATTCCTGCTTTCTGCTACCTTCACTCGCCGTACGTCTGCCTGAGTAACAACTCTATCCGTCGGCAACTGCTCTGATGCATCCTGCAACAAAACTAACAACAGTGGAGTGCATTAACAAAACCATTTTTCGAAGATAATTTATGTGAGGATGGCGCAAGATTTGTCAGTTCAGGTGAAATCATGCGGGTGAGATAGCTATCGTTATAACTATTTCTATGAAAGCACAGTGAGAGATAGGTATTACCAATCCAACTTGAACCCGTTCTATGTATGCAGGGTCTGTTATTTTTCTCTCGTTGAGTGCTTAGAAGGTAAGCCCATCTAGAGCAATCTTCTTTCCGTTTGATGTTGGTTCACTGTTCATACAGGTTCACTGTTTAGGAATAATTTCAAGATTGTTAGGCATAAATTCAAGATCGTTATATTATAACATAGAAAATTGATTTTGCAAATGCAAAGATATTCCAATTTTTCTGAGTACTGCAATACAAGATAACAACTGTGTGACAAACCTTACCTATGGATCATGAGTCACAAAAATGACCGCATCATGCATCCCCTAATGAGTACCATACTTCTGATAGATTTCATCAGCAGCTACGCCACTCGTTTCACCAACATCTTCGCCTGTGCGCAGGAGGCCAGACACCATGTGCATGACCTAAAAACTGTATTTGTATTCGATGGCTTGTTTGTATCTATAATGAAATTCGTAATTCCTCTAACTGCTGAGATTAATTCGCTTTCTGGTGGCCTTTTTCATTTCTCAGTTGTTGGAAAGTAGAAACCTTGACATCTATTTTCTTTTAACTACAACTCTTGTCTTGAAATTTTATGGAGCAATCTACCATTTCAAACCTTATAAATTATTGATGCAGATTTTCGTGAAAATGTTACTCTAACTCTGTATTGCCACTGGAGTGCACGTTCTGCTTGACCAGCTTTAGCCAGCCGAGATACTGCATTATTAGGCTGTTGAACCAGCTCGATCTAGGAGGAAGGGATGCTTTGACTAATCAAAACTGAAATTGAAGCCAGGTTGGAGGTGTCTTGAATGGTGTTAGGGTTTTTTTCTCCAGTCCAGGATCATGAGTAGGGTCTCCGAAATCCAATTCAATACACTGCACAACGGACGCGTCCCCCTTTTGAATAGCATGTCTACCCGCTTTCTCTTTATCCTGCCTGCAATGTTTGGCCCAGCCCGGGCCATGCAAGACCCGTTTTCTCTCTATCCTGCCTGCAATGTTTGGGCCAGCCCGGGCCATGCAACACCTGTACTAGTTTTGAGGGAATACCAGGGTGGGGCTCCGTTGTTCCCCTTCCAGCACCGGGCGGTTTCCTCTATCTAAATGTACAGGGCCATTCTGGATACAACCGGTACGCCATAGGTTGGCCCAATCAAGTCCTATTTTTTCTTTCTTTTTGCTTTGGGTTAGTGTTTGGTTATTAATCGAGCTTATCTGAGCCTCTTTTTCTGCCAATCGACCTACCTAGACTCATGGCTTCCCAGCTCACCGTATTCTATAACTGGACGGTGAACGTGGAGGTGAACAATGTTGTTGAGAGCCTGGTATATTTCTAAAGTTCCATGTTTTGTTTATTGTTGAGAACCTGGTATATTTCTAAAGCTCCACGTTTTGTTTATTGTTGTATTGGTCAGGCTGTAGCTGTCATCAGGTTCCCTGGAAAAAGACATGCACTACTATTTTTTTGGTGACAGGTATGATTTTTTATTAATTACAATGGGCACAATTAATGATCTTTTAACCTTATTTAACCTTCTGATGGCTATGCATTGAAGATGCTGGCATATTCTTAGTCGTCCTCCAAAATCAATGGATCAGATTTATTGTTCATAACTTTTTTGCATTTATCAAAACATCTGTTAACATGTTTACTTTTTAACATTTACCTAATCACATTAAGCCTAATGGTTAAGAACATGTGTTTCCTCTTAAGAGGTCACAGGTTCAAATCCAGAGGGGGTAAGGTATGTATACCTTTGAACTTTAAAGCGCCACAAACACATTAATTGACAAATTAGAAAGCCTTTAGGATCTTTTGAACCATGGATTCAAAAGTTTTATCGACATGTGTCTCCACTTTTGAATTTATTTTCTAACTTATTCCATCGTGATTTTCATGGTTAATTGTACTGATTTTCTTTGTTAATTGTACTCTTCGTGTTTTCTGCATAGTCTGCCGTGTTTCTGTAGTTTATTAGTGCGTAGCCTGTTTTACCACGGCTATGCTTGCCGGCCTCCTTTTTTAAAGCTAATGCTACTGCCCATCGCCATTACCTAATCACGTATCAACCGCTACCTTTCGGTGTTCTCAATTGCGAGTTAGTGGCTGTGCTAGTCATAAAAAACAATAAAAAAGTGGGAACATACTTTATTTTTAAAATATTGGTAATAATGGAATTTCTTGGTTGGAATATCAATTTTTAATACCCCTCCATTACCCTGCTACTTTAGTGGGAACATACTTTATTTTTAAAATATTGGTAATAATGGAATTTCTTGGTTGGAATATCAATTTTTAATACCCCTCCATTACCCTGCTACTTTTGCTTCCTCTCTCTCGGATTCTTTACTACTCTTAGATGCCATAAAACAATGCTCCTTCACTTTACTGGCTCCATATTTTTGACCACAATGAATACTTTTTCGTTTCTTTGACAATCTCAGAATTGCACTCGGATTAATTCGTCTCTGATTATCATGTTGCAAATTATCATGCTCCTCATTTTAAAATTTTTCCTGGGCCGACGATACGGGATTTCCTTCTGGGTTTAGGTAATAATATTTCAACTAGCTGCATATGTGGAGGAAATTTTGATCAAATATAAAAAGCGGGTATCCTTTATTATCTCAAGCAACCACTTGTGCTTGCTATCGAATATCGTCATGTCATGTTTGCAATTAGTTTTCTGAATTCCATATCCCTGGTATTTTTCGATGCTTAGCGATATAAAAAGAACATTTCCACCCTCCAGAAGTTCAGGTACGATCCACAAACTTTGTGCACATCACCATGGAACTCAACATCTTTATCCGGTGCACTTTTAGATGCCAAAAATTTGAAGGTCGTTGTAGAAGAAGTGAAGTCGCGACTGTTCTCATTCTTTATGGTCTTCCAATATATAAACAGATTCAATTTTGATCCATGAGTTAATGCATGCATGGTTGCTCTTCAATGGTTTCCGTACGCTTAGTCTGGTATGGTCGTCAAAGTTATGAAGTTACATACTTAACATTGAATGAACAATTTCCATGAATTCCTAGCGAGACATTTTTTTTGGATATCAGTTGAAGTTGACATATTTACATGAATGAGGGATGGATGGTAGATATGTGAAGGGAGAAAGAAATTGCAGGAGATTCAATTCAGGTGGGTGGATAAGCAAATTGGATTAATCAGCAGGCGGATGCATGTGAATCCGCAGTTTCACTCAGCTCAATGATAAGCACATTTTATGCTACATAAAAGTATTACGTCAATACATTATTACTTATATTACAAATACTTTAAGCACATTTTATGCTGCATAAAAGTATTAAGTTAATACAGTTTCTCATTTTTAATAAGAAATTTGTTTATACAAACAAAGCATAATTAACTTTACTGAATTATGTGGCCATTTTCCAAGATGGGTAACAATCATTGCAAGCCGACCAGAACAATGCACAGCAACATGGTAACACAACAACATTGCAACGATGTGGAACAGGGACAACAACATTGCAAGCCGACCAGAACAACGCACTTAATCCCACATTTCTCTCAAAACTTATAAAAAAAAATTATTTAGTTAATTCATTAATACTTAAATTTTATAATAAGTTATTTTAACTTTTTCACTATTTCTAACTGTTTATAAATATATCTTCTTATAGTTCAATGCATTTGACATTTTTTTTTTAATGTGTTACATAAGGTATATGACATTTTTTTTTATGTGTTACATAAACCTATGTAGAAAGAAATACAAAGAAATATATTTGGTCTAATACAAATAATTGACTTTTAAATTATAATTTAAAATTAATCATCATAAAATAAAAATTTATTATATGAAACTAATATTTTGCAGTGTTACAGTCAACTGATGATGTTGAGATTCCTACCTAATCTTGTGATTAGGCATGTGTTTACACATTACTTTTACCACCAATTTTTATTAGCTGCAATTTAAATCTGTTTTATTTGCTGCAATAAAACACACAATGCAGGGACTATACTTTAAATCTTAATCTAAAATTACAAATTTACTTACTTATAGTTAAGATATGAATACAACCTTTATCTTTAGCATATGAATAGAATTTACTTTTGTACCATATTACATAAACCCTAATATTTAAACCCTGATCTTTAAGTTACATAAAGATTAAGTTATTTTAACTTTTTCACTATTTCTAACTATTGTATAAATATATCTTCCTATAGTTCAATGCTTTTGACATTTTTTTTATGTGTTACATAAGGTATTTGACATTTTTTTTTATGTGTTACATAACCTTATGTAGAAAGAAATATAAAGAAATATATTTGGCCCATAATACAAATAATTGATTCTTAAATTATAATTTAAAATTAACCATCATAAAATAAAAATTTATTATATGAAACCAATATTTTGCAGTGTTACAGTCAACTAATGATGTTGAGATTCCTGTCTAATCTTGTGATTAGGCTTGTGTTTACACATTACTTTTACCACCAATTTTTATTAGCTGCAATTTAAATCTGTTTTATTAGTTGCAGTAGAACACACAAGGCAGGGACTAATTGCTTTGCAACTATTTCCCTTGTTACGTCGAAAGGCGTATACCTATTGACAATGAGCACAATTAATTACCTTTTAATCTAAAATTCCAATCTGATGGTTAACAATTGAAGATTCTGGCATATTCTTAGTTGTCCTCCCAAATCAATGAATGTGATTTGGTTTTCATAACTTCCTTGTATTTCTGAATGTATCCGTTAACCTGTTTACTTTTTAACATTTACCTAATCATATTAAAAAATTACTACAACACTATATGATTGCCACGTTTAAATGATTAACCTTTCAAATTACCATTTAGATTTCCTCAACTATCCGTGCGTTTGATTTTCTAACTGCCTGTGTTTCCTCACCTATCTACGCGTTTTCTACAATTAAAACATTGCGTGGGTTTAGACTCCCTAACATAAGTCTGATCAGTGGCAGGCGTTGCTCAACCCAAATGGAAATTTGAAGACGATGCATGGTAAAACATGGTAATGCTGTAGCGGATAGGCCTTAAATTCCTTACAACGAACACCATTCAAAACACTGATAATACTGCGAGTAGCATTAATGGCGCATATTATTTGACTTCTCTAACCTTGTTTAGAAGCTTTAAGCTATTATGAGATTTAAATTAAAACCAACCTTTATCATTTTAATAGAAAAATTGTGGTTGTGCTTTTCTGTCTGGGCCTTTCGGCGTTAATCAACCACGTTTTTGAGTGGCTGTGCTAGTTTATAGAGATTTCAGTACCAATTGGTAGTACTAATTGAACATAGTAGCCATAAGTTTGTTGAGATCTTTCCTGAGAAATGAATTTTTTTTCACACAAATTTTCTTCCTTGACCATGTAAAGGTTATACATCTTTGATTATATTGTGGCAATTTAGAATCAATTGTATATATTTGCATTGCAAAAAACATGAACCTACTAAGAAAATGCTTCAACGACAAAACATGGTTTTTCATTTCACATATTTTATTTGTGATAGTTAATCTTGTAGTGCTTCAACTACAAAACATGGTTTGTCATTTCACATATTTTATTTGTGATAGTTAATCTTGTAGTTCTTGAGGCTTTGTAATTTTGTTTTTGAATTTTGATTTTTACAAAAGTAACCCCATTCCAAAATTTTGAAAAAAAAAAGTGGTATACAAGTGCCATTAAATTGAAGTCTCTATGTTTTGTGTCATGGTAGTTTAGTTGGTCCATTTGTCTTTTTCCCTACTTACAAGTTTTTCATACTTCGTTATATGCTTTGTGATTAGGTTATGTCTCTCTTATTTTGGATGGTTGGGGCTAATATTTTGGGTTCACTTATTACATGTTCTTTCAAAATGGAATCTACAAGTTTGTATAAATTTGTAGATTTGATAAAAGGTTGTTATCTCAAGACAATATCAATGCTATATACGTGAATGCAAATAAAATAACCATAGGATATCCAAACTCTAATGAGAAGGAAAATACTTCAGTTCATCATGGGACTTTTTTTATACAATTAGAAAGGTAAGATTGTTGTCACTTTACCTATTGTTCATTTGTTTCACTAGGTCATGTGATTATTTTTCTTATATAGCTTGAGTTGAATTTAGTTTGTAATGGGTTTCAATACATTGATTATTAATTTTATAGGGGATCCACAATTGCCATTCTCCATGACGCTAAATTATTATCTTAGCTAGCAACTTGTGAACTAAGGACAATCTAGTGAACTCTAATGTTAAACCCCCAAGTACAAATAGGCCTTATGTCACATTCCAAGAAAACACATTGATACATGGCATTTTTAGAATAAGTCTTTCCTTGCAAGATTGGAACCTAAACAACCAACTACAACATCAATGATAAAGTATAGCTCAAGGAGACAAAGAAGCCTTTTGCTAGGTAGGCTATAGCTATGAGAAAGAACAAAGGGATGTCTAACATTTTAAGAACTTTTCGTTTTGGTGTTGTATCATACATTGAGGTTTTAATGGAAATTGATGATTATTTGTTGAGACATATCTCCCCCCCCCTTCCTAGATGCTATACATGGATCGGTTGAAAATCCTTTTTTTTTTCTTGGTGTGTTTATATATCGAAGTTTAGTGTCTCTATGAGCATAAGTGATCCAAAATTTAGTAGGTGAACTGAAGTATTTCAGTGATTCACTTGAATTGTCATTTTAAATGCAGTTTACCCCTCCCAACATTTAATTTATTCACGAAGACCTATATTCTAGTTTAATAAAGCTTCAATGGAAATGAACATAAGATTTCACCACATACAGTATGGCACAATACACTGGAGTTTTTTTTATATACTAGAGAAACCCTCACATGGAGTAAAACTCTAGTTTAGTTTACATATGATATTGAGAGAAATGCTTACAACCTCCAAGCTATCCTCTTGCAAACTTTCATGGCCTTACAAAATTTTGTTATAGTTTCTTATGCATTTCTATCACTTGGATCAAATATTTTGTGTCCTCTAGGCACTCTCTATTTCCTTGAATGCTTCCTAAAATCTAGTTTATTAACTCTCTATTCACTCTAGCATAAGAAAGATTTCCTTCTAGACTTGGTATCCATCTGAAATGTTTTTTTAAGACATGGCATACAAAAAAACATATTTCCTTTGGACTTGGCATCATCCCAAACTACCTTCCAAACTAAACATAAAAATTCAATCTACACTCTAGACTAAGTAATCATAAAACACCCTCAAGATTGAGCATACAATAGCCAATATACATCAACAACCAATAATTAGTATGCATAGACAATGATCACCCACCTTCGTTGTGAGCATGTACAATGAATCTCCAAAGAAAAATGGGAGTCAACAAATGTTCCTTCCAATAGAGCATCATTAGTCAACCCCCTTCACCACTGGGAAATTTTCTTTTGTTAATCATTAACGTACTAATTGATACAACTATTACAAGAAGAGAATTCATTCCCATTTGAAATTCCCCTACTCCAAAGCATAGTTTTGATACATATCCATCAAAGGGGAGGAGCATGTTAAGCCCTAGACAAATCCCTATGTTAAGTATAAAACCCCTTATTGAGACCTAGATATTGACTTATTATATTTCTAGTGTTATATTTGTATGTAGGCTAGAAACCTTCATTGTACACTTTCATTATAATTGTTTCATTTGCCTCCTATATATATATCAAGGAGACCTAATCTTAGGATCATCTTATCTCGTTTTGTACATTGAATATATTGTAAAATGAGGTCTCCCCCTCGAAGTGGACTATTGTTCATTGACTTTTTATCACTATCAAGGTGTTGCTACATAACACACCTAGTTCCTTTCCCTTACATGTACAATGTGAAAAACACCTCACCTGTCTACTCTTGGTCCACCTAGTGCCTTGCACTTTCTTGTTCACCCACGTTCCATGCACCTACCTATACCATGTGTTATCACACAAGTTGTAGGTTGGGAAAATCCTGACCCAACCACCAAATGGCGACAACTAAGAGGTCATCTACCCATTGTCACCTTAGGCAAATGTCCCTGTCACTTTAGAGGTGAGGTAGTCACCTCAAGGGGGGGATCATGGTGACCCTAAGGGGAATGAGATGAAGATGGATGAATATGGATATGAAGTCCCTATAGGTCAAATATAAATGGTGTTAAAGTCTTGGAATGAAGTCTTGGGAAGTTCCAAGGGTTTCCAAGTATGTTGAGTAACTTGCAAATGGTGAGATATCTTCCCGAGACACAAGAAAAACAAGCATATATTGCAGTATAATCACTTGGACAAGCAAGT
The DNA here is from genome assembly GCA_009831015.1 of Picea engelmannii. Lineage (NCBI taxonomy): Eukaryota > Viridiplantae > Streptophyta > Pinopsida > Pinales > Pinaceae > Picea > Picea engelmannii. The sequence goes on from ML795103.1 coordinate 67,573, forward strand.
TAAGCTTGTTGTCCCTAATAGAAGTTGTTAGTAACAATGTATATCAAAAATAAAATGGCATCACAAGCTGAAAAATAAATGCTAGAGATCAAGTAGAAGATAAGAGAGAAAGACTAGCTAAACTCAAGATGAAAAACTAAGATTCTAGCATGAAAAGATAAGGTCGTTGTAAATACTTTTATGCAGCAAATTATATCAGCCTTATGGCCGTAACATTCAATGTATTACAACAAGAAAATCAACCACTGAAAATCCTCCAAACTTTGCCAAAAACTACACTAGACCAAGAAAAGTAGGTGTGCAAACTTTGGACAAATTCTAATGATAAGAGAGTTATTCAAGCAAATGAGTTAGGGTTTATGCAACCCTAATGGCTGAAGATGCAATTTTAAAACAATAGGAAGAAGTACCCCTTTTATGGGGACACCCTAGTGGTTGTGAGGTTCCCAAGGCACAAGGAACACAATCCAAGTTGCAAGAAGTAAAAATGACAAGAAATCACGTTTTCCAATGCAATAATTTGTTTCTCCATGCAAGACTAGTGCCTTAAGTTATGGGTTAATGAGGTCAAAAAGAAAGAGATAGGGTTACTAAATCCTTGGGGGTGTAAATCCTCTTACTTCCCAAGGAAAGTATCCTAGCTAGGGTTTGAAGATGAGGGGAGTAAATCATCTTACTTCCTCAACTAAACCCTTGCAAAATAACTTTAAAAGCTTAACAATTATGGTGGAAACTAGGACATGGGTGTATGTTCTTATACTCCCTATCTAGCCTTGGCCAAAACAACTTTACTTGAATCCGAAATGATAATAACAAAGTAGAGAGACCATACCATTCAAGAAAAAACCTTTACATGCCAAAATAAACCTCCACAAAAGCAAGAGAATGACCTTCTAGAGATAGCGCACCATCATCATCATCAAACCATAACCAAAAAACATTTTTCCATAGCACGAGAGGAAAAATACTCCAAGCGTAGAGAAAATTTCAGACCAAGTACTTCTCACAAGAGGGAGAGTTATGATAAAATGAGATCTTATGATCTCTTATTTATACCAAATATCACTAAGATAGTTTTCCACATAATTAAGGGTAAACCACAAGACTAGGGGTCAACAACCCTAATCTTTCCTCTTTTACAAAGTAATATTAAAAAATTCATTTAAATTTCACTTTTGCACAAAGAAAAACCCTGGTTCATATGGACGTCACCCCTTAAGAGGATGTTTTGGCACTAGGAAGAGGTCATTGGTGATGGAGGAGAGTGGAAAGGCTTCCCAAAGCCACATGTCAAGTATCAAAACAACTTGCTTCATGATCAAGGCTCAAGCCCCTTCAAAACTTCCTTGTGTCAATGCATGTCACCTCACCACCAAGCCCTAACCCCCCAAAGTGACGTCATGCCTCTAGAAGTGACATTTTGCCTCTCCTAGGCAAAACGTTTGGCATGTGGGGGCTAGGTTGTGTCGTCCAAGTCATCTTCTAGGGCTTCCGAGTTTGATATTTCTCATTCGGCATGCAGGCCCTTGGCATCCCCCTGTGGGCTTCAAGCCCCATGGAAGCTCAATCTAGGCTTGTTCTTCCAAAACTGTGCACCAACTAGTTAAAAGACAAATAAGCACGTCCTCCAAGGATCTCAAGTCATAAGATCATGATAAGTGAATCGAATCAATAAATGAGCCACCTAAGCATGTGCATCAAAGATCACTATTTCAAACAATTAAGTGCTCAAAGACATTATGCGACTTGTCAAGCTTGAATATGGGAGGGTTGACGAGGTGTCATATTGGGTAGATCTTTCCCTAGGTCAAGGAGAATTTCCAAGAGATTCATATCTAGGCCATGTAAAGTGGGTGTTCGAGTCAAAACGCAATGGGTATAGGGCTCATGACATACAAGAGGTCGTAGTGTCTCATTCATGGGTGCCTTTGTAGAGGGTGTGTGGTACCTTCGTCCACAATGAACTTTTTCAAAGCTATTATTTTTCCATTCTTTCATTATTTCATAATTTTAGGGAAAGGTTGGAGGCCATTGCCCTGGCGTGGTGTCCAGATAATAACAGTGTCACCCACAAACACCTAGTGGAAATGAGAAGGTTGTCTTGTGATGAGACCCCCTTTCTCTTAGTCATGCAACTGAGATCCATTACCCTGGCTTGGTGACCAGATGATTGTAATGTCATACCACTAGATATTCATGGACATGATAGTTCAACTTGTGATGAGACCTCCTATCCTCCAACTAACCTTTTAAGCATTCTTAATCATATTTTATTGTGGCTCCCCCTTTTCTCAAAGATAAGCATTTCATTTCTTTCTTGGGTGATCCCTGGGTGAAGCATCTAGAAGGTTCACACATAAGATTTTATCTTTTACCCAACATCAATACCTTTGGGCCTTCGACTCCTTCTTCCCATAGAATGAGGGACAACCCCTTCTTAGTTCAAGACACCCTAAAATCCCAAGAGATAAGGAAATTGGGGGGAAATAGTGATGGAAAGTGGTAAGTATGGTCGAGAATGGTATGATGTCTCTTCAAGGGAGTTCTTAGTAGAAAACCCATCCCCAAGGAAGACCACTTACTAGGGCACAATGTCAACCACCAAGGTGAAGTAGGGCAAAAAGCATAATGTCCAAGTGTATATCATAAAATCTAGAGCAATCTAAGATACAACATACTTAAATGCCTTAAATATTGAAATGGTGCTCACCATAATACTGACTTGCACCTCATGGAGCAAGTCCCACTTCCTTCTAGAATCCACCTGGTGTGGTGGATGCCATCTGAAAATCTGCAACCTCTTGGTGGTGAGAAGGGTCTCCATATGTGCAAAAGGATATTGTTGGTCATGTAGTCTCTCGACACTCCATATCTGCAACCTAAGGGCCTCGGGACATAATCTCCTTAGTTATCCACAAAATCAGGATAACACCATGTATGAAACACCCAATTTTCCTAACTCCCTATGCTCTGGAGGAACACCCAACTTGTCCACTCATAGTTTCACCTAGAGCCTCACTAGGTTGCATTTTTTCCTAGCGCCTCACCCTTCCATGTGCTCTATGTGGAACACCCAACTTATTCATTCATGGTTATGCCCAATAACTTATTCCTTGCATCTATGTGTGTCCTTTGAAAAGTACTTGTTATCGCACAAACTGTAGGTTGGGAAAATCCCAACCCAATCCACAAGATGGTGATAACTGTGAGAGAGTCTACCCACTGTCACCTTAGATAAACCCTCCCCTCGCTTTAGTGAAGGATAAATCCAACACAAGGGGGGAATCCCGAGTTACCCTAGGGGAAATGATATGGAAAGTGAGGTTATGGAAGATGAAGCCCTTATAGGTCAAGTTGTGGAGAGATGGAAGGCTTGGGATGAAATTGCAAGATACCAGATATATAAAATATGCAGAACAGAAATGAAATGCTAGAAATAACAGAATAACAGTGAAATATCCAGCATAATCTTCACAATACACAGAAATGATGTACGAAATAGCAACAGAAATAACACTTGAACAGAAATAGCACTTGATTCAGATAGCAATGTTCACAGGCCTCTTCGAGGGGGCAACCTCCAATCGAGCAGCGCTCTGTTACAATAATATCCAAGCTAGGGTTCTCATACCCTCGACTCCTATTTATACT
>ML795103.1:77189-133626 GCA_009831015.1 Picea engelmannii
AAAATTCCAACCATAAAAAATTACAAGTAAACCACACAAAAGATGCTAAACGACAAGTAGATTATTATGGCAACTTTCTAGCAAATTTTGACGGTTGAAAAGTGAGAAAAAAGTAAAAGCTTGAGAGAAATTTGCTACAACCCTAATGGTTGTATCTTTAATGTTATAATAATAGTAAGATATCCTTATCCAATCAATATGCCCTATTGGCCTTAGCAAGCCTAAAACACATAGAAAGGATTCCAACTAAGACAATTTCGATATCTCGTAATTTCATGTATACCAATGCAATGATTTTATTTCTCCAATGCAATATATTAGTGTCTAGAACTATTGGGTTATGGAGTCTTTTAATGAATAAGCTAACTATGCTACTTCCTTAGGGGTGCAATCCTTTTTACTTCTTAAGGAAAGCAAGACTAGCAAGGAGAAAACTAGGAGGGTGTAAGCCCTTTTACTTCTCCTAGTAATCCTTTATACAATAGATTATTCAAGACAATTATGATAGGGTTAGTGGGGTTGTATTCCCTTATACTCCCCAAGATCTTAGTAAATTGACCTTGCAACTAAGAAAGAAGCAACAACAAAGCATAGATTACTTACTTAGTCCAAGCATCAACAAGATAAACTCCTTTTTAACCAAGAAAATTCTACCACAATGCAATAATTAGCCTCCAAAAGAGATAGCGCATCACTTCTCCATCCAATAGAAAAGACAAACCATCACATGAGCAAGTAAAAGAGAGAGATGTAAAATTTCCCAAGAGGGGCACAATTTTCAGCCAAAGATCCTTCTCCAAATGGGAGAGCTATGATGAAAATGAAATGAAATTATCCTTATTTATACAAATCCTCCAAAAAATGTTTGTCCACTTAAGTTAGGGTAAACCACAAAATAAGGGAGATATTTCCCTTTATTTTTCCTCTTTACAATATTAAATTCAAATTTAACTTAAAAGTTGCACACAAAAAAACCTAAAGATGATGTCAACCCTCTCTAGGGTGACATTTTGGCATTTCTAGCAAGTTGTTTGAGATTGGAGGTGTAACGTTGGGCCTACAAAGTGTAAATGTATTGAACCTACACATAATAGATCTAGCTAGAGAATACCACACACATTCGCTGAGAGAAATTGAGAAAGAAGAAGCAAGAGAGAAAGAATAGAATAATTCTCATTAACCATAATGAATAATGAATAATTTACACATGATATACTATGTATAACTTAACCAATGTGCACTGGAGGTGAAGCCAATGCGCCAATGTGGTGGTCTAGAATGACCTGGACGCACACCAATATTTATGGGAGTGAACTGGCTCCTAGTCTAATCTCTCGGGTAGTTACAAGAGTGAATTGCCACCTAGCTGAGTTAACTAGTCTACCAGTCTTCAGTTAACTGAATGAAACCAAGTGAACTGAGGAGAATATCAATGAATCATGGGTAATGCGCTAGTCTGGTGATGATACCAAGGCTAATGCACATTAGCTGGTGATGATCCCAATGTTGGATGGTGACAAAATTAATGCAACATTTAGACTCCACTCAACTAGTCAAACTGAAGTAAAAACTGAAGAGAATATTCTCCCAAAACTTTAGGAGACTGGATAAAGACTAATAATCATAGGAAAAACCTTAGGAAAAAGAAATCCTAGGTGTGTGTGAAGTAATTCCAACACCTCCCCTGAACATCACTATGGTGAAAATAAAGAATGAGTCCTGGCAATGAGGCCATGTTAGGTACCCAAATACAAAAGGTACAGTGAAATGAAGTGAGGAAAGAGGGAAAACCTCATGGGAAACCCCCCCCCCTCTAGGTACAATGTATGTAAAAAGAAGAACTGACAGATGTTAGGCAACTGTTTCCTTCACTCCAAGATGACTTCGCAAAGAATGGAACTTCTGCTCAGTAAAGGTCTTGGTGAAGATGTATATCGTCTGTTCTGCTGAATGACAAAATTGTAGGTCGATGATCCCCTTGTGTACTAAGTCTCGGATGTAGTGAATGTGGATGTCGATGTGCTTCATCTGCTGCCTCTGAACTAAATCTCTGTAGAACTTCAAAGTGCTCTAGTTGTCACACCAGATGACAATCGACCGATGAAATTGAATTCCCAACTCAGTGAGAAAATGTTGTAGCCACATAGCTTGAATGGTTATGTTAACTACCCCTCTATACTCTGCATCGGTTGAAGATAGAGAAATGGTAGCCTGCTTCTTGCTCGACCAACAGATAGGCACAGAACCAAGACTGAGTGAGTAACCAGATGTGGAACTGCGTTCAGTGCTATTGCCAACCCAGTCAGAATCAATGAACCCGATGAGATCTAATGTAGAGTTTTCTACATAATGAATCCCAAAGGTGATGGTGCCATGTACGTATCGAAGGATACACTTTGCAACCTTCCAATGTAGCTCATGCGACTCCTGCATGAACCGAGAAACTGCACCAACTGCATAGGAGAGGTCTGTTCTGGAGTGTGTGAGATACAACAAACTCCCCACTAGCTGTCTTTATAGTGTGTTGTCAACTACTCGAGTGTCCCTGCCATCCTCAAGTTTGACTCCTGATAGGAAAGGAGTCTGAGCATACTTGCAATTTGTCATGTGAAATCTCTCAAGGAGATCTCATGCATACTTGGCCTAAGACAGTTTGATGCCTGATGCATCTTGATTGATCTCGAGTCCAAGGAAGAAGTGTAGCGGACCCATGTCCGTCATCAAGAACCTGTCATGTATGTTGAAATTACTAAGACAACTAAGAGGGGGGGTGAATCAGTTGTTACTGTGCTTAAACAATTTTAATTCAATTAAACCATTTTTAATCTTTCCTAAGTTACCATCAATATTATACTACATATGGACAACATAAATAATGATCATCACTCACACATAAGATATACACAGAGACAGATTTTCATGAGGAAACCCATAAAGGGAGAAAACCTCTTCTTCTTTGAAATGATAGGCAGTCTTTTAAGTTTTGTACATCATCTATAATTGAGCACCAACTCAATGTGAGGCTACTACCTCTGTTTTACAAGCTCCAGCTTGTTTGAGAGCACCAACTCTCTGCCTTCTCTAGCACCAACTAGAAGGAAAAAACAACTCCCTAAGTGTTTTAGCACCAACTAGATGGAAGCACCAACTTCCAGTCACACATGCACCAACCTATATAACAGAGAACAACTATTCTCCCTTGCACCACCCTGCCACCCTGGTTTTTCTAGCTACAACCAGATGGAAGCTACAACTCCCTGTGTTCAAGTACCCACTTGAACCTCTGAGGACAACAATCCCCCCTAGCACCTCCCTACCACCCTTATTACAAATAAATGATTGAATAACCAACAAGACAGATAAATCAATTCTTACCACTTCTTCATTGTTCTGTAATTCTTCTCTACTACACTATTATTCTGCTCTGTTCATACTTGGCTTGACTTGTTGTCTCTTTCTATCTGTTCTTTCTCTGTCCTTCTCATGCTTTTTGATATGTGCACATTCTGCTCTCTTCACCTTTTCTCTTCTATTCAGCTTATGTTCCTTATCTCTGAGCTTTCTTCACACTACGCATACTGTAGTTTTACCTTTCTACAGTTCAACTCATTTTTCAGTCAGAACAACCAACTTTGCACAGTCGCCTCATATCTTCTTTTATTCAATCAAGAATCATGAATCAGTTTTGCTAACTGAATCATAACTAATCAATTAACTGTGAGGTGAAATAGTAGCCCTCCGATCATATTCGAATTCACCTGCACCGTTGGATTACAAGAAACAAAATGTCTTTCGCATTTCGTATTTTGGCAATTCGCGATTTCGCATATCGCGAATTCCTGTTGCGAAGCATCTCGACTCTCCAAGTTGTGATCCCCGAAATGGATCCAGATGAATAGTCCACAAAACTTCATAATCTGATCCCTTGTTTTCCTAATCGAACGACTAACGAGATTTCGGCGTTTTTCCCTTCGAGTCTTCGAGACTCACAATAGTCCCTTTCAACATTTCACAATTTCGCATGTCGCGAATTCTTGAAACTCCATGTTTCGATCCCCGAAACTTCATGTCGCAATTTCGCATTTCGGCATTTCACGATTTCTGTGGTGAAGTGTTTTGACACTCCAACCCTCGGTAACCGAAACCTACACCAAAAGTTGTTTTTCGCATTTTGGCATTTCAGCATTTCAACATTCCTGTGGTGAAGTGTTTCGACACTCCAACTCCCGGTATACGGAACTCCGAAATGGAGTTATTTCCCGGTATGCAAAACTCTTTGTTGATGTGCCTGTTTCGGGATTTTGACGTTTCACATTTCGTGATTTTGGGACTCCTGTGATGAAGAGTCTCGACTCTTGACTCCTCCAACTCTCGGTATCTGGAACTCCGAAATGGAGTTATTTCTCGGTCTGCGAAACTCTTTATTGATGTGCCTGTTTCAAGATTTCAGTGTTTCGCATTTCGCGACTTCGGGACTCCTGTGATGAAGAGTCTCAACTCTTGCCTCCTCCAACTTTCGGTATCTGAAACTCCGAAATGGAGTTATTTCTCGATCTGTGAAACTCTTTGTTGATGTGCCTGTTTCGGGATTTCGGCGTTTCGCATTTCGTGACTTCAGGACTCCTGTGATGAAGAGTCTCGAATCCTGACTCCTCCAACTCCCAGTATCCGAAACTCCAATTTCTCAGTCTGTGAAACTCCAGAATGGATTCTTTTACATGCTCTGATCTATCGCATTTCAGGATTTTCTGTCATGAGTTGCTTGACTCCTAGAGTTTACGGTTTTGATCTTTCCATGCGATCATCATTGCGCTGTTGGTCTTGCCACTTTCTCTTGTTCATCATAGTCGGGCTGAGCTTGCCATCAATGACAAACAAATACTCTGCCTTCTATTTGCCCGTAATAAATATGCCAACAATCTCCCCCTTTGGCATTGATGGAAACCCCTTGAAGAACATCCAACTATACTACTGTAGCATCCTTGAAATTACCAGTAGCATCCTTGAAATTACCACACTTTCTCCCCCTTTGACATCAATGTCAAAGAAGAAACACGCTCCCCCTGAGCTGTTGCAGTACATACTCCCCCTGTCAACTATGAGCAGTTTAGAAATACAACAGATATTCAATAAGTACTCCCCCTGACCAAGTGAACAGATTAGACGAAAGAAATTATAACCCCCAACTTTTGACGAAGATATCCAAAAGGGGTCGCTGCTAACGGTTTAGTAAAGATATCAGTCATCTGTTTTGTGGAAGGAATATAATTCGTCTGAACAATTCTGTTTGTAACTTGTTCTCTGAGAAAATGGTATTTTATGGGTATGTGCTTAGATTTTGAATGAAGTACAGGATTCTTAGAGAGACTGATGGCACTGGTGTTATCACAGTGAAGTGGAATGGGATCAGTGTAAGTTACCTTCAAATCTGCAAGAGTTTGTATCATCCATAAAATCTGAGTGCGGCAGGTAGCAGCAGCAATGTACTATGCTTCTGTAGTTGATAAGGAAATAGATCCTTGCTTTTTACTAAGCCATGCTACTAATGAGTCGCCCAGGAAGAATACTCCTCCACTGATGTTTTTTTTCTCATCAACACAATTTGCCCAATCTGCATCTGAATAAGCAGTTAACTGAAATTTTTGATTTCTAGGATACCACAGACCATAAGTCATTATTCCCGTCAAGTATTTGAATATCCTTGTGACAGCTACTAAATGACTTTGTTTAGGAGCAGACTGATAATGACCTACCATTCCAACAACTTGCATTGTATCAAGATGGGACACTGTGATGTACAGAAGACTGCCTATCATAGAGAGATATGTCATTTGATCAACATCCAGTGAAATATCATCTTTACTGAGCTTGCAACCAACCACCATAGGTGTGCTAACATGAGAGGAATCCTCCATCTGAAATTTCTTCAAAATCTCTTTCAAATATTTTTCTTGAGAGATAAATATTCCTGCAGAACTTTGATTTACTTGTAAACCAAGAAAATATGACAGTTCTCCTATCATGGACATCTCAAATTCTGTTTGCATAGAGTTAGCAAACCACTGGACAGATGATTCATTAGTACAGCCAAAAATAATATCATCTACATAAACCAAAACAACTAGTAAATTATCACCTTCACACTTAATGTAGAGGTTGTTGTCAACAATACCTTTCTTAAACCCTTTGTCTTGTAAAAAAATTTCCAGTCTATAATACCAATCTTGTGGTGCTTGTTTCAGTCCATTTAAGGCCTTCTTCAACTTGCAAACATAATTAGGATTATCTGTCAATGAGAATCCTTCAGGTTGCTCCATATATACTTCTTCCTCTAGATCTCCATTAAGAAATGTTGACTTAACATTCATCTGATAAACTTTAAAGTTCTTATGACATGAATAAGCAAGAAACATTCTGATGGCTTCCAATCTTTCCATTGGTGAAAAAGTTTCATCAAAGTCCCGACCTTCAACTTGTGCATACCCTTTACAGACCTATCTGGCTTTATTTCTAACAACTTGTCCTTTTTCATTCATTTTATTCTTGAACACCCATTTGGAACCTATTACATTTTTATCTTCAGGTCTAGGGACAAGCTCCCAAGTATTGTTCTTCTTAATCTAATCAAGCTCTTCATTCATTGCTCTAACCCAATCATCATGCTGGTTGGCTTTATAAAAAAATTTAGGTTCAGTCATAGATAAAAAAACAACATGATATTTTTCTGAGTCTTTAATCAATTTCCTTCTTGTCTGAACTCTTTTATTTATATCTCTAATTATCTGATTTTTAGGATGATTCTTTCTAACAATTCTGAGAGGTGATTTTTCTTCTTTCTGCTGATTTGTGTCAGCCTGAGTATTCGTATCTTCATCTGATTCATATTCTTCCCTTTCTGATCCTTGGATCTGTTCATCTTAATCTTCAACTATATCTTTTGTGTTTGGTTCAACACTGCTTACATTTCTGACCGGGATTTCTTCATCAACTTTTGTGTCTATATAATCAACTAGTTTATGCAGTCTCTTATTGTAATATCTATACCCTTTACTATTTGTAGCATAACCCAAGAAGATACCTTCATCAACCCTGTCATCATATTTGCCAATATTTTCATCATTGTTCTTGATATAACATTTACTCCCAAAGACTTTAAAATGCTTGATTGAAGCAGGTCTTCCAAACCATAGTTCATAAGGAGTCTTGTCATTGTGTGGCCTGAGATGAGATTTGTTAAGGATATGAATAGCTATATGAATTGCTTCTACCCAATATGTCTGAGGTATGTTCCTTTCATTCATCATTGATCCTGCCATTTGTTGTACTGATCTATTCTGCCTCTCAACAACTCCATTTTGCTGTGGAGTCCTTGGAATTGTGTGCTCTCTTTTGATCCCATGTTTATCACAGAACTCTTTGAAGTTCCATGAACTAAACTCTCCTCCTGTATAAGACCTTACTGCCTTTAATATTTTTCCTGTTTGATTCTCATTCAGAGCCTTAAATACTTTGAATTTTTCAAATGCTTCAGATTTTTCCTTCAAAAAGGAAACCCATGTTAGTCTAGAATAATCATCAATAATTAACATAAAATAATTTTATTTTCCTGTACCTTCTTTCCTTGATGGTCCACATAAATCCATATGTACTAACTGGAGAGGTTTTTCTGTTGAAGGAAAGTTTTTAGATTTGCACTGAGTGCGAGTAAGCTTTCCTATCTGACAGGGTTTACAAATAGAGTCATATGGCTTTGATATCTTCAGAGAATCTTTTACTGTCCCATTGCTTCTGAGCTTGATTATATGATCAAAATTTAGGTGTCCAAGTATCCTATGCCACAACCAACTTTCATCATACTTGTTTAACTGACATTCTTCTTTTTCTTCTTTTAACACATAGACATTGTTTTCTGTTCTTATCCCTTTTGCAACTAGCTATCCTGAATTCACAGATTTTATTCTACAGTCTTTAGAGGTAAAAACGATTTCACATCCTCAGTCACAGACTTGACTGACACTAAGCAGATTATGTTTCAGACCTTCTACAAACAACACATCTTGAGCTTTCCCTTTTCCATTACTCAAACTTACCATTCCTTTACCTTTTATTTTTCCCGGTGCATCATTTCCAAAAGTTACATTCCCTGATTTGCTTTCACTTAGAGTTAGAAACTTACTTTTGTCTCCATTCATATGTTTGGAACATCTACTGTCAATATATCGGGGATTCTTTTGTCTTTGGGCTAATAACACTAGTCCACACTTGTCATCTGCTTTCTTCTACTCAACCTTGACATTTTCAGCAGTGGGGATCAAATCTGGCTTGTAATTCCTTAAGTGACAGTCTGCAGCTTTATGTCCATAATTATGGTAGTTGTAACATTCTAGTTCACTGAATAACAGATCATAACGATTTTTTTGCTCATAACTGTTGTTGTATTTCATCTATGCCCTTCTCCCAGTCATCACATGATTTATAGTCTGTGATTGTTTGTTGCTTGGCTGTCTCAATCTTTGTAGTGGCAGATAATTATTCTTGGAAAAACTTGATTGCTCATATCTAAATATTAAAGAACAGTTTATAGCTTTGTGACCAAAATTAGAGTAGAAAAAACAATAACCATAGAAAAAACCTTTGTACTTTGAAAAAGTCTGTCTTCTTTGAGGAGGCCAATTTCTTTCATGTCGATAATCTCTTTGATCTATAGATTCGGTTCTGGTACTTTTTCTTTCATTCCTTCTTGGTGGCTGATTTTTTTTCTTTGTTAATGCAGAGTGACTGTTGTCAATGTTTGAGGATTTGACAAACTTGATAGGTTCTGTATTACTTGGATGATCACTACTTGATCCTTCTTCATACCCCAATCTAGCTTTCAACTTTGGGTTTCTTTGCTAATTTAGAATGGAGGTTAATCCTTCTGAGGCTTTAATACTTGGCAGATTTTGGTGATACAATCTCTTAAACTTCTCCATTTCTTTTCTGGTTTTTACTATTTCTTCTTATAAGGCTTCACACCTCGCTTTCTTCTCTGACAACTGTTGTTTCAGTATGTATTTTATTTTCTTTACCTCTTCTAATTCCACTTTCAGCAGGGCAAAGTATTCATCAGACTATTTACTGTCTTTCTCGAACTGTATCAACAATTGTTTTTGCTTTTTGTTCTTAATTCTGAGTCTGTCAATCTCTTCCAGTGCACTTATCAGTTCTCCTTCCATATCAACCACAACTTCTTCATCATTATCATCATTTTCTATGCTTTTATTATCATAATCCTCTTTGGCCATAAGCATGAATTCATTTACCTTATCTTCACAGGAAGAGTCACTATCAGTGTCTTTCGAGGAATTGTCATTATTTGCACACAAACTTTTCTTCTTACAATATTTCTTGAATTTGTACTTCTTGTCATCATCAGAGTTCTGGTCCTTTTTCTGATGGGGATACTTAGATGCAAAATGACCTATCTTACCACAGTTAAAGAATTTGAAGGACAACTTGCCTTGATATTTTTCTAATCCTTTCTTTAACCTTTTCACAAATTTTGCCTCAATATCATCTAATTCTGAATTAGTATTCTTGTCTGCGTTAAACGATGCTTCTCTAGTAATGGATTTATCTTTGTTAATTCTCATTTCATATGCAGTTAAAGTTCCTAGAAGTTGATCAATGGACAGAGTTTTAAAATCATTTAGTTCTTCTATTGCAGAGACTTTTGGATTAAATTTATCAAGCAGAGATCTTAAAATCTTCTGAACTAAGAGTGATTCTTCAAACTTCTCACCAAGACCCTTCATGGCATTCACAAGTTCTTCAACTCTTAAAAAATACTTGCTAACTGTTTCATCTTCATTCATCTTTAGTTGTTCAAACTTCAACCTAAATGTTTGAAGTTTGGCATCTTTTACTTTCTCATTTCCTTCATAGCTGCTAACAAGTTTATCCCACATTTCTTTGGCAGTTTGAAGATGCATCACCTTTACAAACTCAGCTTCTGCAAGTCCATTCAAGATAGCATTCATTCCCTTAGCATTAAAGCCAAATTCTAACTTACCATCCTTGGAAGCTAGCACAACAGGCTTTATGTATCCAGTCTCTACTACATCCCAAACATCAACACCTAAGGCCATTAGGTATGTTCTCATTCTAACCTTCCAAAAGACAAAATTTGTTCCATCAAACAAAGGAGGCTTACTAGCTGAAGTCCCTTCATGACTTGTCATGTTTAAGCTTACAGATCTACCTTTAAATAAAAGGAACCCACTCTGATACCAATTGTTGAAATTACTAAGACAACTGAGAGGGGGGGTGAATCAATTGTTACTGTGCTTAAACAATTTTAATTCAATTAAACCATTTTTAATCTTTCTCTAAGTGACCATCAATATTATACTAAATATAGACAACATAAATAATGAGCATCACTCACACATACGATATACACAGAGACAGATTTTCACGAGGAAACCCATGAAGGGAGAAAACCTCTTCTTCTTCGAAATGATAGGCAGTCTTTTAAGTTCTATACATCATCTATAATTGAGCACCAACTCAATTTGAGGCTACTACCTCTATTTTACAAGCTCCAACTTGTTTGAGAGCACCAACTCTCTGGTTTCTCTAGCACCCACTAGAAGAAAGCAACAACTCCCTAAGTGTTCTAGCACCAACTGGATGGAAGCACCAACTTCCAGTCACACAGGCACCAACCTGTATAACAGAGAACAATTGTTCCCCCTTGCACCACCCTACCACCCTGGTTTTTCTAGCTGCAACTAGATGGAAGCTACAACTCCCTGTGTTCAAGCACCCACTTGAACCTCTAAGGACAACAGTCCTCCCTAGCACCTCCCTACCACCCTTATTACAAATAAATGATTGAATAACCAACAACACAGATAAATCAATTCTTACCACTTCTTCATTGTTCTGCAATTCTTCTCTGCTACACTATTCTTCTGCTCTGTTTATACTTGGCTTGACTTGCTGTCTCTTTCTATCTGTTCTTTCTTTGTCCTCCTCATGCTTTTTGATATGTGCACATTCTGCTCTCTTCACCTTTTCTCTTATGTTCAACTTATGTTCCTTATCTCTGAGATTTCTTCACATTGCGCATACTGTAGTTTTACCTTTCTACGGTTCAACTCATTTTTCAGTCAGAACATCCAACTTTGCACAGTCGTCTCATATCTTCTTTTATTCACACACACCTCAGCAACTGAATCGTCAACCGATCAAGAATCATAAATAAGTTTTGCTAACTAAATCGTAACTGATCAATTAACTATGAGGTGAAACAGTAGCTCTCTGATCATATTCGAATTCACCTGCAACGTTGGATTACAAGAAACAAAATGTCTTTCGCATTTCGTATTTCAGCAATTCGTGATTTCGCATGTCGCGAATTTCTGTTGTGAAGCATCTCAACTCTCCAAGTTACGATCCCCGAAATGGATCCAGATGAACAGTCCAAAAAACGTCATAATCTGATCCATTCTTTTCCTAATAGAATAGCTGACAAGATTTCGACATTTTTCCCTTCGAGTCTTCGAGACTCACAATAGTCCCTTTCGACATTTCACGATTTTGCATTTCACGAATTCCTGAAACTCCATGTTGCGATCCCCGAAACTCCATGTCGCAATTTCACATTTCGACATTTCGTGATTTGTGTGGTGAAGTGTTTCGACACTCCAACTCACGGTAACCGAAACCTACACCAAAAGGTGTTTTTCGAATTTGGGCATTCCTGTGGTGAAGTGTTTAGACACTCCAACTCCCAGTATCCGGAACTCCGAAATGGAGTTATTTCCCAATCTATGAAACTCTTTGTTGATGTGCCTGTTTCAGGATTTCGGCGTTTTGTATTTTGCGACTTTGAGACTCCTGTGATGAAGAGTCTCGACTCTTGACTCCTCCAACTCTCGGTATCCGAAACTCCGAAATGGATTTATTTCCCAGTCTGCGAAACTCTTTGTTGATGTGCCTGTTTTGGGATTTCGGCGTTTCGCATTTCATGACTTCAGAACTCCTGTGATGAAGAGTCTCAACTCTTAACTTCTCCAACTCCCAATATCCGAAACTCTGAAATGGAGTTATTTCCCGGTTTGTGAAACTCTTTGTTGATGTGCCTGTTTCGGGATTTTGGCATTTTTCATTTCGCGACTTCGGGACTCCTGTGATGAAGAGTCTCAACTATTGACTCCTCCAACTCCCGGTATCCGAAACTCCGATTTCCTGTTCTGTGAAACTCTGAAATGGAGTCTTTGACATGCTTTCATCTATCACATTTCGGGATTTTCTGCCGTGAGTTGCTTCCTTGATTCCTGGAGTTTACGGTTCTGATCTTGCCATGCGATCATCGTTGCGCTGTTGGTCTTGCCACTTTCTCTTGTTCATCATCGTTAGGCTAAGCTTGCCATCAATGAAAAACAAATACTCTTACCTTCTGTCTGCCCATAATAAATATGCCAACAATGTAGAATCCTCTTGACTGCAACAATCACTGAAGTCGAGCAACCGGTGATCAACAAATTATCAACATACAGAACTAAGAGTAGAAGTGAATCAGTGGTCCTGAGCATGTAGACATTTGGTTCTGATTTACAACATACAAAGTTCTGTGACAATAGGTAGGAGTCCATCTTGGCATACCATGCCCTCAGAGCCTGCTTGAGGCCATAAAGAGATTTCTTCAGTCGACAGAACAAAGATGAATCATGCACAAATACCTCAAGTTTCTCCATATAGATCTCCTCAGACAGGTCACCGTGAAGAAATGCATTATTCACGTCCGTATGATGGACTTCCCATCCCTTGGCTACCGCAATGGAAAGTGCCAAACATATGGAATCCATCTTCGCTACTGGAGAGAAGGTCTCATCATAGTCAATGCCATGCACTTGCTGAAATCCTTTGGCAACAACCCTAGATTTGTATCTGCTAATCTGTCCATCCGTTGTGCTTTTGGTCCTGTAGACCCATCTGCACTTGACAAGTTTCCTTCCAGAAGGAAGGGGAATCAGATCCCAAGTTTGGTTCTCGAGGAGAGAGTTGTACTTCTCCTACATGGCAGATTCCCAAAAGGGATTTCCAACAGTCTCGCCATAAGACTATGGATATGAAGACTGAACCAAGAAAACATGCCTGGAGGGCAATGGTTCAATGGCAGTGAGTGCAATAGGAGGCTCCTCGAAATCAAATCGAGTCCTCCTAGTATCGGCTGGATCACCAACAAGATCCCCTGCATCCTAAAGAGTAGTTTGGGCCCACTTGGGCCTCTGCTCTGGCTCTGCATTTGCATCTGGATGCACAAACTCTGCATTTGACTGTACTAACTATGTATCTGGATCATTTGAATCCTTTGAATTAGAACTCTCTTCTGAAGAAGAGTCGACATGTGCATGGTTATTATCTCGGACAGGTGGAAGAATGAAGGTGTCTGTATGCGACTGCTGAGGTATATGGGAGACACTTTCTTCGAATTGTACACTTCGTTCAATGATGAGCTGGTTTGAGGAAAGATCAATAAGTCTGTATCCCTTCACACCGTTGGGGTATCCAACAAAGATACACTCAGTGCTCTGTGGATCAAGTGCCTTCTTATTTTCAAAGGGAATCCAAGCCCATGCACGTGAACCGAAAATACAAAAGTGGGTCACTTCCAATTTGAGGCCGCTCCAAGCCTCGTAGGGAGTCTTATCCTTGAAAAATCTATGGGGAGATCTATTTTGGATGTAGGTTGCACAATTAAGTGTTTCGGACCATAGTCTCTATGCTAGTGACTTTGCATGTAGCATGCAAGATGCCATCTCTTTTAGAGATCCGTTTTTCTGCTTAGCAACTCCATTTTGCTACGGAGTATAGGGAACTATGTGTTGCAACTGAATCCCTGCCTCATGACAAATATTTTGGATCTCATATTTGAAATACTCTCCCCCATTATCAATTCGGAGGAATTTCATTTTCTTTCTTGACTGTGTCTCAACCAGGGCTTTGAAATCTTTGAGGTGTTGAAAGACCTCAATTTTTTTCCTGAGAAAGTAAATCCATGTGAAACATGAGAAATCATCAACAAAAATGAGAACAAACCTTGATTTGTTGATTGATGGATGCAGAAAAGGATCCATGAGGTCACTATGGATCAGATCTAAAGGAGAGGAATCTCTCTAAGTCTTTCCTTTGTCGAATTTCTCTTGAAAGTGTTTTCCAAGAACACATCCCTCATAGATTCCTTTGGAGAAGTGGATGTCTGGTAGACCATCAACCAATATTTTCTTGCTAAGTTGTTGCATATATCTAAAATTCAAATGCTCGAATATTTCGTGCCATATCCTACTTCTTTCATCAGCATGGATTAGCAATAAAGCAAAATCCAGTTCAATAAATTCAGAAAATGTATACAATCTAGACTGAGGATTTACCTCACTGCTAGCAACCATGGAATTGGTTTGCATGTCATAGATGTCCACTACATTAGGTGTGAATATGACCTTCTTTCTGGTGTCATAATTCATCATCTGATACACGGAGAGAAGATTGACAGAAAGTTTGGGAATGTGCAACACATTCTTGAAGCTTCTGTTGGTGAGTTGAATCCTTCCTTTGTCGGTGACCTCGACTGGAGAGTTGTCCTCCATCCGAATAGGATGAAATTTTCATGCATCCAATTAAGAATATACTTCTTTTGTGGCAACCATGTGATGTGATGCTCCTGGATGTACGATCCAAGCATCGGGAGAGGAGTTGATGGCAATCAAGGCATGGCTAGAATTGTCTTTCTTGGGATTTCAATCTTTTGGCTTCTTCTTCTGGGCACCCTCGAGGATGCGATCTCCAAGGTTATTTTATTGAAGTATTTGAGTCATTAGATCTATTTGTTTCTGCATGCATGCATATTTTGGATGGAATCGTTTGTGGCAATATGTGCATTTCTCCCATTTTCTTCCCTTTCCACCTTTGGATCCAGAGGCATCGGTGAAGGGTTTTGAGTACCCTTCCTTCTTCGAATTTGCATGAGATTTCATTTTTTATTTATATTTATATTTATAATATTGATGGCTTCCATCTTGCACATTAAGTGCATGTGCCTTTGGGCCTTTGATTTTTCTCATGTTGATGAGCTTGCTTTGCTCTTGTGTCACGGATTCGATAAATTCCTCAAGAGAAGGCATCTTCCAAGTGGCTCCAGAGGAGAATTTGACTGAATGGAATGTGGATACGAATACAGAGAATTCAGGACTAAGTTTTGAGAGAATGGTGAGAACCATTTGTTTCTCCTCAGATTTATCAACCCCGGAAGCTTTGAGTTGTGACAGTGAATCCTTGTATTTTGTAAAGAAATCTTGGAGATTGTCGAAGCTTTTTTGATCCAATGTGAGTAATTCCACCTCGATCATGTGTACCCTCATCTCATTATGTTTTCCAAAGAGCCCTTCCAAGGTGGTCTAGGATTCATTGGGGGTTTTACAGGAAGATATGTGAAAAAGGAGATGAAGAGAGATGAGACTGCAAATTGTTCCAAATGCTTCATCCATTCGATTTATATACTTGTATTTTTCTATGGCTGATGCCGGTTGTGTCTCTGTGTTCAAGGTTAACTTGTACAATCCTCTAGTTTGGAGATGCATGATTATTCTCTCCTTCCATGCAAAGTAATTGTAAGGTGTAAGAATGAATTCTTTTGGAAATTCCATTTTTCTGTTGTCTTCAATCTTTGGTACCTACAAAAAATAATTTGGTGTAGCTTTTTTTAGTAGTCTGTCAGATCTGATACCATGTAAATGTGTTGAACCTACACAGAATAGATCTATCTAGAAAATACCACACACATTTGCAGAGAGAATTTGAGAAAGAAGAAGCAATTTGCAGAGAGAATTTGAGAAAGAAGAAGCAAGAGAGAAATAATAGAAGAATTCTCATTAACCCTAATGAATAATGAATAATTTACACATGATATACTATGTATAAGTCAACCAATGTGCACTGGAGGTGAAGTCAATGTGCCATAGTGGTGGTCTAGAGTGATCTGGACACACACCAATAGTTACGGGAGTGAACTACCACCTATTCTAGTCTCTCGGGTAGTTACAAGAGTGAACTACCACCTAGCTAAGTTAACTAGTCTACCAGTCTTCAGTTAACTGAGTGAAACATAGTGAAGTGAGGACGAGATCATGGAATCATGGGTAATGTGTTAGTCTAGTGATGATACCAAGGCTAATGCGCATTAGCTGGTGATGAACCCAATGTTGCATGGTGACAAAACCAATGCAACATCTAGACTCCACTCAACTAGTCAAACTGAAGTGAAGACTGAAGAGAATATTCTCCCTAAACTTTAGGAGACTGGATAAAGACTAATAAACATAGGAAAAAACTTAGGAAAAAGAAATCCTAGGTGTGTGTGAAGTAAATCCAACACAAAGGCCTCCCTCTCATGCACTAAGGTTTCCTTCATCAAGCCAAAGCTTCTCTCCATCCAAAAGGTGCCAAGTGTCAATCCATTATCACGACCACCACCAAAACCCTAGCCCTAGGGTGACATCAAGTCTCTCTAAGTGACGTTTTGACCTCCAAAGGAAAAATGTTGGGCTTGTAGGGGCTAGGTGAGATCCTCCATGGTGTCTTCCAAGCCTCCAAAGGTTGTGATCATCATTCGTTATGTGGGCCATGGTATCCACCCTATGGGATTCATTCCCCAAGGAAGCCCAAGCTAAGATTGTCCTCCCAAAATTGTCCACCAAGCAAGGTCCTGCAAAGATAATGAATGCGCCCTCCAAGGATCTCAAGTCAAATTTATCATGATAAGTAAATCAAATCAATAAAATAGTCACCTAAGCATGTGCATCAAAAACCACCTCATCAAATTAAACAAGTGCTCAAAGGCCCTATGCAACTTCACAAGTTTAGGTATGGAAGAGTTGATAGAGTGACCTATTGGGTCAATCATTCCCTGTGTTAAGGAGTGATTCCCAGGTGGACCCCCCTATAAGCCATGTGCAGAAGATGAAGTGGATGGGAACAAGACTTTTGGACATGGGTTTCATGACATATAAGAGATCATAGTGTCTCATTTATGGGTGCCTTTGTAGAGGGTCTGTTGCACCTTCGTTTTCAATGCATCCTTTTTCCAAGCCCATTTATTGTTTTTGTTTTTTTAAGATGTTTCCAGGTTGAAATCAAGGTGTGGCTTCTACCTAAGCATGAAAAACATTGTCCACCTTGACTCTACCCTAGTCACATTATTACCCGAGTTGAAGACAATGTGTGGGACTTCTACCTAAGCATGAAAAACATTTCCCACACACGCTCTACCTTGGTTGGAATTTTTATATTGTTATTTTTTACAGGTCCCATCAATTTCTTATGAGAGACATTTCATTGTCCTTGGGAGCCCTCGACGATCATCTAAAAGGTTATAGTTTGTATTTTATATTTTTCCAGCTACATTCACTCTGGGCCTTCGACCCATTCTTCACATGAAATGAGGGACACTCCCTTCTTGGATCAATAGACTCGAAAAATACAAAAGATAAGGAGGTGAGGGGACAAAGAGTGGAAAGTGGTAAGTATGATCGAGAATGGCACAATGACTTGTCAAGGGGACCTTCCAGTAGCAAACAAATCCCTAAGGGTGACCACTTACTAGGGTGCAATGTCAACCACCAAGGTGAAACAAGGCAAAGAGCATAACTTCCAAGTAGACATTACATAATCAAAAGAATCTTTTAAATGCAACAGACTCAAATGCCTGAAATATTGAAATGACACTCACCATAATACCTAGCTTGTACCTCATGGAGCAAGACCCGATGTCTTCCGGAAGAAATCTTGTGTGGCATATACCATCGTGATGAATATGAGATTTGTGGTGGTGAGGCGAGCCCATGTATATGCAAGTGGATGTTGTCAACCATCCATCTCTTGATACTCCATGCCTGCAACCTGAGGGTCTCGAGACATTATCTCTTTAGTTATCCCTAGGAAATGGGGATAACATATGGCTCTTACTTGGGGACATGTACTAGCCGTAGAGTGCATGAGAACCTTAGCATATCCTGGTTAGACATGTGCCTACACTAAAACATGAAAACATAAAATCTAGGGTGGCTCTATCACCCTTTGTCCATATAAATCAAAAATCGAAGATTTCAAAATTGACAACTAATCTAGAAAAGAAAATTTTGCATTTTTTTTTCAAAAGTTTCTAAACTAAACATGTAATATGATGAAAGAAATATGTAAGTAGAGAAAAATGAAAAATGAAATGCAGCTAAACTACTATGAGAAATCAAGATGCAAATGAAAGAAAGCAAGATGACCTACCTACTTACCTGGGGCCTCGGCCCTGAAGAAGTCAAGTTCCTTGAATGTAGGGTCAGAGAAGAGACCCATCCACTAGTAATGGCATCTTTCTCCCATCCAATGCTGTCAAATAGTATTTTTCTTTCTCAGGCTTCTTCTTCATGATGTAAGGGCCAAGCCAAGTGTTGTAATCCTTCTGATCATATTTAGGCTTGCCCTTCTTCTTATCCCACATGAACGCAAGACTTCCTTCATTGTAGTTTATGTAAGGTATATTTTTGATGGAAGGGTAGGAAGGAGGTTATGTGTTGACAACATTTTTAATGGCTTTATCACGTTCTTTGTTCCCTTTGTCTTCTTTCTTTAATATCTAGATGGACCTTGGTTCTTTCCCTTGGAACTTCACAAGATTCTCCTTGTAATCATTCATCCTTGGGAGTAGTGTATCTATGCAATCTTCCTGTGAAAAAGGAAGGTCCCATGGATCATACTCGATGATCTGGTGAGGTACATAAAAGTCACACTCACTAGTGTAATTAGGACTTTTGGGATCCATCACATGCTTCTCAACCCTCTCTCGACTATATAGAATCTAAAAAGTTCCATCCCCCATGGGAATATGCGCATGGGTGAGATCCATACTGAGGAATCCCCCAAGAGTGGTGGGCCATCTTCTTGATAGAAGCATTCACCAAGCATCTGGAACGTCAATCACCACAATGTTCATAATGAGATTGATATGAGGAAAATCGATCAAGTAAACTTCAATATCTTCACAAAGCTCATAAACTTTGACCTTCTTGGAATTAATACCACAGACATTTCCATAAGGTCGGGTCGTCTTCAAACCAAGTTGTTCCATCACTTTCAAGGACATCACATTTGTTGAGGCTCTGGAGTCCAACATATAATTGTTCAAACATAGACTATTCATCCCCAAAGAGAGAGAGAAAGGAGGGTTGTTATCCTTCTACCGATCAAGATACATGGTATTCAATATTATTGGAGGGTCCTCCTTTTCAACTAGTACTTTCAATAACTTCAAGAATCCCTTCCTCACAGATGGGATCTTGCACATCTCCATCACAGGGACTGTCATATTTAACCTCCCAAACATGGTCAATACATCTATATTCAATTGAATCTCCTCTTCTGTTGAAGTTGGTTTTGGGAGAAATTCACAAGCTGGGGGTGGAGGTGGTGGGACCACCTTCTTTGCAGATGGAAGAGGAACTTCCACCTATGGTTGAAGTGGAGTGGAAGGTTTTAGTGGAGGAACTGAAGCCTCGTTTCTTCTTGCGTATGTCAAAAATTCCCTTTTTATCAATTCCTTTCTCTAATCCTATGTTAACTGATTTAACACTCAGATTCGTCCTTCTCTAGCTCATCTTTTTTTGACTTCATCAATTTGTTCCTAAGTAATAAATTATTCTCGGAAGTTACAAATCATGTTTATGAAGTTTATACAATCTGATGAGGTTCTTGGCATGGAGAACACCATGGTGTTTCTTCTGTGTTGACCATTCCAACCAGGTTCAATGTGTCAAGAGTTTTTGCCTCTTGTTGAGGATTCGACCTCCAACCTATGGCATCCCTCTACTGTCTAGTAAACTGAAGTCTAAGGGTAGATTGATTTCTTTCCAAAGTGGTCAATTGACCCATGATCTGATTCTGAGCTTGGACAAACTAAGTACTCATTTGGTCTATCTTCTGAGTCAAGAGAGCATTTGGATTCGGTGTACTGCTATTGGAATCTTTGGTCGTTGCTTTTGTCTTGGCACGAGGATACTGAAAAAGGGTCAAATATTGAGTCAAGAAGATTCTCTTCAATGCCTGTGCTATACTCTTTAGCTTGTGCCAAATTGGTGGGTGTTGGGTTGTTATATTCTTTGGAGTGAAATTCCAGTCGAGGTGGATCGACAGGAAGTCGAAGGTCGAGGTGGTTCAACTAGGTAAAAGTCGAAGTCAAAGATCGAGGTGGTTCGACCGAGTAAAATTCGAAGGTCGAGTTGGTTCGACGTGGTAAATACATCAACAACAATTCTAAGAGGTCAACCGACAAGAGGTCAACAGGCGGGCGTGTGACAACTGACTGAAGACCAAATGAAGGCCAACTAATAGTCGACTGTAACAAAATCTCGAGATTCACGGGATTTGTACTGAATGATTTGCATGGATCTGTAACCATTTTTCGGTCGCCTTTTCTTTAGGTTTTTCCCTACCGTAAATCCTATAAAGAAGGCATGTTGTAATGCTGTAAAAGCTAATATTTAGATGAAATCACAGATGATGTTGGTCATGTAGATGTAAGCCAAATTGGCTACAGGTTTGTTCCAATGCAAGAAAGAGGGTATGATGTCGATTGTGTCTTAGGTGTGGACCAAGGTTGGACATGTAACCTTTTATTCTGAATGGATAAGACAACAAGAGAGCAGAACGTTCAAGGAATATTGGTTTTTCTGGTTTGGGTTTCCAGGGTAAAATCTCTGTGTACTGTGTGTTTTCTTGTCATTTACTTTCTTGAGTAAATATTTCTTCCTCTCTTCTACTAGGTTTAGTGTGGAATTATTCCTCATTTCCTAACATGAGGTATCGTAGATTGGTTAAAAACCTTGGATCTAAGATAAACCCTAGGTTTAGTAAGAGTCGTAAGTCTGAAGTCTTTAAAATATTGTGTTAAAGAATGACAAGCAACTCGAGAATAGAGATCGAAAATTCAATGGCCAAAATTTTGAGTTTTGGAAGATTAAAATTGAAGATCTCCTTGTAGATCGAGAACAATGGACAACTGTTTGTCCAAGCACCATGCCAACAGGTATTTCGACGGAAGAATGGGAGAAAATTGAGAGAAGAGCAAGGAGTATGATTCAACTTTGTCTTGTAGATTCGTTGTTACTAAATGTCTCAGGTGAAGATTCGGTCAAGAAACTATGGGACAAGTTGGGGAGCTTATACTAGTCGAAATCCTTGGTAAATAAGCTAGTTATCAGAAAGAAATTGTATCTTCTAAGGATGAGTGAGGGAAGTTTGGTGACTGAGCATTTAAATATTTTTAATACTATTATAAGCTAGTTATCTTATGTAGATATTAAGATCAATGAGGAGGATAAATGTATTAGCGTATTATTTTATTTTCTAGACTCCTGGGATAGCTTAGTCACAACTATAGGTAGTAATACAACCACATTAGCGCTAGAAGATGTGGTTGCATCTCTACTGTGAGAAGAAATGAGAAGGAAGAACATGGAAGGATCAACCAAATATGATTTAGTGGTGAGAGGTCGATCGATTGACATAGATAAAGGAAAATTCTCTGGTAGAAATTCTAAGTTGAAGGGTAGATCTAAATCCCTTGTTCAGTCGATAGGAAGATGTTGGAAATGAGGTAAATCAGGGCATTACAAAAGGGACTGCAAGTCAAAGGAAATGGAAGTCATTACAAGATCCGATGAGAAACAGTCAATTGAGAGAAATGCGACTCCAGATAAGGGAGGCGATGTATACCTGGCATTGACCAGTGTACAATCAGATCAATATGCTTGGTTGATCGACTCAGGAGCATCCTATCATATGACACCACATAGAGAATGGTTCTACGAATATGAACAATATGAAGGAGGAGACATGTTCTTGGGGGACGAATCGACAACCAAATTGTTAGACGAGGAAGAGTTCGACTGATACTGCAGGATGGAAGGAGTAGAACCATTAGTCATGCTACACATTTTGATTTTGGAAAGAAACATGATATTTGTCAACAAGATGAGTGATGCAAAGGTGCACACTCTATTTCAGAAGCATTTGTACAAGATGGTCATAGGTGTGATGGTCTTAATGAAAGGAGTTTGTATTGGAACCCTATATAAGTTACTAAAGAGTGTCGACTCGATTGAATGCAACAACATCGTTGTTCCTGAAGTCGACTTGAATTCGAACTCGACTGGGGATGAGTCGATTCAAACCGACTCGATAAGTCATCATAAAGTCAACCCGACCATGCTATGGCACGAGAGGATGGGACACATAGGAGAAAAATGAATTTGAGATATGCATAATAAAGGTATGGTCAAAGATTTTCCTGCATGTAATTTAGAAGTCGACTTTTGTGAACATTGTATATATGGAAAACAAAGTCAGGTGAGGTTCCCATCTAGAGCGACAAGGGAAAATGGGATTCTAGAATTTGTTCATAGTGATGTGTTTGGCCCTGTTTTAGTTCCTTCACTTGGTGGATCCCTGTATTATGTCTCCTTCATAGATGATTTTTCCAAGAAGACATGGATATATTTCCTGAGGAAGAAATCAGAGGTTTTCAAGAAATTCAAAGAGTTCAAATCTCTTGTAGAAAAATAGATAGTTAAGAAGATTAAGGTGTTGAGAACTGAAAATGATGGTGAATATTGTGGAAAATAATTTGATCAGTTTTGCAATCAATGTGGCATATCATGCCAAACTACCACACCATATACTCCATAGAAAAATGGAGTTTCTAAGAGAATGAACAGAACATTAATTGGCAAGGCAAGGAGCATGCTCGGTGGTGTTGGGCTCACACAAGAATTCTAGGCGGAGGTAGTCGACAGTGTAAAATATCTATTGAATATGTCTCCTTATTCGACGCTAGTCGACACAAATCCACATGAGGTATGGTTGAGTAAGAAGCCTTCGGTTTCACATCTCAAAGTATTTGGTTGTGATGCATTTGTGTATGTTCCCAAGGAAAAGAGGAGCAAGATGGACAATAAGGCAGTCAAATGTATTTTCATTGGATATAAGCTATGGGATCCTATATCAAGGAAAACAGTGTACAATTGAGATGTGGTCTTCAGAGAATTCAGAAGTAAGATCGAGCCTAAAGAAATTGTTCGTACCAAGAATAATCCAGAGAAGGTGCGATTTGAACTAAGGAGCAAAGAAGAAGATTCAAACGAGTTGGTTGAATCAGAAGAAGAGGTGGAACAACCTATCCCAGTTGTAAGGAGGTTAGAAAGAGTAAGAAAACCGGTCGAAAGGTATAGTCTGCCTCACTTATGTTCTGCATTCGTGTTAACTTCCACCGACGATGAGCCCAAGTTTGACCGGGGAGGCAGTTGAATGAGCATAGGGAAAACTATGGAAGGATTCCATGGTCGAAGAGATGGAATTCTTGCACAAGAATGAGACATGGGACTTAGTCAGGTTACCTAGTGGAAGAAATATTGTTGGTAGAAAATGGGTATTCAAGAATAAGATGAATGCAACAAGTCAATTCGAGAAATTCAAAGCTCGACTGGTAGCGAAAGGATATTCCCAAGTTGAAGGAGTCGACTTCGGTGAGATTTTTCCCCTGTTGCAAAATTAACTTCCATTAGAGTATTAATGTCTTCATCTACAACATTTGATCTGGAAATAGAATAGATGGATGTGAAGTCAACGTTCCTACCCGAGGACCTGGAAGAGGAAATCTACATGAAACAGCCTGAAGGATTTGTAGTAAAGGGAAATAAAAAATTGGTGTGCAAATTGAAAAGATCCCTTTCTGGTCTAAAGCAATCACCAATGATGTGGTACCAAAAGTTCGATACATACATCCTTAGTTTGGGATTTGTGAGAAGCAAAGTTGATCACTGCATATATTCCAAATAAGAATGTGGGTGTTTCATATATGTAGCATTGTATGTCGACGACATGTTGCTGATTGGAAATAGCATGAACGCAATAAAGGAGGTGAGGAAGCAGTTATCCTCTAAGTTTGACATGAAGGATCTCAGTGCAGTGAACTTCAATATGGGAATAGAGATTAAGAGAAATCGGGCAGCTAGAAAGTTATGGTTGAATAAGATGAAGTATATTGAAACAATATTGAAAAATTTCAACATGCAAGATTGCAAACCTGTGAAGATGTTAATTCATGTGGGAGAAAGGATAATTGTTGAACATTTTCCAAGGACACAAGACGCAATAGAGGACATGGCACATGTTCCCTATGCAAGTGTTGTTGGTAGTCTAATGTATGATATAGTTTTCACTCGACCAGACATTTCCCATACAGTGGGAGTGTTGAGTAGATACATGTCGACACCTGGGAAGGATCACTAGACAATTGTCAAGAGAGTATTCAGATATTTGTGTGGCACAAAAGATTATGCTATATGCTATCAAGGAAAACCTGGAGGTTATAGTGAATTAAATGTACATGGATTTGTCGACGTCGACTGGGATAGATATTTGGATCAACGAAGGATGACCAATGGATATGTGTTCAAAATGTTTAGTGGAGCAATCAACTAGATGAGTAAGTGACATGAGGTCGTAGCCCTGTCAAAAACAGAAGTTGAATACATGGAAGCAAAGAAACAATACGACTGCAAAGGTTGTGTTCAAGAATCGGGTTTGAGCATAGAGCTATGAAGATAAGTTGTGACATTCAAAGCACAATATTTCTGGAAAATAAGCTAGCTTATCATTCTAAGACTAAGCATGTTGATGTAAAATACCATTTCATGAGAGACATGGTGGAAAATAACCAAGGTGTTGCTGGAGAAAGTACACATGTTGGAAAACATATTAAACTCTTTGACCAATTCTGTGAGTGCTATGAAGTTCTCTTGGTGCAGAGGACATTGCTACCCTGGGTCTATGAACAAGAGTTCAAAGGTCTCCTAGTTTCAACATAGAAAACAACAAGTGGGAGAATGTTGGGTTGTTATATTCTTTGTAGTGAAAGTCCAATCGAGGTGGATCGATTGACAGTCGAAGTCGAGGTGGATTGACAACAAGTCAAAGGTCGAGCTGGTTTGACTGGGTAAAATTCGAAGTCAAAGGTCGAGTTGGTTCAACGTGGTAAAGACATTGACATCAATTTGAAGAGCTCAATCGACAAGTGGTGAACATGAAGGTGTGTGGAAACCGGCTAAAGATTGAATGAAGGCTCACTGGTATTTGAATGGTAATCCGACTTGGTAGTCGACTATAACATAATCAAGAGATTCACAGGATTTGTAGCCAATGATCTGAATGGATCCGTAACTATTTTTTGGGCACCTTTTATTTAGGGTGTTTCCTACTATAAAGCCTATAAAGAAGGGCTATTGTAATGCTGTAAAAGCTAATGTTTAGATGAAATTGTAGAGGTTGTTGGTCATGTAGATGTAAGTTGAATTGGATACAAGGTTGTTCTTGTGAAAGAAAGAGGGTATGATGTCGATTGTGTCTTAGGTGTGGACCAAGGTTAGACATGTAACCTTTTTTTCTGAATGAATAAGACAACAAGAGAGCAGAACAATCAAGGAATCTTGGTTTTCCCGGTTTGGGTTTCCAGGGTAAAATCTCTATGTACTATTTGTTTGCTTGTCATTTACTTTCTTGATTAAATATTTCTTCCTCTCTTCAGCTAGGTTTAGCGTGGAAGTGTTTCTCATTTCGTAACCGTGGGCTTCTTATCCTTTAAGATGAAACACAATTTCTCATCAAAAGAATTCATATAAAGGAGAAGAACACAGGCTTCTGGAAAACACAAATCCTTCGGGTTTTGGTTGTACAATCTATCAAACCTATTGTCAAATTTACTTACTGTCTCATTCTCTCCTTTTCTTTATCTGATTGAACTGAGCTATAAGAATCCCACTTTCCTTTTTTCTCTATCTGTTCTTGAAAAACTTAGATAAATCTTCATAAGATGCTACATGGTTATCAGGAAGGCCCCTAAACCATCTTTGGGCATCTTCAGTCAGTGATGAAGCTAGTAGCCTCATTTCTACATCTTCAAGTTCTACTTCTGTGTTCTCCATGTCTCAGTCGATGGCATAGATATGATCATCGATTGTGATCACATTATTTCCTGAGAACTTTGGTAACCATTTGTGAGACTCTTTTGGCATGGTATTGGGTTATATGGGAATATTGACCATGTTTAAGGGTTTGTAGAGGTCTTTTTCCCAAGGGTGAGCCATTGGAGAAAGGGGAAGGTTACCTTGGAATTATATTTTTGACAACGGGAGATTTGAGAGGAGGCCTTCTTTGATAAACCTTAGAAGGCTTGAATATCCCTGGGGGGAAAGTCTTAAGGGAAGGTGGATTACGGGATGGTGGAGTTGCTAGATGAGCTTCAAGAAGATCTCATCAAGGGTGGAAGGGGACTTTCCTTCAAGTGGAGTCGACATGAAAGCTAGGGGTAAGGGATTTTAGACGGAAGCTTGACAAAGTGTCGTTAGGGCACAAAAGAGGATTCAAAATCCTCCCTGGAAATGATGCCAAAATGTTATCACACAAACTGTAGGTTGGAAAAATTCCAAGCCAATCCATGAGATGGCGACAACTATGGGAGAGTATACCCACTATCACCTTAGTTAAACCCTCCCCTCGCTTTAGTGAAGGAAAAATCCAACACAAGGGGGGAATCTTGGGTGAACCTAGGGGAAATGATATGGAAAGTGAGGTTATGTAAGATGAAGCCCCTATAGGTCAAGTTGTGGAGAGATGGAATTCTTGGGATGAAGTTTTGTTGATGAGGGAAAGTTTCCAAGAAGTAGTGTACCTATAGAAGATTGTTGTACCTACCCAAAACACAAGAAA
Organism: Picea engelmannii; assembly: GCA_009831015.1. NCBI lineage: Eukaryota > Viridiplantae > Streptophyta > Pinopsida > Pinales > Pinaceae > Picea > Picea engelmannii. The sequence goes on from ML795103.1 coordinate 104,046, forward strand.
AGACAAGTATACAAGCCAAGATATCCAATGGACAAGAAAGTGAATATTGTTGTCCTATATAGAAGTAGTAAACAATGATATAATTCATAAAGTAAATAATAATCAAAGTTGCTAGATAAGTCACTAAAAGTCTAGTTAAAGATGCAAGAGATAAGCTAGCAATGACTAGTATAAGTCAAGTGAGATAGAGTTGGACTTTAGCAACAATATAAGGATGTTCAAATATGTTATTGCAAAGATAATATAAAATCCTTATGGTTGTAGCAAAATATTTCTACAACAGAAAATTCCAACCACCAAATTTACAAGTAAACAACCCAAAGGATGCTAAACAACAAATAGATTATTATGATAGCTTTCTAGCAAATTATGATTGCTGAAAAGAGAGAAAAAGTAAATGTTTGAGAGGAAATTACTACAACACTAATGGATGTATATTTAATTTTATAACATCAGTAAGATATCCTTATCCAATCAAGATGCCCTATTGGCCTTAGCAAGCCTAAAACACATAGAAAAGATTCCAACTAAGACAATTTCGATATCTCGTAAAATCACATATACCAATGCAATAATTTTATTTCTCCAATGCAAGATATTAGTGTCTAGAACTATTGGGTTATGGAGTCTTTTAATGAATAAGCTAATTATTCTACTTCCTTAGGGGTGTAATCCCTTTTACTTCCTAAGGAAAGCAAGACTAGCAAGGAGAAAATTAGGAGGGTGTAAGCCCTTTTACTTCTCCTAGTAACCATTTGTACCATAGATTATTCGAGACAATTATGATAGGCTTAGTGGGGTTGTATTCCCTTAAACTCCCTAAGAGCTTAGTAAATTGACCTTGCAACTAAGAAATAAGCAAAAACAAAGCATAGATTCCTTACCTAGTCCAAGCATCAACAAGATAAACTCCTTTTTAACCAAGAAAATTCTACCACAATGCAAGAATTAGCCTCCAAGAGAGATAGTGCATCACTTCTCCATCCAATAGAAAATACAAACCATTACATGAGCAAGTAAAAGAGAGAGATGTAAAATTTCCCAAGAGGGGCACCAATTTCAGCCAAGGATCCTTCTCCAAATGGGAGAGCTATGATGAAAATGAAATAGAAATGATCCTTATTTATACAAATTCTCCAAAAAGTGTTTGTCCACTTAAGTTAGGGTAAATCAAAAAATAAGGGAGACATTTCCCTTTATTTTACCCCTTTACAATATTAAATTCAAATTTAACTTAAAATTTGCACATAAGAAACCCTAAAGATGACATCAACCCTCTCTAGGGTGATGTTTTGGCACTTCTAGCAAGTCGTTTGAGCTTGGAGTTGAAATGTTGGGCCTCCAAAGGCCTCCCTCTCATGTGCTAGGGTTTCCCTCATCAAGCCAAAGCTTCTCTCCATCTAAAAGGTGCAAAGCGTCAAGCCAACACCACCACCACCAAAACCTTAGCCCTAGGGTGACGTCAAGCCTCTCTAAGTGATGTTTTGACCTCCAAAGGAAAAATGTTGGGCATGTAGCGGCTAGGTGAGATCCCCCATGGTGTATTTCAAGCCTCCAAAGGTCTTCATCATCATCTGGTGTGCGGGCCAAGATATACACCCTATGGGCTTCATGCCCCACGAAAGCCCAAGCTAAGCTTGTCCTCCCAAAATTTCCCACCAAGCAAGGTCCTACAAAGACAATGAATACTCCCTCCAAGTATCTCAAGTCAAATGTATCATGATAAGTAAATCAAATCAATAAAAGAGTCACCTAAGCATGTACATCAAAAACCACCTCATCAAATTAAACAAGTGCTCAAAGACCCCATGCAACTTGCTCCCTAAGTCAATGAGTGTTTCTCGGGTGGATTGTTGGCCCTCGACCAAGTTTTGAAGAAACCTTGGTTAGAGTTGTCCCACTTTTGGACTTCGACACATTGGTCGAGGAAGGAGCGCCTAGGCGGAGCTGAGATCGTGGATCTCACTTATTTTGCGAGCTATGTAGACCCAATAAGGGGTTCTTTAATGTTTTTGTAATGGGTTATGGGATGTCAAACCATGGGGTTTTCCCATGTTTAGGCCTTATTGTAAGGATTTGTAAAAGTATAAATAAAGAAGAATATATTGTAGAAGTAGTAGTCTTGGAGCTAAGTGCAAGTAGTTCGACTTGCTTTGTGCAAAAGAATTTATGTGCATGAAGGCTTTGTGCTTGATAGAGAGTTAGCTCGATGTCTTGACCTACTTTTGGAAGGAGGATCCGATGCTCAATGCACAGATATCCTATCTGGTGTGAAGCTCAACTTTGTGGCTTAGTTCACAGGAGTGAATGAATGTAAGATTTGAGCAAATAATAAAGATGCGAAGTGGTTGGTGGACGTAGCCCCACACCGGGGTTAACCACGTACATCTGGTGTCTTATGGTTTTCTTTTTGCAATAATTATCTCTGTTATGTTTTGCTTAGTGCTTAGATTAGATGTGTAATGGATATGTATATGCTTCTTTAATGCTATGCTTATGTTAAAATGATAGATTTGATTCACAATGCTAAGTGTTAAGTGTTTAAGGTGCATAATCTTGGTTGTTACTACGCTAGAGGTATGCTTGGGTATGTTTTGCGATGATAATAAGGTTAATGAACTAATGTATGTCACTTCCTAAGCGTTAACAAAATACTCTGCGAAGTGTTATTATCATATATATGTGTCCCAGCCTGGTTATAGACACCTACGTCCTGTAACCCCCCCTGCTTCTACCTTGGGTGAGACTTCGCCTGCTTCGCAGGTGTTGCCGAAAGGGTCGGTAGTCAGGGTTTTGTTGGTGTGTTGTTAAGTGTTGAACCCTGGGTCTGCCCCTGTGCCAACAAATGGTTCCATTGTCGGGTCCTTAAACCATGATTGCTGGGAACTGAAGTAAAGAAAAAGAGAAGCCCCGAGTGTAGATCTGTTGCTGAAGTGCATAGTACTATACTTGACTAGCGAAGCTTTGTGCCAAGAAAGTAAGTGGATCTGAAGAAAAGAGGTAAGATCCTAAAAGAAGTAAAAGATTTGTGCTTTGGTAAGAGTAATATAAGTGAAAAATTTTGTTTCGAAAGAATGAATTTAAGTATGTTTAATAGATTATGTCCTAGTATGAAGGCTAGGGCACAGTTGAAAGAAAGAGTTGATTTGAGTAAATTTAATGGAAATGAAGAAAGATATGTTATTCGTATGCATAGAATGAGCTTTTGGACTAATAAATGGATGCAGGAACCTAGAAAGAAGTTTTGCAGATTGCAGGTCCAACACTATGATCATAGGGGAAATGCGTCGTACAGAAGAGGTTGGGGAACATTTAAAAGAAAAAGAGGATTAACTTTGTGTTATAACTGCAGAATACTGGGACATCTTGCTAAGGAATGCCCTGGAACATGTCATATTTATCATTGTTGTAAGATTGTTGGTCATGAGGTTGAGGATTTTCCAAGGATGATTGCTAAAGTTGAACGAATGAACATCAGACAAGAAAACTATGAAGAAAGTCAAGAGACTAAGGGAATGTTAGAGAGTCATAAAGAGAAATAATCAAATAAAGTTCAGACTACGTTATTACAGTTTAAAGAAATGATGGATGTTCACAAAGATGTCAATTTACCAAAGATCCTGAAAGTAAAACAATGCATAAGTGCAAGAATACAAGACTTCGACATAGACTGTGTCTTGGATGAAGAAACATAAGTGAATATTATGACAGAAGAAACTTGGAAAATTTTGGGCAAGCCTACTATGGTACCTTTGTTGGGAAGGATAGGCTTGTTTAAGGGTAAGATGATAACCCTATGTGGAAGAGTTACTAATGTACCTATTATTGTTCAGGGAACATGGACTGAAGAAGAATTTGAAGTCATTAAGTTTTCTGGGGACAGTGCCCCTTTCCCACTATTGTTAGGTAAGACTTGGATTGATAAGGATCAAATCAAAAGGAAAGGAGAGGAAGAAGCCACAAAAAAGAAAAATCAAGAACTAAGGGATTTCATAGCTAGGAAAATAGACTGACTAATAGAAGAGCGAGAGGATAAGTCGAAGCAACATAACAAAGTAACAACGCAGGAGGGATAGAAGGCAAGAGTGATCCAGAATCGGATCTAGAAGCCTAACAGGGCTAAAAAAGGCTCAAAAATCAAACTGCCCATAATCCGATGAAACCAACCCCATTGCGTCTGTCTCGTCTTCTTGATTCTGGCCATATATTTACTTTGTCAAACGGGCTACGTATGCGAAATATATCACATCTTGTTTGAAAGCCCAAATAGGTAAAAAGTCAAAGGTCAACTGGTCAAAAATTCAATGCTAATGTCAGCATGACATCAGCATGCTGACTGTGCAGGAGATGATGTGGCAGCTTCTGGAGAGGACATGTGGCAGAGACACAATGGGTCGTATAGATGATGGTGGACCAACTGTCGATTGACACATGGCATGCAGTAGGCAAATGGGGTGGTGCCACGTAGCCCAGGCATGGGCTGCCACGTGGCACCCCGTCATTGGTTACTATGTTTCGTAAAATGTTATGAAGCTCATGGGGTTCGACCCTGCGACCTGATTGTAAGGGAAAAGTCTTTGGTAAAGCCCCAACCACCAACGCGCCATGTGTGAAGCTTGTGTATGTAAGCCAAACTTTAATTATATAAAGTGAATGTTGTAATATGGCGCAAAAAGGAGGGGGCTAGGGCTAAGCCCCAGCCCATGGTCACATAACCCCCATACACCCGAGGGAGCGGGCACCACATGCGGAAGTTCGGATAAGGGCTAGCCCCTGGCCCTGCGCCACCATGTAACCACCTCCACTAAAGGCACATATGACCAGGGCTATAGCCAGCAGTAGGGGCTCGTATTTATCCCACGGTTTAAATGCCATTAACACATGACCACATAGTTCGGGAAGAGGGCCAGCGCATAGCCCGAGGGGCTAGCGCTCGGCCACATGGAACCATATGACCCTGCCAAGGGGGCACGTGCACAGACTAAGGGGTTTATTCCCTATTATTAAAACAAAGTGGGTTTTTGGTTATATAGTTCTAATTTTTATTTGATATTATGCCTGTATTAATGAATTTTCTCCATTTTTGGGAGATATTGGGCATTTTTGGAGCCCAAATTTTGGGAGGAAGTTGGGGATGGATAACCAACTTCAGATCTATAAAAACCAGGCCTGTTTGAGGCCATATAGGACAGTCAGAGTAGAGTTATGCTGAAGGGAAGCCAAGCCAAAGCCATTTTTATGCAGGGAAGCTATTGAGGAGCAGTCGCTTGTGGGCCATTTCTAGGAGCTCTGGACATCCGTTTTGTGTGCCGTTTTCTTTTCTGGGTTCTAGAGATCTGGAAAAACATGACCAGATCAGTATTGTAGCCAATTGGCACTACTGCGATGTATTTTTGAGCTTTTGAACAGAAATAAAGAATCCTCCCCCATAGAGACAAAGGCCCAGAGACATAGGCAACGTTGTGCTGAACTCCGTTATCAATCCTCTTGTTATGGTTTGTTGTTTATTACTTCATTTCAGATCTGCATATGTGTATATGGCTGTCATAATTCCTCTCTTTTCCTCATTCTTTCATTAAGCTTCTTAAAATGGTTAATTAACACATGCAATTTAAAACTCAACCATAGTCATTAAAAGATCCTACGGATCAAAGAGAATTGGCTATCAAGGTTGAAAGAATGAAAGAAGGCTTGAGGAACCTATATATTCAAGAAAGAAGTATTCCCACTCAAGAAGTGTTAAGAAAAGAGATATTAACTTCAGACCCTTTAAGGGCACCTCAACAGTGTGAAGCCAATACGCTAGGGAAAGATAAGAATAAAAATGGAAAGAGGATTCCAGAAACAGTTACAGAGACTCAGATCACAGGGAAGAAGGAAAGGAAGCTCAATAAAAAGAAGGCTAAGTTGGAAAAGCTACAAGAAGCTACATAGACGAGTGAAGACTTCGCAGACTCGAACCTCGCAGGAGGCAGGATCGTAGGATTTTAACCTTGCTGGAACAGCATGTCCGCGCAGAATGAGACTTTGCCCTGGTGAAGCTAGATGAATGTTGGAAGCACTCCGACCGTTAGAATGATGCTTCAGAATGGTTAGAAAACACATTTATGGGATGATGGACCTGTTTTAGACGTTGAGACCGTGCCATACTGGACATATTTACATTGATGGAAGCATTTCTGGGCTGTTGGAAGATCCGTTACAATACCTCGCTTATTTAACTCGTCGGTCGCTGCACCAGAACCACTTTTTGCTACCCGTGATTGACTGAGATAAATAGAGAATTGTCTAAGTGTCGAGTTGTGTTATCTGAAACTAGACCTCGCATGTCCGTTTGTCTACCCTGTCTGTCCGCTTACCTACCCCGGTTGTTTCTTAAAAACTAGAATGTCGGGCGAACCTAGTAAATTGGAGAAGTCTGTCGAGGAATTCCTCAAGAATCTAATGGTCAATAGAACGATATCTGAAGGTGTTCAGGCATCGTTGAGTAGGGGACTGCAGGCTTCCCCTTTGACTGGACATCGTTCTGGCCGTGTCAACCCCGGAACTGAATAACGAAGTAAGCACCGTTGTGATCTGGCTAATGTGAAGCATATCCCGTCGATCCTACCTGAGTATATCCCACATTTGGTTGACGATGTTAACCGTGACAACATACCTCGAGACTTTGAGTATGTCATGTTCACTGTGTACATTCTGAAAGGAATACGCATAGTCGGGAGTCAGTTAGGACAGATCCCGCTATTAAAGAACAACGACTTCAATTTAGGAGACAAGAAGAACTACGCGATGTTGGCGCCCCACCGCTATCTCATGAAGACAACTGGAAAGAAGCCTTGCCTCGTCTCATAGCCATGGATTAAGGAGTTGGCATAGTCCACCATGTTGAATGTGATGAAGATCCCTCATTTTGGCTGCCACTAGGAGGTTAACGCTTGCGTTAAACTCCTCATGTCGTGCTATCATGGTGGATACTTGTGGCTCGAAAGAAGGACTACTATGGATCTGGAATTGATCCACCGGATCACTGGATTAAGTGTGAAGGGTCCTGACCCTCAGCAGTTTTATCTAGGGAAATCCTCAGACCGTTCCTTGGCTCAGTGCATCAAGGAAGCTTACGGAGAAGTCGAAAAAGGAAAGTGAGGTTACAAGGTAGCCTCTATATAGGATGGCGCAGTGCGCCTTGCTTGCCAACTCCTAACTGGAAAGCTCATGAGGAAGAAATTCCCCACATAGGTCACCGGGTTCATGGTGGACCTCGCAGGAAAATGTGTGGAGGGCATGCAAATGAACTAGGCGAACTACCTCGTCAATGAGCTAGAGAAGGATTTCCGCAAAGCCTAGGATTTGGGATATGAATTCCATTACAATTGGCTGATCATTTTGATCACATTTGTCACTTGGAAAATTCTTGAAGGAGCCACCTTCCCATAGATCGAACCCTCGGAGTCGATGGCTGCTCGGTTTTCCACCCTGTGGTACACCAACGACATGATGAAACAGTGGCAGTCCAATGTAGTGTTTCATGCATACTATCAATAGTTGAAGGTTTCCATCGAATCATTTCCATACACCCTGCACCAGTACCGACCAATAGAAAAGTTTCGCATTGATCCTCATTTCATCTACATCACCGCACACAGAGATGAGAACTAGGAAGAATTGCAGTCATACTACAAACTGATAGATGAAGACATGGAGCATATTACAAAGGAGTGGCCGGAGGAATTTCTTGTACCTGTCGTTGATGCAAAATTATCCGACACTGACACCATAGGAAGCCCCATAGTTACTCGAGTTGAGCATGTCAGACAGTCTAGTGGGACGAACAAGAAGAAGAAGCGGGAGGAAGTCTAGGATATAAAGAGCAATGAAGAGGACAACACTTCCGAAGATAACGAGTTTGGCTCGCCAGGAGGAGGAGGAGAAGATGAAGAAGAAGGACAGGGAGGAGGATATGAAAGATAAGAAGAGAAAGGAGGAGGTGAATCTACACCGTTGGAAGATCCCCCTATTGGGACAATCACATCGCAGAAAAGGAAGTTTTCTTCGAAGAAACCCTCAGCAAGGAAGAAGACGTGCACTAATAAGCCCCAGTTGGAGGCCACTCTCACTAAGGACGCCATCAGTCTGGTCCGTGGAGCTATGGAGGACGCTTCTGAGGACATCTTGAAAAGATATGGAGAGAAGCAGGAGGAGCTATATGGAAGGATCGAGAAGGAATTGAAGGAAGTACAACAAGTTTTTCATTTGGTCTGTGTAGTACCCATTGCGCCTTCCTCGTTGTAGACTGCAGAATTGGGAGATGAACCAACCCAATTGACAAGAATCGCGGATGCAACAAAAACCCAGTTCCAAAGAGTCTGAGAATAGAAGAAGAAGGCTACAAAAGCCTTGAAAAAGGAGAAATATGAATTCTTAGTGCAATTACAAGCAGCGCAGGGAAATGTAGCATCCCAGGAAAGAGAGAAAGCAAAGCTTCAGGTGAAGCTCTAGGAGGAAAAATACCATCTATAGAGGGAAAAGGAGCAGTTGTTCGCAAAGCGGGCCATGGTCAGAGAAGCAGTGAGTAAAGCATGTCGCTCTGTTCCAGGCTTGGCACAGGAAGGGAAAGAGTCAGTCAAAGCTCAAATAGTGAAGCTCACTTAAACCCTCCAGTAGCTTCAGGCTAGGATAATAGAATTGGGGGCCCAAAAAGTACAGAGCACCCCGCAGGAGGTGTGTGACCAGAGGGAGGAGACTGCTAAGAACACACTAGTAAGGATAAGAGCCCTCACCTCATAATGCAAACAACTGAGTGATAGAAGTGCATAGACATATGAAAGCCTCGTCGAGGACCCAGAGCTAAGGAAGCTAGAAGTGAAGTTACAGGAGGTGCATCAGTAGACATTTTTCATGTAGGCGCAGATGAAGCTACTCACTACGGTAGAAAGAATGAAGAGATCCCAAGAGAAGCACGTAGTACAACAATAGATCACTGCCCTCCAGGGTAGGGTAATGGAAATGATGCAGAAGCTACAACCTGTGCAGGATGAAGCCTGCAAGGTGTTCGACGAGATTGATGGACAGGGCTCGCAATTGGATCAAGTGGTTGCAATAGTAGAAGTGTCCGGAAGGGCCTATTACAGAGGAGATGATCTAGGAGATCGCTGAGAAGGAGGCCCATGCGAAGCAGCAAGTCGAGACAACTTGAGTTAAGCTCGAGGCCTTTGAAGCAACATTGTTTGCACCTGAGTGACTCGGGACGAGTCATAGGTGAGTGTTGGGGGCATGTTGGCCCTCAACCAAGTTTTGAGGAAACCTTGGTCAGAGTTGGCCCAATTTTGGACTTTGACACATTGGTTGAGGAAGGAGCGCCCAAGCGAAGATGAGATCGCAAATCTCACTTATTTTGTGGGATATGTGGACTCAGTAAGGGGTTCTTTAGGTTTTTTTCAATGGGTTATGGGATGTTAGCCCATGGAGTTTTCCCATGCTTAGGCCTTATTGTAAGGATTTGTAAAAGGATAAATAAAGAAGAATATAATGTTGAAGTAATAGTCTTGGAGCTAAGTGCAAGTAGTTCGAGTTGCTTTGTGCAAAAGAATGTATATGCATGAAGGCTTTGTGCTTGATAAAAAGTTAGCTCGGTGCCTTGACCTAGTTTTGGAAGGAAGATCTGGTGAGTGCGTAGATCTCCTGTCTGGTGCAAAGCTCGACTTTGTGGCTTAGTGGACAGGAGTGAAGGAATGTAATATTTGAGCGAATAATAAAGAGGCGAAGCGGTTGGTGGACATATCCCCACACTAGGGTGAACCACGTACATATGGGTCTTATGGTTTGCTTTGTGCAATGATTATCTCTGTTATGTTTTTCTTAGTGCTTAGATTATATGTGTAATGGATATGTATATGTTGCTTTAATGCTATGCTTATGTAAAAATGCTAGATCTGATTCACAGTGCTAAGTGTTTAAGGTGCATAATCTTGGTTGTTACTACGCTAGAGCTATCCTTGGGTATGTTCTGCGATGTTAATAAGGTTAATGAACTAATGTATGTCACTTCCTAAGCGTTAACAGAATACTCTACGAAGTGTTATTATCACAGATTTGTGTCCCAGCCTGGTTACAGACACCTGCATCCTGTAACCCTCCTTCTTCTACCTTGGGTGATACTTCACCTGCTTCATAGGTGTTTCCGAAAGGGACGATAGTTGAGGTTTTGTTGGTGCGATGTTAAGCATTGAAACCTGGGTCTGCCCCTGTGCCAACATGGACCCCCCTCTAAGCCATGTGGAGAAGATGAAGTGGATTGGGGAAATACTTTTGGGCATGGGTTTCATGAGATATAAGGGATCATAGTGTCTCATTTATAGGTGCCTTTGTAGAGGGTGTGTTTCACCTTCGTTTTCAATGCATCCTTTTTTTGAGCCCATTTATTGTTTTTTATTTTTTTTAGATGTTTCCACGTTGAAACTAAGGTGGGGATTCTACCTAAGCATGAAAAAAATTTCCCACCTTGACTCTAACCTAGTCACATTATGCTTCCCCAAGTTGAAGACAATGTGTGGGACTTCTACTTAAGCATGAAAAACATTTCCCACACATGCTCTACCTTGGTTGGTGTTTTTATATCGTTATTTTTTACAGGTCCCATCAGTTTCTTATGAGAGACATTTCATTGTCCCCGTGATCCCTCGGTGAGCATCTAGAAGGTTTTGATTTGGATTTTATCTTTTGTAATCTACATTCCCTCAGGGCCTTCAATCCCTTCTTCCCATGAAATGAGGGATAATCCCTTGTTGGGTCAGTACACCTGAAAACCCCAAAAGATAAGAAGGCGGGGGGATGAAGAGTGGAAAGTGGTAAGTATGATCAGAAATGGCATGATGACTTGTCAAGGAGACCTCCCAGTAGAAAAACCATCCCTAAGGCTTACCACTTACTAGGGCACAATATCAACCACCAAGGTGAAATAGGGCAAAGAGCATAACTTCCAAGTAGACGTTACATAATAAAAAAAAACTTTTAAATGCAACAGACTTGTTGAAATAATGTAACTGGGAAGAGTATTCTTGTTATTATTGCTATTTTATTCATAGGATTAATCTCCATTGTGGATTAATCATGTTGGTAATTGTATTAGGACCAAATCCCCTTTTGCGGATTGGTCATCAGACAATTGTAATAGGCAGAATAAGAAGTCGGCCCCAACAGTTATTATTGAGACCCAGAATTAAATTAAATGTGGGTTTACCCACCCAGAGTGAGAGATCGGCCTTGCCAGAGAAGACCTTTTACACGTGCCAGTCTTGTATATATAGAGAGGCTAGCGCCTCACTTTATCACACAACACACTTGCTCATTTCTTGTGAGGCAAGCTGCAACTTACCAGTGAGAGAGAAGGAGAAGAGTGGCACATCTCTTGGAGAGGACTATCTGTATTGGTTTGAGTTATCTCTTGAACATTGTATTAGCAATTTATGATAAAGAAGTTTTTGATGGTTTTTCTTCCCCTAGAGGGTTTCCCAGGATAAATGTTGTGTCTCTTGTGAATGTGTATTTCTCAGTGATCTTGTTCTTATGTTGCTCTTATCTATTGAAATGCAAAGAACTATAATAATGGCATAAACGTTAACATGGTATCAGAGCCAACCTGAAGGAAACATATTTCGCAAGAGAAAAACGTCACTGTTGCAGTACCTGCAAATTAGGGTTTTGAAAAAGTGAATATTTTCAACCCTTAAACCACCTAGAAAGTTGTGCCCTCCCCCAAGGATCATTTTGGCACTTAGAGTGCACCTTTTCAGTGGTTATATCTTCCACAAAGTGAAACCCTAGTTTCACAAAAGTACTAGAAAACCAGTACCAGAAGTACCAGAAGCACCAGTCCAGAAATCCGCAGATTAGATTTGAAGGGGTAAAAATTGGATTTTCTTAGATCCAAGTACACCAGGCTACTCGCCTCAGCCAAGCACACCTCCTGGTAAGGTCAAAATTTGATTTTAAGCATTTTCATTTTTTGGTCATTTTCGTAGCCTCAAGTACAAGATGTCTGCAAGCACAAAGCTTGTTGAGAAACTAGAAGTCATAGACAACTTCTGTGCCTGGAAGTATAGGATCGATCTGATCCTTGCAGATAATGACCTAGCAAAATTTATCAAAGAAGAAGTGGAGGAACCTGAAGATGTCGTAGAGAAAGCAAAGCATCAGAAGGACTCAATCAAGGCTCAAAGAATCATTGCAGATTCAATCAAAGACCACCTGATCCCATATGTATCGTCCAAGAAAACTCTGAAGGAAATGTTTGACTCTCTAATCAAAATATATGAAGGAAAGAACATCAATCAAAAGATGAATCTAAGATCTCAATTGAAGAATACCAAGATGCAGAAAGGAGAAATGATTCAAGAATATTTCTCCCGAATCTCAGAAATAAAAGAATAGTTAAAAGCGATTGGAGACACCATCGACGAAGACGAATTCGTAATAACGGCCCTAAATGGTCTCACAAGACCTTGGGATGCTTTCATCCAGTCGTTATGTGCCAGAAAGGAGAAACTACAGTTTGAGAGCCTATGGGAAGAATGCATCCAAGAAGAGACAAGGGTAGCCAACCGTGAAGCAGTACTAGCAAGGGCTGATGATCAGGCCCTACCTACCCATACAAAAGGAGGAAGGAAGAAACCCTACTTCAAAAGGGAATCTCATAGATCAACTCAACCATCAAATAAATTCAACAACCAAGAATCTTATCCAATAAATTTTTAGAAGAAAGGACAACGCAAGGAATGAGATCTCTCATCCATACAATGCTATCATTGTGATAAGATGGGACACAAAGCGAATTCTTGTCCAGTCAGAAGAGAAGAATACAAGAGGAAGCACAAAAGGCAACATGCTCACATAGCCAAAGATGAAGAACCACCTATGAAGATGATTAAGGACCATGTCTTGATCTCATCTCGCTCAGGATCTGTATCACCTGGAGAGGACACATGGCTCATTGATAGCGGTGCATCAAAACATATGACGGGTAAGAAAAATACTCTCTCTTGTATTTCAGAAAAGAAGTTTTCTCAGAAAGTAACTCTTGGAGATGATTATCAATATCCCATCAAGGGAGTAGGAGAATCAAACTACAAGCTAGATTCAGAAAAATCAATAACAATGAAGGATGTACTCTATGTACCGGGCTTAAAGAAGAACTTACTCTCCATATCATCTTTAGACAAGAAAGGCTATAGAGTTGCCTTCATAGATGGAGAAGTTCTTATGTGGGATAAAGGAGAAACCTTAAATGAAGCAATCGTCATCAGAAGTGAAGAAAATGGCTTATATAAACTGAAGGGTCATCCAAAAACTGCCATGACCCTTACCATTGAAAACTCATGCGAACTTTGGCATAGAAGATTGGCCCACATCAACTACAAGGCACTACCATACATATGCAAAGTTGTCACAGGTTTACCAGAACTCAAGGTTGATCAAGAAGGCATATGCAATGGATGTGCACAAGGGAAGAATATCAAGAGCCCTTTTCCTAAGAGGGATAGCAAAGCAGAAGGAGTATTGGAACTCATTCATTCAGACGTGGGTGGCCCAATGCCATCATCCTCCATTAGCGGGTATGTATACTATGTATCATTTATTGATGACTATTCTTGTAAGATCTGGATATATTTCTTAAAATCTAAAGATGAAGTATTCAGTAAATTCAAGGAATTCAAAGCCTTGATAGAGAATCTTTCTGAAAGAAAGATTAAGATACTCTGGTTAGATAATGGAGGAGAATATACCTCAAAGGAGTTCGTAAACTTCTGCAGAGATGTTGGGATCAAGAGGGAACTCACTACTCCCTATAATCCCCAACAAAACGGTGTAGTAGAAAGGAAGAACAGAACAATTATGGAAGCTGTAAAGACCATGATTCATGTTCAAGATCTTCCTATGTGCTTATGGGCAGAAGCAGTAATGGAAGTTGTTTATGTGTAGAACAGATTATCCCATAGTGCACTTGGATTCAATACCCCTGAAGAGATGTTCACCAGAAAGAAGCCAGAGGTAATCCATCTCAAAATATTTGGCTGTCCAGTGTTTATTTATATACTGAAAGAGAAAAGAAACAAGTTGGAACCCTCTGGAAAGAAGGGAATATTTGTAGGATACTGTGAGGTATCCAAGGCCTTCAGAATCTACATACTTGGTCACCGCCATATTGAGATTAGCCGGGACATGAACTTTGATGAAGAAGAAGCACTTAAGAAATCAAGAAGATGACAGCTTGAAGAAATGTATGAAGAGGAACCTGTAAATCCCAGGACTACAGAATCTGTGAGGGAGGTTCCCAGAGCTGCAGAACCTGTAAGGGAAGTCATAACCTCCCCTGATGAGTTGACTCTTGAAGACCATGATATAACAGAAGTTCAAGAACCTCCTCAAATGACATTCTCCCATAAAAGAAAGCCTGCTTGGGCAAGAGAGCTTATTCAAGATGGAGAGAAGTATGGTGTTCCAGAAGGAACCACGAGACAGGTGAAAAGACCAAAGCCATTCTCTAGTTACATGGCTTTGATGTGCAATCTGCTTGATGAAGAACATACATGCTTTGAAGAGGCCATTCAAAATAAGGAATGGGTAGATGCTATGACAAAGGAATACCAATCCATAATAAAGAATGATGTATGGGAAATAGTTCCCAAACCAAAAAATAAGGATGTGGTATCATCAAAATGGCTCTTCAAAATAAAACATGTTGCTGATGGAAGTATTGAGAAATATAAAGCAAGATTTGTCGCTCGTGGCTTTTCCCAGAAGGAAGGCATTGACTATGAAGAGAAATTCTCTCTTGTGGCCAGATACACTTCGATCAGAACCATTATAGCTCTTGCAGCCAAGATGAAATGGAAGCTGCACCAGATGGACGTGAAGACAGCTTTCCTGAATGGTGTTATCGAAGAGGAAGTGTATATAGAGCAACCCCAAGGATTTGAGGTTGAAAACAGGAAGTCTCATGTCTGTCGATTGAAGAAAGCCTTATACGGATTGAAGCAAGCTCCTAGAGATTGGTATGGCCATATAGATAGTTTCTTGATGAGATTAGGCTTTACCAAGAGTGAAGCAGACTCACATATCTACTTCAAAATTATGGATAATGAACCGGTAATATTACTACTGTATGTGGATGACTTATTCTTAACTGGAGAAGAAAAGCTCATCGCTGAATGTAAACATAGACTTGCCGCAGAATTTGAAATGAAAGACCTTGGCCTAATGCATTACTTCTTAGGTCTTGACATATGGCAGAGTCCAGAAAGGATCTTCCTTAACCAAGGGAAGTACACGGTCGAAATATTAAAGAGATTCGACATGCTATAATGTAAGCCCATGAATACACCCATGGAAGCGAAGCTGAAGCTGCTAGTCGATACTTCGTCAGACTTGATAAATGCCACACTGTACAGACAGATTATTGGATCACTGATGTGCCTGACGAACACCAGGCCAGACATATGTTTTGTAGTGAACACCTTGAGTCATTTTCTGGTAGAGCCCAGACGTGTTCACCTAGTGGCTACAAAACATGTGATGAGGTACCTTAAAGGTACAATGGATTATGGTCTCAGCTATGATGGAGATCATGACTTCACATTGAGTGGATATACTGATGCAGATTGGGTAGGAAGCGTTGCTGACAGAAAAATCACTTCCGGATGCTATTTGAGTTTGGGATCTGCCATGATCTCGTGGCAGAGTAGGAAGCAATCCAGTATTGCTCGCAACACAGTGGAAGCACATTACATTGCCATATGTTCTGCTAGCTGCGAAGCTATATGGCTTCGAAAGTTGTTGACTGGCCTATTTGACTTGAACATGAGAACAAATGTGGTTTTATGTGACAACCAGAGCTGCATAAAGATGACAGAGAATCCTGTATTCCACGACAGGTCGAAGCACATAGAAATCCTCTATCATTTCATCTGTGACATGGTACAGAGAGGAGCCTTGAAGCTCCAGTACATTAGTACGGATGAACAGGTTGCTGACGTGTTGACCAAACCTCTATCTCGTGTAAAGTTTGAACACTTTCGAGATAAGCTTGGGATAGTACGAAAGGACCCTCCCTGAAAGGGGGAGTATATATATTCCTTGCTTTTGACCTCGCTATTAGACGTAAAGCATGACGTTGTGTGTTCCTTGCTTCTGACCTCACTGTTAGATGTAAAGCAAGATGAGTCATTGCTTCTGACCTCACTGTTAGACATAAAGCATGACGTTGTGGGCATTCCTTGCTTTTGACCTCGTTGCTAGATGTAAAGCAAGATGATTCCTTGCTTCTGACCTCGTTGTTAGACATAAAGCGAGATGTTGATGTGTTCCTTTCTTCTGACCTAGCTGTTAGATGTAAAGCAAGATGATTCCTTGCTTCTGACCTCGTTGTTAGACGTAAAGCGAGATGTTGATGTGTTCCTTGCTTCTAACCTCATTGTTAGACGTAAAGCAAGATGATTCCTCGCTTCTGACCTAGTTTTTAGATGTAAAGCGAGATGATGATGTATTCCTTGCTTTTGGCCTAGTTGTTAGACATAAAGCAAGATGATTCCTTGCTTATGACCTCGTTGTTAGATGTAAATAAAGATGTGACTAACACTGAGCTACCAGCTTAACAGTTGTGACATTGAGCCAGTGTAGTACTGTGATGTGCCAGCCTAGTGTTGTGATGAGGTATCATTTTTACTAACACATTTAGATGCAGATGATTATGGCACTCTTTCGAGAATGATGATGTTGTCGATGAAGAAAACTTTCTATGACTCGTAAATATGTTAGCAAATGTTTCAAGATGATATTGACGATATTTTCCTCCTGATGCCACTGATGATGTAGACCTCTCTCGCCTGATGCTATTGAAGAAGACCCTTCTTGTTAAGGGGGAGTGTTGAAATAATGTAACTGCGAAGAGTATTCTTATTATTATTGTTATTTTATTCATAGGATTAATCCCCATTGTGGATTAATCATGTCGGTAATTGTATTAGGACCAAATCCCCTTTTGCGGATTGGTCATCAGACAATTATAATAGGTAGAATAAGAAGTTGACCTAGCAGTTATTATTGAGACCCAGAATTAAATTAAAGGTGGGTTTACCCACCCAGAGTGAGAGGTCGGCCCTGCCAGAGAAGACCTTTCACACGTGTCGGTCTTGTATATATAGAGAGGCTAGCGCCTCACTTTATCACACAACACACTTGCTCATTTCTTGTGAGGAAAGATGCAACTTACCAGTGAGAGAGAAGGAGAAAAGTGGCGCATCTCTTGGAGAGGACTCTCTGTATTGGTTTGAGTTATCTCTTGAACATTGTATTAGCAATTTATGATAAGGAATTTTTTGCTGGGTTTTCTTCCCCTAGAGGGTTTCCTAGGATAAATGTTGTGTCTCTTGTGAATGTGTATTTCTCAGTGATCTTGTTCTTATGTTGCTCTTATCTATTGAAATGAAAAGAACTATAATAATAACATAAACATTAACAAGACTCACATGCCTCAAACTCAAATGCCTCAAACTTTGAAATGAAACTCACCATAATACTCGGCTTGTAACTCATGGAGAAAGACCCAATGTATTCTAGAAGCAACTGGTGTGGTGGATACCATCGTGATGAATCTAATATCTGTGGTGGTGAGGCAGGCCTCTGCCTGTGCGAGTGGATGCTTTCATCCATCCATCTCTCGATACTCCAAGCCTGCAACCTAAGGACCTTGAGACATCATCTTCTTAGTTATCCCTAGGAAATGGGGATAACAATACCCACCATACTCGCTTATGGTTTTTCTTAGTACTTGACACTCAACTTATCTGCTTATGGTTCTATGAATTCCTAGCACCTCATGCTATATTGAGTTCCTCACCTTTGTGTGTACTATATGTGGGACACCTAACTTCCATGTTCATGGTTTCACACATTTCATTATTCTTTGCATTCATGTGTACTCTATGTGAAACCCTCAACCTGTTTCCCAACATGCTTATGGTTCCACCCAATGTCTTACAATTGTGTATACTCTGTGCAAATACCCAACTTCCCCATTCATGGTTCTACCCAATGCCTTGTTCCTTTCCTTGCATGTATCTCGCAATTTCATGTACTCTATGTAGAACACCCAACTTCCTTGTTCATGGTTTGATCCAGATTGGATCATTATATTGTTTTTCATCTATCTTGATGCTTTAAGGGTGGAACAAATTGGAGGAACCAACTTGCAGGGTCATTTTAATGACAAGTCCCAATTTGGAAAATTGGGGTTTGAAACATTCCAGATCCATTTTGAGGCATCAAACAACATTTTTGGGGGTCAAAACTTTCATAGCTTGTGGTAGGACCCCTTGACACAATTCTACACATCGATACCTTTCCATAAGTGCAAAACTTGCATCAATCAAAGCTTGTATGGAAACATTATGCCTCTCACAAGTTAACCTATTGTGTTGACCACCATGGTATCAGTGGATGCCATGTCAACCCCCATTACTCACGAAAATGGGGCTAGCCACATATGGACTTTCACGAAGATTCTAGAAAGTCCAAAACCTTATCATAACTGAGGGTTGAGAAAGTCAAAACCCTACCCCTAGATGGCTATCGGGAAATGTTAAATATTGAACCTCCAGGAGGAGAAGGGGTTCCATTCTTTTGCATTGTATCTTGTTCCATGGATGAGAAGTGGAATTATATGAGCATAACATAGGAGGAGAGATTATGTAGCAGCAATACATTCCATAATGTCAAATGAAACTCCACAGAGAGTGCCTCTTTCTTTGTACTTGCATTTGAAGAAAAGAGAGCAGAGTAGCCTAACCTTATTGTTGTGTTTTCTCCTATATTGGGTTTCCTAGGTCATATCTTGTGTTTATTTGTGAATGGTGTCTGAGTATTTATTTCTATTATCTATTTTTTGCATTTCATCTATTTCATAAATTTTAAGCAGAAAACCAATAATTAAAGAGTATGAGATCTAAAGGAAATTAACCTTCATAGTTAATATCTCAATTATTTTTTACATTTGTTGTGATGAATTGTCCAGTGGAATATCCACGATAGTTTATAGATCATATTGGTATCAAAGAAGGTTTCGTTTGGGTATTTGTGGGAAGTTTTGATCTAGGAATCATCTTAACAATAAGTTGCAGAAACCCTAGCCATGGAAAACGAGTATGTTCATAACAACCCTCGAGATCCAATAGAAGAGAGATTTGCAAGATCGGAAGCATAGGTCACCGATATCAACCACAATATGGACCTCCTCATGGTAGCTCTAGAAAGCAAGCTCAAACTGTTAGGAGAGGTTGGAGGCTCTAATTCAGAGATCAGATCATAGGGGAAATTGAGATATAATGAAGACCTAGAAAATGAGTCACGGAAAGAACTTGAGAAAGAGAATCCAAGTTCTAGTGCCATAAACCCTCCAAAGTCTTTATTCAAGGTGGAAGTGAAAGTGGGAATAAATCCATACCCAGTTGAGATCGATGCATTAACACTGAATCATTGGTTTCATCAACTAGAAGTTTATTCCAGCGTTCACCATATAGATGAAGAACAAAATATATCATTTACTAGACTGAGGTTAGAGGGCCATGTGTTAACTTGGTGGGGAATCCATACAAAAAAACTTAGGTTGGAGGGTGATCTTCCAGTAACTAGGTGGGAGGAATTCAAAACCCTCATCAAGTTCCAATTCTAACCTATTGGGTATGTAGACAACCAATGGATTCATTGGCACTACTTTAGGTAGAAGAAAGAGCAGAGTGTACAGGAGTACAACACCAAGGTAAAAAACATGGCCATCATGTTGTGTATCTCTCCCAAGACCCTGAATGTACTCCTCAAGTATCTAGGGGGTCTGCATAGCCATCTACGAAAGTAAGTGGTTCTTTTGAAACCGAGGACAGTGGACGAGGCATGTTGATAGGAACAATATCTGGAAAACATAGGCCACGAAAAGGGGCAGCTAAGTGGTTCCAAGTAGAAAGAGCACTGGGAAGCTTCCAAGGAGGGGAAGAAGTGGAAAGGGGAAATGGATAAGAAGACAACAACCACTACACATCAGTTCAAGGATACCTGCAACCATTGCAATATTGATGGCTTCACTGAGGAAAAGTGTTGGAAACTACATTCAGATTTGAACCCAAAAACTGCAAGAAGGAAGGAAATAAAAAGAATCTTCTAGCCACATATTTGAGCAATCAAGTCAAAAGAAACTCCGATGTGGATGAGAGTATTTTATTCACAACAGTGTATAAGGAGGTGAATCTCAGTAGCCTTCATCATTAGGAAGAGAAGGAGATGACTAAACTCTTTCACATCAAGATCCAGGTCAAGAATACCAAGGTAGATGCTCTCTTCAACTCTAGTTCATAGGCTAATCTCATAGAAACAGATCTCGTCGGGAAGCTTGGATTGGAGGTTTGTGATCAACCTAACCCCTATCCATTGGGTTGGGTAAAAATGATGCAGAGATAAAGGTAATGAAATAATGTAAGATAGAATTTGTTGTAAGCGTTCATTTTATTGATGAAGTGGAATTAGACATTGTACCCCTTGACGTATGCGGAGTAGTGTTTGGAAGCCCCTACATATATGTGAGGGATCCAATCTTCATGCAGAGAGCCAACCAATGTCGACTGATCAAGGATGGGAAGTCCTACATCATCAATGCGAATAAGGAAAGTAAAACATATCATTGGTAAGTGCCAACCAAGCCAACATGCATACAAAAGAGTGTTCTAGGAACCTAAATGGATACCACCTAAGAGGGATGTAGAGTACGAAATATAGTTATTTCTAGACTCCTCATTGTTGAATATTGGGTTGTATAGACAATCTATGCTAGATGAAAATGAAGTGAAGAAGTAGTTACAATGGTTGTTGGATTAGGGTGTGATTCAACCAAGAACCTCACCTTGTGGGTCACCTATCATAATTGTACTAAACAAGGATGGGACTTGGCGAATGTTCGATGATCTGTTAAATTAGTTGCAACATGAAAAATATTTCACCAAGTTGGACCTCAAATCAAGATACCACCAAGTACGCATCAAGGAAGATAACACCAGGAAGACTTCCTTGAAGACAAGGCAAGGCTTATATGAATGGTTGGTCATTCTATTTGGTTTATGTAATGCACCGACTACATTTATGAGACCAATGACTGATTTATTATTCCATATCTAGATTCATTTGTTATAGTCTATCTGGATAATACATTGGTATATAGTGCTACCTAGGAGGAACAAATATCACATCTCATGCAAGTGTTAGAGATTCTGAAGAAGAGTCAGTTGTTGGTTAACCTTAATAAATGTGAGTTTTCTCAGGAATCTTTGGTGTATTTGGGATATGTGATTAGTGGAGGGGAAATCAAGATATATCTCACAAAGATGGAGGCCATCATGTAATGGCCAATTCCTACAACTGTCACAGAAGTTAGGATATTTGTTTGGGTAACATAGTACTTGTGGAAGTTCATAGATTCATTTTCAGCAGTAGCTGCACCACTCCATGTCATAACAGTGAGTGGTAAGAATTTCTAGTGGGGGAATAATCGACATAAGGATTTCGATGAGTTGAAAAGAAAGATCAATCAAGCACTAGTTCTTGCATTACCAAACTTGGAAAATCCTTTCAAAGTGGAACAAATGCAACTGGGTATGCCATGGGATCCGCTTTGATGCATTCAGGAGGAAGGCTTGTATGTTATCATTTCGAAATATTTCACGTGGTTGTTTTCAACTACCCTACCTATGATAAATAACTCTATGCCTTGGTTCAAGTTATCAAGAAGTGGAAACACCATCTGATGGGCAAGGAGACCATCAACCACACAAATTACCAGTCGCTACAATATTTGCAGGCCTAGAGTAAGCTATAGAAAACTAGACATTACAAGTGGATGGGGTTTTTACAATAATTTCATCTAGTCATCAAGTATAAGAAGGGAATCACAAACACGTTCGCAGACATACTTTCAAGACCAACCACATCCAAGATTACAACTTTGGGAACTTTGATTCACATGAAGCCTTTTACCCATGATGCATACAGAGAGGCATACGCAGAAGATGAGGACTTCAAGGAGGTATTTTAGTAGCTACAAGACCATACTCATATAGAATAAGGTGATGACAAGGCTGTTGAAATATTGTAACTGCGAAGAATATTCTAATTATAATTGAGTTATTTTTAAAAATATCAAATCCCCTTTTGTGGATTGATCATGTCGGGCTTTGTATAAGACCAAATCCCCTTTTGTGGATTGGTCAAACCATAGTTATATGGTGTTTGTAAAGTCGACCCCTAGGGATAATTAAAGTGGTTTTTGTTAGAAAAAATAAGATCGCGGAGCAATAAAATAAAACAAATGGAGAAATAAAACATAGAAGATACACAATACAATAGAGACACAGATATACGTGGTTCACCCAGTGTGGGCTACGTCCACTAGATAAATTGCCAGGTCCTTGCTTTATTATTATCCAACAAATGAAGGGATACAACCTACAACAAACATGTTGTAACTTCCTCTTCTTTCTCTCACAGTCTCCTATCTCAGAATACAATATCCGCAATGATACATAGTCACAATACATTTCCCTCATAAAATAGGGTTTCCTTCTAGGGGAAAAAACCCTAACATAACTTCTACCATCAGATCTACGACCTTATAATGAACGGTCTAGATTTACAATGAAATTACAATTTACATTTACAGGAAAAACATTCCTTTGGGGGTCACTTTCCCCCAGACCCCGCAGGGGGGGTAACCCATCCCCTGCACTCCCCCGCGTGGAGGAGTTTACATTTTTTGGGGGTGTAAATTCTTCATGGGGTATAAACACGGTTGAAAACAAAGACCTCTGAATCAAGAAGATAATCAGGATCCACAACCAAGAATCTCCCACTTGGAGACTGATCTCAACAACTCCATCATTGTTGTATATGTTGGACTATGATCCTTCTTGGACCTAGCAAAATTCTCATCTTCACCTTCATGCTTGAAGACCAACTGAAACTGATCAGGAACTCTGTTTCTCCCTAGTTACTCCCTTCGTTAACATGTCTGCAAGATTCTGGCTAGTGTGTATCTTTTCCAACTCCAAATGTCCATCTTCCAAGATGGATCATATGAAATGGTACCTAAGCAGTATATGCTTAGTCTTCGAATGGAAGGCTGAGTTCTTTTCAAGATGAATGGCACTCTCACTATCAAAGTACAACATGTTATTCTCCTTCTTCTTTACCAATTCCTCCATAAACCTTTGTAACCAAATCATCTCTTTACTAGCCTCTGTAGCAGCAACATACTCTACCTCAGTTGTTGAAAGTGAAAAACCACTAATTGAAGAAGTCGACCCATCTTGGTGAAAAGTCACAACCCTAATGCCTCCCAACTAGTATAAATAAGAGAGGATGATGCCTCATTCTTACACTCATTCACTCAACAAGTGTGAATCTTTTGGAGGTAGTTGTAGTTGCAAGAAGGAGAGAGAGGCACATTGCTCAGTCTTGGATATTCTTGGTGGTTTGATCTTTTATCTTGGCATTATATTGACAATCTATATTAAGGAAGTTTTTGTCAATTTTTCTCCCCCGTGAGAGTTTCCCATGATAAAATGTTGTGTACCTTATGATTTTGTTTCTCTTAGTGATCCTACTTATGCTATTATTGTCTAGTAAATTGAAAATAACTTAATAGAAGCTCTAAATTTAACATGGTGTCAGAGATTGACTAAATAGAGCACCTTTCACTAGGTATCCAAAAACGTCACTATTGTCGTACAAGAAAATTATGGATTTTTATTGGAAGAGAATTTTTGACTAAAAACCATCTAGGAAGTGCACCCTACCCTAGTGCATCATTTGGCATCTTGAGCGCACCTTTTAAGTGGCCATAGCCTTTGGAAAGTCAAACCCTAGTTTTAACTGGTACCAAAAAACCAGAAAACCAGGAAACCAAAACCAATACCAGAAGTACTAGTCCAGATTTGTGCAGGTCAAATTTCAAGTGGTAAAACTTGAAATTTTTTAAAACAGACAGCTCCAGCCTACTCGCCTCATCCCAACACATCTCCTAGTAAGTTTAGATTCATTTTCTAAACACTTTCATTTTTTGGTCATTTCCTAGCTCCAAGTCAAGATGTGTGCAAGCACTAAGCTTGTTGACAAGTTAGAAGGTGTGGAAAACTTTCGTGCCTGGAAGTACATAATTGGACTCATTCTTGAAGAGAATGACCTTGCAAAATTCATAAAAGAAAATGTACCGACACTCGAAGAAGATGCAGCCAAAACGTAGTACACGAAGGATATGGTTAAGTCCAAAATGATAATTGTAGACTCTATTAAGGATTACTTGATCCCTCAAGTGTCTTCTAAGAATACTCCAAAAGATATGTTTTATTCCCTAACCATAATGTATGAAGGAAAGAACATCAACCAGAAGATGAACTTGAGAACCCAACTCAAGAATACAAAGATGCAGAAAGGAGAAACAATTCAAGACTATTTCTCTAGGGTTACTCATTTCAAATAATAGTTATAAGCAATTGGGACAAATTGGATGAATATGAACTAATCATGACAACTCTTAATGGTCTCACAAGACCTTGGGATTCCTTCATCCAAACTATTTGTGGAAGAAAGGAGAAATTCCAATTTGACAATGTTCAAGAAGAAGCAAGAGTAGCCAACCGAGAAGCAGTACTATTAAGAGATGAAGATCAAGCCCTAGCTGCTCATGCTAAAGGAGGAAAGAAAAATTCTAATTTCGAAAAAAGACACCTTCATAAGGAATCTCACTCCCCAAAAAGATTCATCCACTTCCATAAAGAATCTCACCCTCCAAGGAGATTCCAGAAATATCAAAAAGGGAAAAGAAGAGGAAAATATTTTTCCTCTTATAAATGTTATCATTGTGATAAGATGGGGCACATTGCTAAGAATCATCCTACCAGAAGGGAAGAATACAAGAAGATAAATAACAAAATACATCATTCCCATGCAGTTGAAGATGATGAGCCATCCACAAAGATGATTAAAGAAAAGATTGAAGACTATGTTTTATTCTTTGCTCTCTCAGGATCTATGACACCTGGAGAGGATACTTGGCTCATAGATAGTGGTGCTTCTAAGAACGGGACAGGCTAGAGAGACATTCTCTCTAGCCTTATAGAAAAGAATTTGCCCCATAAAGTTACACTCGGAGATGATTATCAATACCCTATCAAAGGAGTGGGAGAATCCACCTACAAACTTGATTCAGGGACTCCAATGAAAATGAAGGATGTACTATATGTACCAGGTTTGACAAAGAACTTACTTTCTATCTCAGCTTTAGATAAGAAAGGTTTCAGGGTTTCTTTCATAGATGGTGAAGTTTTTATGTGTCCTAAAGGAAAAACTATAGAAGATGCAATTGTTCTTGGAACAGAAGAAGGTGGCTTGTATAAGTTAAAAGTTCACTCAGATGCAGCCTTAACTCACTCCATTGAGATTCCATGTGAACTTTGGCATATAAGACTAGCTCACATCAACTAAAAAGACTTACCATATGTAAGCAAGGTAGTTATAGGTCTACTAGAATTCAAGGTTGATCATGAAGGTGTGTGCAACGAATGTGCACAAGGAAAGAACATAAAAAATCCTTTCCCAAAGAGAGACAATAAAGCAGAAGGAATCTTGGAGCTCATCCACTGAGAGATGTATGTGGCCCAATGCCATCAACCTCTCTAATTGGGTATGTATACTATGTGTCATTTATTGATGATTATTCTCGTAGGACTTGGGTTTACTTCTTGAAGTCAAAAGATGAAGTATTTGGAAAGTTCAAGGAATTCAAAGCCTTGATAGAAAATCTCTCTGAAAGAAATATCAATATAGTCAAGTCATATAATGGAGGAGAATACACCTCAAAAGAATTTGTAAGCTTTTGCAAAGATGTTGGGATTAAGAGGGAGCTCACTACTCCTTGTAATCCTCAACAAAATGGTGTAGAAGAAAGAAATAATAGAACAATAATGGAAGCAGTGAATATTATGATTCATGATCAAGATCTTCCAATGCACTTATGGTCTAAAGCAACAAGAACAACAGTTTATGTCCAAAACAAATTATCCCATAGTGCACTTGGATTCAAAATCCCCGAAGAAATGTTCTTCGAAACGAAGCCAAAAGTAAGTCATCTCAAGATATTTGGTTGTCCAGTGTTTGTACACATTCTGAAAGAAAGGAGAACTAAGTTGAACCCCTCAAGAAAGAAGGGAATATTTGTTGGATACTGTGAGGTCTCTAAGGCCTTCAGAATTTATATACCAGGTTACCATCATATTGAGATCAACAGAGATGTAACCTTTGATGAAGATGCAACACACACGAGATCAATGAGATGCCATCTTGAAGTGTTAATGTTTATTCCATTATTATAGTTATTTGCATTTCAATAGATAATAGCAACATAAGAACAAGATCACTGAGAAATACACATTCACAAGAGACACAACATTTATCCTGGGAAACCCTCTAGGTTAAGAAAACCCAGCAAAATCTTCCTTATCATAAATAGCTTATACAATGTTCAAGAGATAAATCAAACCAATACGGATAGTCCTCCCCAAGAGATGTGCCACTCTTCTTCTCCTCTCTCTAACTGGTAATTGCATCTTGCCTCATAAGAGAATGAGCAAGTGAGTTGTGTTCAAATGAGGCGCTAGCCTCCTGTATTTATACAAGTTCTGGCATGTGTGAAGTGTCTCTTCACTGGCAGGGCCGAATTCTCAATATGGGTGGGTAAACCCACCTTTATTATATTTCTAGGTCTTCTTATTAACTGCTAGGGCCGACTTCTTATTCTATCTATTATAATTGTTCGTTGACCAACCCGCAAAAGGGGATTTGGTCCTAATACAATTATCGACATGATTAATCCACAATGGGGATTAATCCTATGAATAAAATAACAATAATAATAAGAATACTCTTTGCAGTTACATTATTTCAACACTCCCCCTTAACAAGAAGGGTATTCTTCATCAGCATCAGGCGAGAGAGGTCTACATCATCAGTGGCATCAGGAGGACAGTATCGTCAATATCATCTTGAAACATTGGCTAGCATATTTACGAGACATCAGAAGTTTTCTTCGTCGGCAACATCATCATTCTCGAAAGAATGCTATCATCATCTGCATCAAATATGTATCAATGAAAAAATGATACCTCATCACAACACTAGGCTGGCAGTACTACACTGGCTCAATGTCACATTTGTTAATCTGGTAGCTCAGTGTCAGTCACATCTTGCTTTACATCTAAAAACTAGGTCAGAAGTGAGGAATATCATCATCTCTCTTTACGTCTAATAACTAGGTCAGAAGCGAGGAATCACAATCATGACTCATCTTGCTTTACGTCTAACAATGAGTTCAGAAGCATGACTCATCTTGCTTTACGTCTAACAACGAGGTCAAAAGCAAGGAACATCATCATCTCGCTTTACGTCTAACAATGAGGTCAAAAGCAAGGAATCACAATGTCATGCTTTACGTCTAACAACGAGGTCAGAAGCATGACTCATCTTGCTTTACGTCTAACAATGAGGTCAAAAGCAAGGAACATCATCATCTCGCTTTATGTCTAACAACGAGGTCAGAAGCGAGGAATCACAACGTCATGATTTACGTCTAATAGGGAGGTTAGAAGCATGACTCATCTTTCTTTACGTCTAACAACGAGGTCAGAAGCAAGGAACATCATCATCTCGCTTTACGTCTAACAACAAGGTCAAAAGCGAGGAATCACAATGTCATGCTTTACGTCTAACAACGAGGTCAGAAGCATGACTCATCTTTCTTTACGTCTAACAACGAGGTTAGAAGCAAGGAACACATCAACATCTCACTTTACGTCTAACAACGAGGTCAGAAGCAAGGAATCATCTTTCTTTACATCTAACAACGAGGTCATAATCAAGGAATCACAGCGTAATGCTTTACGTCTAACAACGAGGTCAGAAGAGAGGAAAATATATATACTCCCCCTTTCAGGGAAGGTCCTTTCGGACTATACCAATCTTATCTCTAAAGTGTTCAAAATTTACACGAGATAGAGGTTTGGTCAACACATCGGCAACCTATTCATCTGTGCTAATGTACTAGAGCTTCAGGGCTCCTCTCTGTACCATGTCGCGGATGAAATGATAGTGGATATCTATGTACTTCGACCTGTCATGGAATACAGGATTCTCTGTCATCTTTATGCAGCTCGGGTTGTCACATAGAATCGTGGTTGCTCTCATTTCCAAGTCAAATAGGCCTGTCAACACCTTTTGAATCCATATATCTTTGCAGCTAGCAGAACATGCGGCAATGTACTATGCTTCCACTGTGCTGAGAGAAATACTGGATTGCTTCCTACTCTGCCACGAGATCATGGTTGATCCCAAACTGAAACAACATCCGAAAGTGCTTTTTCTGTCTGCAATGCTTCCTACCCAATCTGCATCAGTATATCCACTCAATGTGAAGTCATGATCTCCATCATAGCTGAGACCATAATCCATTTTACCTTTAAGGTACCTCATCACATGTTTTGCAGCCACTAGGTGAACACGTCTGGGCTCTACCAGAAACTGACTCAAGGTGTTCACTGAAAAACAGATGTTTGTTTTGGTGTTCGTTAGGTACATCAGTGATCCAATAATATGTCTGTACAGTGTGGCATCTAACAAATCTAACGAAGTATCGACCAACAACTTCAACTTCGCTTCCATGGGAGTATTCATGGACTTGCATTCTAGCATGTCGAATCTCTTTAAGATTTCAACCGTGTACTTCCCTTGGTTAAGGAGGATCATTTCTGGACTCTGCCATACCTCAAGACCTAAGAAGTAATGCATTAGGCCAAGGTCTTTCATTTCAAATTCTGCGGCAAGTCTCTGTTTACATTCAGCGATGAGCTTTTCTTCTCCAGTTAAGAATAAGTCATCCACATACAGTAGTAATATTACTGGTTCATTGTCCATAATTTTGAAGTAAAGATTTGAGTCTGCTTTACTCTTGGTAAAGCCTAAGCTCGTCAAGACACTGTCTATACAGCCATACCAAGCTCTGGGAGCTTTCTTCAATCCGTATAAGGCTTTCTTCAATCGGTAGACATGAGACTTCCTGTCTTCAACCTCAAATCCTTGGGGTTGCTCTATATACATTTCCTCTTCGATAACACCATTCAGGAAAGTTGTCTTCACGTCCGTCTGGTGAAGCTTCCATTTCATCTTGGCAGTGAGAGCTATAATGGTTCTAATCGAAGTGTATCTGGCCATAGGAGCGAATGTCTCTTCATAGTCAATGCCTTCCTTCTGGGAAAAGCCACGAACAAAAAATCTTGCTTTATGTTTATCAATACTTCCATCAGCAACATGTTTTATTTTGAAGAGCCATTTTGATGATACCACATCCTTACTTTTTGGTCTGGGAACTATTTCCCATACATCATTCTTTATTATGGATTGGTATTCCTCTGTCATGGCATCTGCCCATTCCTTATTTTGAATGGCC